>JANZLQ010000031.1:4158424-4192418 GCA_026212715.1 Elanus axillaris | reverse complement strand
CTCCACTCCCCCGAGAGGTTTTGTGGCTCCTCTTCGTGACAGATACCGGGGAAAGCGAAGCACAGGAGGGCGACGGGGTTTGTGTGCAGGCACACCCAGCCCCGGTGGGAACAGACCCCGAGTGGGCATCCCCCCTGAGCTCTGGAGAGGGGGGCTGGGGAAGGTCTCTGCCCCTTTTCACCCCCGCCTGGCTCACGGGCGGCTGCCGAGGGGATGCACTTGCTGGTTTTCTGGAGCAGAGTTTGGGGTGGATGGTCCTAGGTGAGTTGGAAAGTACTTTTTTTTTTTTTTTGCCCTCCTGCTCCTGCCACTCGCTCGCCCAGCCCGGGGACAGGAGAGAAGGGGTAGGCTCAGCAGCCAGTGCATGAGAGGGAGAAACCCCCAGGAGCTGCAAACCTGGAGGGAAGCAGCTGGTTCCTCAGTAACTCCTTAGGCAAACCTGCCAAGGGGCAATTTCTGTGCGCGCTTGGGAGAAGGGGTATTCAGATCAGCAGGGCAGCACCAAGCATCTCTGTAGCAGAGCAGTAATGATGAGCAATAAATACCCATCCGGCAACTTGAAGCCGGCACAGCTCAGCGAGTGAGTGGGGGAGCATGAACGATGCAGCCTCTGCAGGTGCTTTCAGCTCCTTTCCTGGACCCAGAGGCCTCCTTGTGCAAAGCACATATGCAGAGAGCATAGGAGGGTACAGCAGCTTGACACACGAGTCTGATCATCCACCTCCACTCGGGCTTAAATCTCATCTGGTACCAAAAGGGAAAAATGTAAGGTGAGGTTCATGCCTTGCATCCCTGGACTGCCAAACAGCCTCGGACAGGGCTAGGAACAAGGGCTGTATGGCAAGTTGGGAGATGGGTGCACAGAGACAACAGGACGGGATCCTCGCAGAAGGGAGGCCATCGCTACTCTGAAATAAGATACCTTGGTAGGAGATTATGGGGAGATCGGTCTCAGGTAATAGAGAGGGTTACAGGGCAGGAGGGGGCCACTGGCATTGCTGCATGTGACAGCCTGTGTCACATCTGCTTGCAGCTGCGCATGCCGCCAAACCCCTTCTCTCCATGCCTTGAAGCAGGATGCGGGGGCCAGGATCGCATTCGGCCAGTGGCTTGCTCCATGGTTTCCTGGAAGATATCTGTTAGCGGGCATGCCTGGGACACGGACCATACGTGAGTGCTGGCAGCCGAGCGCTCGCTGTGCCGGCCCTGCATGAGGCCAAGAGCCCGGTGGCTGTGATTCCTCCTCTCCCTCCCTCCTGGGAGCAACTTCAGTATCGCTTTCAGAGCACTTCAGTCTGCACCAAGTTAAGGTTCCGCAGGGCAGTTAACTTACAGAGGTAGATGCGCTGAGCAGCTAATGCATAGTATTGGGTATTTCAGGAATCGGATGAGATCAAATTAAAGCTCTTGGCTTCTTTGACATTTTCAGTGTAGTAATAATAATAATAATTACAATAATTGATAAACCATTTAGGCAACCTTGCAATCCCAAAGCAATTCAGCCAGCTGACACAGAGCACAGCTGAGATGCAGCCACCTTTACAGTGAAGGGCCTCAGCCTGACTTGCAAGACACTTAGCAGCCACGGGATAGAAAGTAAAGCAGTTTTGCTGAGGACACTTGCTCCCATGGCAAGGATTTTTAATGAACGAGGCTTCCGCACTTCTGGGCTTTGTTACGGTGTCATTTGGGAAGACTGTTGCCTAGGGAGCTGTACAGAGCTATAGAGCAGCTAAATGTATGCAAGAGAGAATTTACTTCCACAATGTACAGCCCTTAAATTCACATTCTTTCCATGGTTTGGGAACATCTTTGTGACTAGTGCTTGTGTCCTCTAACCGCATCTTCCCTGCAGAGCATCCGAGGTGGTACTGGGCAGCTCAAGGCTGTTTCTCCTGTGTACCCACTATCCTTTCTTCTTGCCTGGTGCTTTCTGGCGGGGAACTTTTCCCTCTGCTTCAGCGGCAGGCCAGGAGATGTCTTTAGTATCTGAGAGCAAAGTCGTACCTAGCAAGAAGCCTGCTGTCAGGAGCCTGGAGTGGATTCACTCCAGACATACCCCGGGATGGCTTTCTTCCCTTCTTCACCACGGTCATCACCTGCCAGCAGCACTGCCCTGCACAGACCTCTGTTTCTCAGTGCCTTCCCAGACCTAGCCCCCCGCTGCCCCTCTCCCTCGGGGTGCTGGTGCTGCAGGTAGAGTCACCTCCAGCTTCCCACCTATGCCTCGGGAGGCAATGTTGCTGTCCCAGCCATGAGGAGCCACCTCACTACCCCATCCATGTCCCAGAGCTTCTTCCAAGGTCTCTTATTCCTCCTTTTCAGCACTCTCAATTGTCTTTCCTATTCCAAATATTTGGGGGCAATAAAGAGATCTCCTGACGTATGCTGCAAGCCTTCGTCTGTATGCCTACAAGGGATAAGATATTTGATAGGCTCCAAAGATGCCCTGTACTGAGCATGCAGAATTGCTCTGGGAAAGCTCTGCAATTATTCTGCAGGATGTACACAGGAAAGATGATATCTGTCCCCTTCCTCCTTGTACTTAATTGTTCCTAATAAAAGAAGCCTAAAAAGGTGGTAATAAGCCAGACTGGAAGCCAGGTCCCACACGCCTGCAGGGCCCTGGAGAAGTCTAGAAGCACTCTGCCCTTTTTGCTCCTGGCCTTTCTGTCTAATAATAAGCATTATGCTCATCTGCACCGCTTCCCATCCCGAGATCTCAAAGTACTCCGCATACGTGATTAAGAGCACTCCCTGCCCACATACAGAGCTGTTTGTCAGGATGACTACCCCCACTTTACAAGGGAGACACTGCAGCTGAAAGCGTCAGAGCTGAGACAGCCCCAGATCGTCTGTCTCCCAGGCAAGGCCCCTGCCTCTCTGAGAAGCACTTGCTGGGAAGCAGCTCAGCCTAACAGGACCGCGATTTAAAACCTACCGGTACTGTAAGAGGCCAATAAATACAGCGCACGGATGAGATCTGTGGCTACCGGCACCCTCCTCCCTGGCGCAGGCACGAGCGCCTGAAGCCCGCTCCTTGAAAGGGACGGTGGTCAGACCCTACCGATTCCTCCCGGTCGGGGTATGTCTCCAAGCTGCAATGCGACTCGTGGTGAGCACA
This sequence comes from Elanus axillaris, assembly GCA_026212715.1. Taxonomy (NCBI): domain Eukaryota; kingdom Metazoa; phylum Chordata; class Aves; order Accipitriformes; family Accipitridae; genus Elanus; species Elanus axillaris. Next base: position 4,189,294 of record JANZLQ010000031.1, on the reverse strand, counting down.
CTTATAAAAACTTGGTCCTTTATCCTTTCACGCTGTTTTAAGCTGTGCAGGCTCATAATTAAGAGCTTGAAGTCTCTTCTAGCTCACTCTCATGTGACATGAGTGCTCCCAAAGGTCCTTCCTTAAGAGCTCGGATTTATCTACTTTGCCAATGTTCCCAAGCGTTCAGTCAACTGCCTGGCTGGCTTCCTCTGCCGCGCAGTGTGTGTGTGGGGGGCTGTCTGAGATCCTTCTCCCTGAGATAGATAAAAAACGTCACACTCCACAAATTCCCCAGGTTTATAAAACGTGAGCGAAGTTTCCTCAGGAGACACAGCTTCCCAGGGCTGTGACACAGAACTGGGATCCACAGCTCCAGCACAGGGACCTTTGGATTTTGTTTGCTGGTCATCTCTCCTCTGAGCAGGTGATCCCACTAATGCCTGATGCACGTAGAGAGATTCGTTAAGATGGGGCTAGTTAGCTCAGGGAGATAAATGAGGAGGAACATCAGGGTGAAAAAGCAGTCGACAACACAGAAGGGGGAGAATGAATGCTTCTCTACATGGCTTTTCTTAGTAGAGGCACTGGATTGCGCTCAGGAAAATGTGAAAGGTAGCAATTTGATGATAAAAGTAAGTATTTTCACATGCTGTGCATAGTGGCATATGGAACTCGCTGCTACAAAATGCTGCTAGTGCTGAGTGTAGGATTCAGGAAAATCGGAGACATTTTGATGGATAATAGATTATTCATCACTGGACAGGACAGTCCATTTGAAATAGATCTAAATCTTCAGGCTTCAACCTCCCAACAATTGTCTCGCATAGGATTTCTTGTACCTTCCGAAACCCACAACATCGATCAATGGAAGAGAAAAAGGACAAAAGGAGACAGACATGTTTGAGTGAAGATCACTAGGGCATATTTTCATTTCCATGCAAAAGCAAAACATACATGTTTTGCAGGCTGTGTGATGACGCCCAGCTCTCACAGGTTTGGTTTCTGTCAGCTGGAGCAGGTTCAGGTTAAGTTCTGATGAGATTTGAGCTGGTCCAGTGGTGCTTATGCTGCCGTTTCCCCTGCCTGTGCTGTTGATTTTAATAGACTGCCAGCATCCTGGCAACTTTGTGTGGTGCTTGTTTATGAATACTGCTGCATTACAAAAGAAAATCGTATTGTCTTATTCTTTGGATGTTACCCCTTGGCAATGAGAGCAAGGGCATTTATTCCCAGGACAGTCAGCCTCTAGCCAAGCAAAGTGCTGGGATTACTTAGAGCTGAACAGGGTTAGGAGTCAGACAATCTCGGCTCTGGATAAAAGATTTTAGAGCAGCAACGTTGCCTCATTCTGTAAGTTCACGGTGGGTTTGTGTGTGGGAGTACAGGGCACATGGGAACCGCGTTTTGCTAGCAAAGCAGGATTGCTCCTCGGCAGCCCTTGTGTGGGAGAACTTGGAGGAAAAGCCAAGGACCGGGCAGGCAGCAGTGGCTTGCAGAGCCTGCTTCCCCTGAGGTAAGGCTCCCCGTGCGGCATTGCAGGACAGCCTGGCTCCTAAGGACACTGTCTCTAAGGGCAGGGGTAGAGATGTGGTTTTAGCAAGGTCCTCTGCGACTGACTAGAATTTCCCAGTACCTCTTGCTAGAAAGAGCACAGTTGATCCTTGCTTGGCAGGAGCAGAGGTTGCTGGCTCCTCTCCCCCTTCATGCCCCAGTCGTTAAATTAAGATAGTTAATATTCATCTCTGCCTGAGCCTTCCTCATTCCGAAAGCATGCTAAAAAAAAACAGCTGTAAGGGGATATTTCTCCTCTGACCGGCAGATTGAATTATTACGGTTATGTCCATAGCTATGGGTCAGGCAACAGTGCTGGGCTCCATGAAAGCCCTGGCTGTGACCACAGCTATTGCTGCCATGTATTATTACTGTCATGTATTACTGCCATTCATCGGAGCAAAACTGTGCAAGTGCCACCTCGGAGGCCAGTGCTGGGCAAGGCTGAGTGGCAGCAAGGGATCTTGTCCTCTCTCCAGTGCTGGGGTGCCTTCCTCACCGAAGGTGGTCCAGCCTAGCGCCTTCGTTGCATCCTCCCCTCCACTCTCTCCCGCACAGATAGCCAAGGTGATCTTAGCCTTCTCCCTCCTGCTACCCCATCCCCTGGATCCTTCTCTCCCGCGGCCCTTCCCCCCGCCCAGAACCACACAAAGGTGAAAAGGAAGGAGGCACCGATGACTTTCCTGTATCTGCCAGCTTCCCTCTCCACCTCTGATGTGAATGAGGCCCTTCATGTGCTCCTCTTGAGCAAACACAGATGCTTTTGTTTTATGGGCTGGTGGGACGGGATGGAATTAATAAATCAGAGCGCCAGTGCTGTGCTGCCACATTCCTGCAATTTTAAGGCAAGATCACACACACAAAAAGGCAGAAGCAAAATAGGCAATCTCTTCAGAGAGAGCTCAGATGCTTTGACTGTGCCTCCCGCTTTCTGTCCCACTTGATCTCGTGCTCCCTCACCCTTGTGCATTCCTCCTTCTTCTTTCTCCCACTCTCGCATTCCCATTAACCTCATCTCCTCTCCTGTTCCCTCTCCCTCCCTCAGGAACCACTTTCAGTCATACCTTAGTATCTCACCTACCTTTCATCTACATCTTCCCTTACCCCCACCCCACACCAAGCTTGGGCATCCAGAGATGAAGTTCAGTGTCCTGCATGCAAGCCCAAGAGCCAGGAAAGCTTCGGCTCTTATACTGTGGACCGAAATGTCTCTTTTTATACTGCTTCCTCCACCCCACTTCAGTTTCTCTTCATAAGGCGAATGGTGCTGCCTGAGAGATTCAGCGAATGACTCTGGGAATAAACCACACAAATTATTACTGGTCCTCTCTCAGACATAGTATTTAACAGTGTTCCCATGAGCAAAATTAGATCCCACCCCAGAACTGGCGGGCCCTCTTTCTCCTTGAAGTGTAACCAGAAATACTTCTCCAGGCTTTGCCCAAAATTAATTTTTTTGACCCAGATGGCAAGTTTTTAACATCTCTACTTGGCTACCATCAGGTGGTAAGGGGCTAGGAGAAGATCTTTTTCCTCCCCTATAATTAGCTAACTGTACGTTGGACTTCAGGAAGGCAATCCGAACCGTGTGGTTAGTCTCAGCCCCTTGACAGTAGCTTATACACTTTTTATTCACTGCAAGGGTTGTTTTTTCTCTAATGAGCTTAGGCACTTGAAAGTCATTTCCCCAGAGTGCTTATACATTGTTGTGTTTATCTTACCTGTGGGGGAACTGAGGCACTGAAGCAGGTGAAATGATTTGCCCAGATCCACATACTTACGCATAGTTGAAGCCAGAAAAAGAACGAAGAAATCTTGTTTCACAGCTGAGTGCTTTATCCTCTGGCCTCAGAGGAGGCCAGCAAAGACCTTTATCTTGTTTAGATGAGAGGATAGTGGTTCCAAGAGGATGCCGGGGCAGGGGTATCTTTCTGTATTAGTACGTGTCTTAATGAGTCCTGTTGCTAAGTGGCTTCAATGATAGATCATGCATCTTCTTCACTAAGCATTAAAATAATTTTTTAATCATTAAAGCTAACACAGAATCCTCAGAAACATCCAAAACTCACAGCAGGGACTCAAATTAGCAAGCAAACAGAAACCAAATCCTGATTATCCCTGTGCACCTCTATGAAGCCCACAGGCAGCATCTGCTGAAGACAAACCAGAGCCCAGCTGAGCTGTATCTTGGGGCTGGGCTGGGCAGCAAATCCTACTGCTTGCAAAGTCCACAGCAAGTTTCTTTCCTCCCTCAGACATGCGTGCCAGCTCCTTATCTCTGTGGAAAGGAGGTAGGGTTGTTAACCACTGACTCCAGGTAGCTGAGATGTCCCCTGGCAGATCTTTAGAAAGGAGAAATTATTTGCATTTTGGCAAGTGCTATCGAGTGGCAGATCTCAGTGTGGCCAGCATTTCTTCCCCACCCTGTTTGTTTTTTTTTCCCCCCTTGGAACCACCTCCTCCATCCTACTCCCATCAACCTCTTGCAGTCTCTGTTTTGTCAACAACTAGGTATTTCAGGTGTCCTCTCCAACCCAGCCCCCTGCTCTGCCTTCACTTGCATGTCTCCCCTCCACCCTGGGCTACTGGCACCTCTTGTGCTGTAGCAGCCCGTAGGCTTCTCCACAGCTCCTCCAGTAATCCCAGTGCATTTCCCATTCTGGTTAGCAACTCTCATGCCATTTCCTGTTGTCCTCAAACCTACAGCGCTTGGTAGCATGTTATCAAATGATAACAGGAGCTTTCTTCAAGCAGAAATTATGTTTCTAAATTCTATGTTAGAAGAGGACTCTTGGAGCATTAAGGAAAACATAACAAACCTCTTATTACTTGATAGGCATCAACAGCTCCGTTACAAGGGAAGGCACAGGACACTGCTAAGCACTTTGCTAAGATCCAGTCATCACTGATGACCTCTATGCTAAGAAGACTTTTGTGGGAGAATATAGTTTACCCCAAAGGATAATTAAAAGTATAATTAAAGGAAATTAAAAATTGCTCTTACCACTTCCACGAGCCTTCATGTATGGCACTCCCTTCTCTTGTCACCCTCTTGACAACAAATCCAGTACTGTTCATGTACCACGACCAGTGTCCCCACTTGTGCTTCCAGTCACATTAGCTTGCACACTTCATCCCACCTAGCAGCCTCTTCTGGAGGTGCTGCAGAGGACCCTTGTGATTCTCCTGTCAGCACTTGCTCACATTCATTGGTAGATAAGCTGCCATCAGCAAGTTTTGCTCCTAGTCCAGCAAGCCAAGCCACACTTGGATTGTAGCTCCCTGAAAGTCATACCAAGTCCTGTAGCTGTTGAGCACTGGTGCAAAGTAGTCACTAGGCATGATTTCTGCTTTTTTGTATTCCTTTCTGCATCGCATTTACCAGACAGCTAAAATCTGATACTAGGTATTTCTCTCCTAACCCTAACGTGGGTCCTGACCTGAGCATCAGGACAAACACAAATGGCCTAGGAATTAGTTACAGCAGCAGAACCAGGAAGCCAGTTTCTTCCTTCTTCTTCCCCAAGAGGTTTTGGGATGTTTTCCCTGCCTAGGAGCTGTTGCCGGCCCTTCAGAGGTATGTTTTGGAGAGCTGGTAAGGGATAGAAGTAGTTCACATGCATGTGGGAAGCTGGGAATGCCTCACTTGGCTTGTTGACTTCCACAAACATCTTCACAGAGAACTGCTTTTGGCCTTGTCCTGCTGTAGCTCAGAAACACCAAGGTGTCTGTCATGCTGAGGACACACTTACAAGGTGACCATTGACCGGCATGCCAGGCACCAGCCAGAGATGCAGGGTACATGCACACTTGCAGGGGTTTGGGAAGGAAGGGGGTAGGATCAACCTTAGTAACATCATCCTAAGGTTAGCCCAGTTTGGGTAACACCCAGCATCTCTTTGGTGGGACAGAGTTAATAAGTTGAAGAAGGAGACTTGGCTGCAGAAAGAGAGAAAAGACTGTTCACCAGTCACAAAATATACAGAATCTGTTTAAGGACAAAGACTGGGAAAAGCAACCAAAAGTGTTCTCTGGGGGTGGAAGATCACTGTCCAGCATGGACAAATCAGACCCCTGTTTTAAGAGATTCCTGAGGTTCTAGGGATCCAGTTTCTAGTTCTACAACTGCCACTTTTACCAGCATTGCTGTCTGTGGGGAGACTATGCAGTGACCCAATGTTCAGAAAGCTTTTTGATAACCAGAGGGTGCTTTCCTCCCCCAACACAAGAAGAGAGCCAGATACACCCCCAGAATCAGGAGAGATTCAAATCCACCTCTAAGGTTTACAGCAGGAGCCCATTTCTTGTTTCAAGGAGAGACTGCTCTTTGTCTGCCTTGATGTTTCAGACCAACCTGATCTGCCTCTGAAGTGAGCTCAAAAGGGCTCTCAAAGTGTAGAGAAGGGTTCAAATAAAGCCCAGTTCATCTTTGCCCTCCAACCAGAAGTATCTGTTCCTCAGCTGTTCTGCTCAAGGCCAAGTGGCAGCCCACGCATGTGGAAGGGGGGTAAGAAGGACAGCACTCCCCAGCAGCCCTGAGTGCAGAGATGTAAGAGCTGAAGAGAGGCATCTTCCAGTATTTTCTTGCTGGTATTTGTGCAAAGATCACACTCCAAGCTCAAGGGACAGACAGAGCAGACAACTTACCAGCTTGGAGTGTAGCATCCACCCTTATTGCATCCAGGTCTTGTGCAGCCTGAAGCACAGGCTTATTCACAGGTAAGCCAACAAGTACAACAGAGCACAGGCTGACCTCCCCCCCAAGAGAAGCTTTATAGACACCACGTGCAAAGACCACTTTCAGCCCAGGTTACTTTCACGTGCAGTCAAGGACCACAGCAGAGAGCAAGCCCTATACAAGCAAGCCCTATGCACTCTTAAGAGAGAGAGAGCAGAGTTTGTTTCTTGTGCTGTGAGCTAGTCTGCCCTCAGTTCCCTCACAGCCTTCCTTGCCTTCCCAAGAGACAAGCCTCTTCCATTTTAACATGCAAGACATGGAAAATCAGAAACCCAAACCTACACCTTTTCTTCCTGGTAGGACTGGATTGTTGCCAGAATGGGGCATTTGGCTTTTGCTACTCCTCAGCTCCATCCCTTCGCCCCAATGGATCCACTGTGTACTTTTCCTACAAAGAAAAACTTATTTCTATCATGATGTAGGGTTATCTTCTGGCAGCTGCTGCCAGTGCCTAATAGATGCAATATTTCATCTATTGCACTGACTGCTCCCCTGCCATTCCCAGAAGGAGGGAATTGCATATGGGTGTCTTGATCTCAGATGCCCTGGCACCTAATTTGGATGTGGCCTGCCTGCGGTCCAGAGTCAGCAGCTTCCCTGTTAGGACAGGGAAGGACAGCAGGACAGCCTCAGCAGGGCACTGGCCATCGCCTTCCTGCCCCTTCTTCCCTTCACTCCCTTCCTCCCTTTTCATTTCATATGCAGCAGGCAGGAGAATAAACACTGTAGTCTTCTGACTCTAATTTTCATTCTGGTGTTTCTTTTAATCAAGCCCAAGCTATACAGATCAGCTGTGGCATTTAAGGTACAAATCAAGCAGCAGACCATAACGTATATCTATTGCAAAAGACAATTCTCTAGGCACCACTTTATTTCTCAATTCTACATTTGTTTTTAAAAGTGTCTGCATGACACTTGGATGCCGCACAGCAAGTGGCAAATCTAATGAGTGCTGATGATTTATTCGGAGGAAGAAATCAGAATTAGCATTTTGGACCATCTCAGCTTGTTATGGAGTGAGCGTATTTCACACAGCTCAGAGAGCTGCAACAGCAAAAATGTCCATCAAGGAGACCAAAGTGGCGTTTCTCCTCTTTCCACTTCTCACTTAACCAATGCCTGCATGATGTGGTGGCAACTCATCAGTGCTGGCCAGTGTCCTCTCTCTGTTAATCTATGGAGCGGCCACCCATGAAAACATTCTGCCCAAATATGTTGTTTGCATGAGGCTTTTATTGATCACATAATTCAGCCAGCATTCCCAAATAAAAAGTCTGGGAGATTGTTGCCCATACACTGCACACACCCTCTGCCCACAGTTGTTTCTGTGCAATAAGGGGCCTGGACTCTGATTCTTCTGGGTTCCAGCACACATGTGTAACCATTAAAATGTCAGTATTTCCACAGGTATTGGGAAGCCAGTAGACATCTTTAGCTACATCTGTGTCTTAAATGGCATAATTGTTATTCCACTCATTTGCAGTGTGATTTCAGCCAGAGCAGCTTCTCCTTCAGCTTCTTTTGCCCTCCCTAGGAGTAACTGGGAAGTCCAGCAGAGAAGAGCATTTCGACATTGCCTTTGAAAGTAGGAGGAAAACAAGCTGTCTAAATCAATCAAGAGTGTGCATTAGTGATAGTATGTTCCTCTGGAGGTCTGCATTTGATGTCATATTGACACATAGCTAAGATCAAAGCCCATCTCTGCACCCTGGCTGCTACCAGAGGAACAGCGTTGGCCTTTGGGCCCCAGATCTTTCAAGGAGCTTGTGATCAATGTGATATTTTTTTTCCCCAAACAAGCACCTGTGAAATGTAATTATCCATCAAATAATGCCTAATGCTTTTTTCTCTGAAAAAGTAATTCTTCTCTGTCTTTGACAATGTTCTGGAAGCAAATACTATGGGTTCTTCCTTTCTGCTTTTGTAAGAAACCTGTAAAATGACAGCTCCCACACCCACTGAACAGGCATCAGCTGTTAACTCAGTAGGGAAAGCTCTGGATGAAATGTACAGATACTTTGGAACAATCCGGTATTGTTTTTGCTTCCTTAGAATTATTTTCTCTCCTCGGAAGAAAGAAAGCTTTTTCTTTCTTTTTTTTTTTTTGGATAATGAAGATATTGGGCTGATTCACACTGATACATTTGGAATGATTATTCTGTAATAGTCATCAGCGTCTAAAAAGGACCTTGGTTCTGCCAGAGCTTGGCAGCAGGGGAGGGAAACCAATGTTTGAATAAGCCCTTGACTTCCCTTTCAAGAGACAGTAACTTGAAGCAGAGAGGTCTCTCAGGAGAGACCTGGCTTCCTCAGGAGACATCTGGTACCTCCTGCTTCTGTTTGGGTCTGAGCTGCCAATCTTTCTCCAGGTATTTCTGGCACCCCTGGATTATGGCTCTGCAGCACAGGAAAATTAGGACAGGGCAGAGGGCTGTGACCCTCTGAGTCACAGCCCACCCTTTCCAAAGCTCAGGGGGACGGGAAGGTGGTGGGGGGTCACACGGGTCAATCATGAAGGTCGTTTGGGTCTCGGCTGATTAAAAATAGCCTGGTTTAGACCTCCTTTTCCAGGCTCTGGAAGGCTCCCTGCATAGCTGGGCTTTGCAGCCAAGTTCAAGGTCTAGTCTATATCCGAACTGGGTTATCTCCGTTCATGCTGATAGCCCAGATAGTGCCTGGATACCCTTGATCTACCTGAGGATAGCGGGGCTGAGCCACACACTATCTCAAAAGTATTGGCTCCCATGGGACCTAGCCAGCAGATTTAATTAGCTTCGTCAACGTTTCTTTTTTGTTTTCTGTAGGGGTTTATTTGCTTTTTTTTTAAACTTGGGAACAAAGCACTGTATAAAGCATCACCCTCCCCCACTCCATGCTGCTCAGACACGAGCCAGACTTCTGGGATAAGGATGCTCTTGGGAAAGGTGCCGTGTTGAGCTGTTTATGGACCAAGGTTGGAGGAAGATGCTTGACTTGAGTTCACACGGGCAGTGGAGGGATGCAGGGAGAGGGCAGTCCACAAGGATGAGCCTGGTTTCTGGGCTGAAGTAACTGCGGTCCCATATGGTGAAGGGATCAGAGCTGGCAGGGAGAGGATGAAGCCTTTCTTTACATCTGAGGAAGAAGCACGGGCGCTTGGGAAGGATGGCTGTTTCACTGGGAGTGACTCATTTCCCGGGGAAGTTGTCCCTACAGGAGCCTGAGCACCGAGTGACAGAGTGTAGATGGGGCTGAGCCTTGAAACCCCACAGCTGCTGGTAGCTCCGCTCTTCCTGCCCTGGGGAAGGACCTGGCCATCCTTCCCCATATTGTTTTATTATTTGTAGTTCTCTGTTTTTTTTTCTCTCCAGGGGGCTCAGTTAATTTTGCCTTGCCCTCTGTCCCCACAAGCGGTAGGGAAGTGCTCACCTCATTCAGATGGCAGGCCTCGCTTGCCCAGAGCTGTTCGCGAGGTCTGCGGCAGAGGGTCGATCAAAACCCCCAGCAGAAGAGCACCCTTCCACCTTCGGACAGGACCGCAGTGGTCTGCATTGCCTGTGCTACTGGGAGCTCAAGATCCCAGTTGTGGGTTTAGGAAAGAGCCTTTCCCTTCCCTGTTCCATCACTAAAACTTCCCTTCCTAGAAAAAATACTCTTCCTTCTTTTTTTTTCCTTTGCTTTTCAGCCACCCGGTTCCAGCAGAGTTTAGGGGAGAAATTGCTACTTATTGAGCAGAAAACCAAACCTCCCTTTTCCTCTTCTGTTTCCCACCCCCACAAGAAATACAGCTGGATGGGAACCCTAAGGCACTGTCATTTAGATCTAGCCTGTCCTTTGCAACATCGATGCCATTCCTGCAGACCTGTGTCAGGGTCAGAGGAGTCCCTGCTGCTGAGAAATGTCCTGTTGTGGCTGTGTTTGCACAGTAATTACCCCTGCTTATCCCAGAGCAATAACCCATTCCACCCACTTCTGTCATTCCTTGAATCCATCCTCCCACTTTATTCTGCACATCTCGAACAGGCAGGAGACTGCCCGGTGAGGGGAAGCACTGCAGCATCTTAGCGTGTCTCAATTTTAAACAGTATTGAAGTTTTGGCTGAAGGCTCTGATGGGCCCAAGGGAATGGAGGGAGAGGGGACAGCAGCTTTCTGTGAATTTCAGAAAAGCAGAGACAGAGCCATTGCTGATCACCACAAATACTGGCGCTGCCATGAATTATGCATTCCTTGTTTAAAGAGAGGTCGCTCTCATCAATAATTGAAAGCTCCCTGCTCTGCCTTCAGCATCACATCTCCCACACCGGGAGTTAGGGAACTCATGAAATCTGCATGGACTTCCTCAAGGTGGCTAGGGGCTGATGGAGACAGGCAGCACAACGCAGGCAAAACAAACCAAAAACCCTGCTGACAGTTTTGGTGCGTGAAATTAAGAGTCATCTGCACCTGCAGGCAGCTCTGCTTCAGTTCTGACCCTCTCTCCTCCTCTCTCCGTGCCTCTCTCCTCCCAGGGTCCGCACAGAACGGTAGGCTTGCAAACATGGTACAAACCAAGATTAGAGGGTGTTTCTTGAAGCTTTTGGCTTAGCTGAGACTAGTTTGCTTTGGGTGCTTGCCTAGAAAATCTCTACACTGGATGGCGAGATGTTCCCAGGGGACAGTCTGAACTGTGAAATTTGTCCCTCTGGGAAGATAATAATCTTTAGAGTCTGTGCCTCTGACTACAGACATACAGTCCTGAGGCTGGGGTTGGTCCAACATTCAGGGTCTTGTAAGTCTGGCTCAGGCAGGCTGGCTGCCCTGAACCGGAGGCTGCAAAATCATCTTTCTGGCAGAGCAAACTTTTCAAAAGGTGTGGTTCTCGTGCTGAATCAGGTGGGTGGAGGGCAGAACTGAAAACTCAGAACAGAACTCCCAAAGCCCATGTGATTCTAACCATTTCTGAGTTATCAAAGAAGACATAAATTGAGCAGCGTTTTGACAGGATTCTAGAAAAATCGCAGGCACCTGAACTCACATGTCAGCCTTATAAACCCCAGTCAGTTGGATCTCTCCCCAACTTTCCTATTTCTCTACCATTCACCCAACATGTTCTTTCAAACTATTCTGCAACGCAGGGAGAAAGCCACATATATGACCTCTTAAAGTTGTACCTGATTGGTGAGGCTGCCTGGGACGTTCTACAGCCTGGGAATCCTTATCCATCTCCCAACATCTGAGCTGCCTTGCCTGGAACAAATTGGACCCTGTTGGTAATTAGTCAACAGCAGATGAAGGGATTGGGTCACATGTGATGCTCTGAGCCTCAGCCAGGTCTTGCTTCTCTTCAGCATCAATCTGGGGCATCCGGGCTGGGCTCTTCCCCCTGTGTTCTTCTTTCATTCTCTTCTCCTGCCTCCTTTCAGATTAATACCCCCTGCATCAGCACATAAGCTTAAACAGAGTCAGGATGGTGTTGTGTCCCAGGAATTGAGAAGTCTGACAAAGCAGCGTGAAGCGACAGTAGTACAAGAAATAGTTTGTCCCTATCATACTCAGCTTTGTGCTCTGTGTGTGTGTGTTTGTTTATTTTTTAATGGAGAACAGGAGATTGATGGATGAAATTAAGAAGAGGGATGTGTAATTGGAAAACAGCTCAAGAAGGCTACAGGCAGCATATTGAAGGCATCCATCAAACATCCAGCTAATGTTGTTAAGGGTGTGTAGCACAAACAAGGGCTGCAGGAGACACTGAGGAAAAAAAAGAAAAGGGAAGAGAAAGTGGAATAGGCAGGACAGGGGAAATAGCAAGGGAGGAGAAGAGCCAGCAGGAGACTACAATCAGTAATAGTTGTACTGCAATCGCATCCAAAGGATCCTCCTGTTGGGATCAATGCAGGACTGTACAAGCACATTAAGAGACAGTCCCTGCCCTCTACAGCTAAAACCCAGGAATTACGGGATGATCGCTGGAGATGGGTTTAGATGATCACAACATTTTCTTCTGATCTTGAATCTCATTTAATAGCATCAACTCTGAACGGGTTTAAAGGCAGAAGGAAGGTAGCTGGTTGTGCCAAGAATATACACAGTAATGCCTGCCAGCCAGGCATGCAATTAATCTGAGCCACTTAGGGGACTTTGGTTTTAATTATAAAAAGTAGGTAAAAATATGTGCAGTAAACCTCTGTAAGCCCCATTGCGGCCATCAGCAGGCTACCCAGAGGCATTGACATGTGACTGGGTTTGGATGCTGTGTTTTCAAAAGGATGGGCTGATGCTTTAATGGACCACTTTGGGGGAAATATCCCATGCGGGGTAGACATTAGGAAAATGCAAAGGACCTTTGTGTGGGGAAGGAGAGAAGACAAAGGCTAAATTTATTAGTAGGCCAGGGGATTCCTCTAGTCCTGGAGACAGAGAAGAAGACAGACTCTTAAGGACTGAGAAAAGGGAGGTGAAAAATGTAAAGGAACAGGGAAAAGCAGCAGCATGATGGATGCAGGGGGTGGCAGTGGGGGAGAGAAGGCAACGATTTAAAGAGAAAATAAAGTATTCCAAGACAGATCTTCTGAAAACGGGGTTAAAGTCAGCTCCTCTGTGAGGTTTACAAGTGACCTGGTGCTTTATGTGGGGTTTAACTTCTTCAGTATTACATGCTTTGGAAAAGCAATAGAGAGAAGGTGCATGTAGAAATAAATGAGGAAGGAGCACCAAGGGTATTGCACACACAGACAGCATCTCCACTTGTTTGCAGCGTTTGGGAAGCATGAACAGGGCTGGCTGTGAGGAGGAGGAGGAGAAAGAACTAGAAAGGGAATTCATTAAAGCTCTTCTAACTCTAATCGGCTCTCCTCTGTGCTCTCTTGGTAACACAGCTGCCACCACCGCCTCCTCCTCTCCTTCCCTCCAGAAGCGACCTGAGTTTGCAGCAGTGGCAGGCCTGCTGCATAGAAACTGTGCCTGTATAATTAAGGCCTTTTATTAAAGGCAGAAAACACTGGCTGCCTGACTCTAGTGCAGGGATGTTTGCAATTGCAAGTGTCCTAGAGGAAGGAAGGAGCTGTGATGACCCTGAGCCTGGGCCCGGGTGGACCTAGGTGTCTGCTGCCATTACGAGGCAGCACAGGGCCCTCCTTGGATTTCTTCGGTGGCTCTGTCCTCACGGCCCCGACTGATGGGAAGCTTTGCTCTGTGCTGCTATGCTGCTAAGGGGAGGGATTTCCTGGAGGGAAAGCAGCCCCTGGTCTGGGTAACACCATCCTGCCCTGCATCCAGCCTAGATCTGGAGCTTACCAAACACCTACACCTTTGGCACTGAAGCTTGAAGGAGACTCTTGTACCTGCCCTGGACCCAGCCATCAGAAAGCAATGAAGTTATGCAGAGCCAGCCTGTTTGCTGCACAAGGCTCCTGATGGCATCACCAAAACTCTCCCGTGTGCCCTTGGCCACACAGGTTCCTTGGCCCACTTCTTCATCGGTTTTCCATAGCTTGAAAGTAGAGGAATGGGCACCACAGTGTTTCCTGAGAGAGGAGGTAAGAAGCATTAGAGATTATCGCCATGAACGGTTGGTTTGGGGTAGCAGTAGAGATAGGTTCCCTTGAGGGATTGCTCCAGCATGGTACTATTGGTGTCTAACAAGGAATGAGCTCATGTTGCAGCAATTTCCTTAATAGGACTGGTGAGTACCTGCTTGCCTGCCAGAGGGCTTGCTGAGACATGTTAGTCTTCTGTCAGATTTGGCTGAAATGGGCTTGATAGTTATTGGTGGCGGTAGGGCACTGATGAGCCCTGCAATCACAAAATCAGGACACCAAGGTAAAATGTCAGGGAAAAAATTAAAGACAGGTCTTAAGAAGGTCCCAGAGGATGAATTTAAAATGGCATCCCCTGATATCTTCCAGGAGTACCATGTGGCTGCTGTCACTGCAAAGCAGAGCCCTTTTGGACCAGTCATCTGGTTTCACTCAATTCTCTAAGTCTGAAGCAAGGCAATCCTTCCCCTTTGGACATATGAAGAGCTGCTGGGCGCAAATCCTGGGCAAGTAGTTTCCTTTGCACAAAATGTGCCTATGTCCCTTTGAGGACTTTGGGTTTAGGCAACTGGCCTTCAGCACACCTAGAAAATCCCTGGCAGAGCAGGAATTTAGAGCTAACCAATTTAAACCTCCTTTCCATCCTTTGTATCAGTGTGATGCCATTGCTCTCTTCCCTCAAACTGCTTTCAGCCTAGGAGAGCAAGAGGGCCTGGTGGGGCTGTGCCGTTCAGCAGCTCTCCAGTTCCCAGGGCCTGCGACTGTAGTTTCCCAACAGAAATCTCTCTGCAGGAGGCTAATGAAAGTTTTATGCTCCCTTTCAGCCTCCTAATAAGCATCACTGTGGTAGCGAGAAAGGAGAAGTATTTGGCATCAGAAAGGTAATCCCAGAGGAAACAGATTACAGATGTTACCGGGAGGGAGAGGGGAATAAAATCCAGCTATCAAACACCAGGCAGCCTGCTTGGACTGATAGCAGAAAGTCATCAGATGGTAACAAGTGACTTTGCTCTGTACTCTTCAGTGCTTCCGTGGGTTGCTGTTCTCCAGCAGCAGAAGTGGATCCCTCTTTCTGGAGCAGTTTTTGTTGCTGGTCTGTAATAACAGTATCAGGAGGTTTCATACCCAGAGAGGGACCAAAGCAGAAGCTAAAAGTTGGGGGAAAATGTTCCTGACTGTGCCAGAGCCATACAGAAGGCAGCACTTGCACTAGGCAAGCCCATTTGATGTTGGACTTCCAGAAATCGTCTCTGGGATGTCATGCTTGTATGGCTTACTGCACACAGGCTGTTAAGGGTCTTTCAAACAGGTGAGCCAGGACTGAGGTTTCATCACACTATGACTTTACAAAAGACTGAGTTATGTCCCTAAACAAGTGGTCTGCAATAGATGTCCAAATACTTCAGTCTGTATTTTCCAAACTGATCATTAATGTTGGGTCCTTTGTTGAAGGCATGGCTACCTTGAGAAGCCAAAGATCTGATTTCCAGACAGACTGACTGCTCATTAATCATATTAACTAGTGGGAGCTGAAAGTGCTCAACAAATGTGAAAAATCAAGCACAGGACTACTGTAGCTTGGGCCACCTGTAAATAATCTACCCTCTGTTGTCGATATTCCTGATACTTTTGTCCTTTATTTGTCTTTAGTTCCTCTCACCTTACAGAAGAAGTTTCAAAACCAAACGTTAAATGTTATGATTCCTCAGACCTCATGATCTTCTATGTTATAGAATGCTAAGAAAGAAATTAAAGTATTCTGAAGTCTGTGCTTTAAACTAATGCTGCAGTGGCCAAACATTGCCAGCCAGGAGTAGAAAGGGATGTGGAATAATTGAACTTTCAGCAGCCATCACCAGCACTGTGGAATGACTGAAACAGGGATTTTGTGGAAAACTTAGTAGGTATGCATCCTACCATGCATCCCTGATTGCCTCAATGCATATGCATAAGGAGGATGAACTAAAACTGCAGGAGTGAAAGAAATGCTGTCTGTCTCGAGGATGCCTGACATTTCTGTTTTGTCCACTTGTATATGCAGGAACACAAATCTTGCACACAGTTTTAAAAAATTCTACAAAAGAAGCAAAGTAAATGGTCACCACAAGCTCAGGAATGAATACCAGCCCCAGGGAGGGGGAAACTAACAGTTTCATGTTCAGCAACACGAACAACCCTAAGTCAAGGACAGAGGGTTCATCATGGGGCAGCAGGAGATTCTTTATAGCACTATAAATAGATGAAAGCTTCTATTCAATAGCACAGGAATTGGCGAGGGCAGCTGGACAATGGTTCGGGCCTGCAATGTTAATGGGGCTCCTTGTAAACTTATACTTAGACAAACGCTTTGCTGGATCAGGGCCCAACATTTATCATGCCTCCCTCCAAGCAAGCCAAACTCAGTTCATTAATGTGGCCTCTAGACTTACTGTCCTAATGTTTGTGGTGACTGATATTTCGGAGGCCTTACTCTTTTTTCTGCTCTGAAAGGTAGAGAGATGCCTGGGCATTGGAAGGTCTCTGCAGCATGCTGAGGAGACGTAACCTACTTACCACGCTCCTGATTGCCTTGCCATGGGCTCTTCTCCTAACCTTGTGGCACCAGTACCCAACTACCCACTACCTCAGCCTGCTGAGAAGTAAGTGCAAGAGTTCTCCTGTCAGTGTGCTGGTGGTTGTGATGATTGCTGGCGTGAACCCTCGGTAGGAGATGCTCTCTTACAGGATGGGTTAAATAAAGGCAAACTTGCTTGAAGAACGCCTCAGGGTTTGCCTACAGCAGGCTTACAAACTGTGCTTAAGAGCGAGTTAAACATGCACCTTAGGCTGGCTTTGGGGAGAGGATGCTGATGTGCTGAGCACTGACTCCAGACAGATGTGTCCCCAGCACTCCCTGGAGAGGAGGCAGCCTGGCAGCGATTAGTTCTCTAACATCTTTCTTCTTCCTTCCTTCCTTTTGTCCCAGAAGAGACAGATGAGAACGTGACTTCTAAAGCTTTCCTCAATGGTACATCTGCACTGAGAGAAGAAGGCCTCCCATCATGCATTCGGCAGCAGCAAAGCATAGGGGCAACGCCTAAGGTCATCCAGAATTATGTGTACTCCAGGCCTCCCCCATGGTCAGACACCCTGCCAACCATCTTTGTTATCACCCCTACCTACACCCGGCCAGTGCAAAAAGCTGAGTTGACCCGTCTGGCCAACACCTTCCTACACGTCCAGAACCTGCACTGGGTGGTGGTGGAGGACTCACCCCGGAGGACCAACCTGGTATCCAACCTGCTCGAGAAGGCAGGGCTCAACTTCACCCACCTCAATGTGGAGACACCCAAAAGTCTGAAGCTGGGGCTGTCCTGGATCCCATCCCACACCCCAAGGGGGACACTACAGAGGAACCTGGGGCTGCACTGGCTGAGGGACAGCTTCAGCAACACCGCACCACCAGAAGGGGTAGTGTATTTTGCCGATGATGATAACACCTACAGCCTGGAGCTCTTCGAAGAGGTAAGAGCCATAAAATTACATGGAACAGAAAAGCAGGATACAGCTGCAAGGCCTCTTAAGTCCAGGCGCGCTTGCAAAGACTTCTAAGATAGGGCTAGCATGTGGACTTTTACCATCAGCTGGGAGAGAAGGGCTCTGGCATGCTGCCTGGAGGCTTTCTTACCTGCCCTGCACTCAGTGGGAGCTGGATATAGGCAAGATGCAAACCTATAGTTGTGCAAACCCAGTAGCCATGCTCTAAAGGGCTGAGAGAGCAAAGAGCACATCTGCCATGGTATAGGCTGCAGATGGGAATAGCCACTCACACACCACTGCAACAGCCTGAGCCACTTTTGCCAGGGGCCAGAGCATATATACTCCAGAATTTATACCTCTCCTCAGGGAGAGATGACCTGATTTAAATAAGCACCAAAGACAAAATTCTGGCAAAGCATAAATCTGCACTGCTGTAGGGGTGTGATGGGTAGAGGATGTTAGAAAAGTTGACTGACTTTCTAATCCACCTTTTCTCCTTGGCTGCCCTTCTGTGCTCTGAGTTCCAGCCACCACAACAGGGCTGTGCCCCTGGGATCACTGAAGCTTGCCCAGACTTCTGCTGGAAACCTGGCATTTGTGAAATGCCAAGTCTATTGTAAAATTGCAAAAATTCAGTAAACTCCCTTGTCACCAATTTAAGCCAAACTGTACTACACCACTTGAAATACAGAGTTATGCATCAGAACATATTTCCAGTGTTCAGAATTTTTTAGATCTCTGCTAAGCTCATCCTTTCTTACTTTTTTCCAGGTCCTTTCTGACAGTTTCAATAAAACCCCACTCTTTTAGGCAGCAGCCATGGATGGAGGAACAAGGGTGGAGGGAATTTGCAATAAATGAGGACAAAGATGCACCAGTCAGGGAGGGAGACTACTTGCATAAGGGTGAAGCTGGAGTGACTGGAGTTGATAATATGGAGGCCCAGTAGAAGTTGTGTTTGGCATTTACAAAAATGATAAAATTTTACAAAAAAATTATAAAAGTTCAGATGAGATCAGAAAACCAAAGATGTTCCTTCTTCTGAAGGAATGAATGTGGGCACAGAAAAGTAGTGAGTTTGGTGTTCAGAGAAGAACGTGCTAAAACAGCCTTGTGGCTTTGCAAGCTGTAGCTCTTCAAGCAGTAGCACAGGTGAACAAGCACTTGTGCTGCCTAGAGTATGCAATGGTGTGGGAAGTCAACTGGAGAGGACAGGTGCCAATGAAAGCAGAGTACACTAATGAGTTGGGAGGAACGCAGCAGGGTTGAATTCTCACAGCACTGTTTCTTTCTGGCACACAGATGCGCTACACAAGAAGGGTCTCAGTCTGGCCAGTGGCTTTCGTTGGGGGGCTGCGATACGAATCCCCAAAAGTGAGCCCAGCAGGGAAGGTGGTGGGCTGGAAAACTGTCTTTGACCCTAACCGTCCCTTTGCTATTGACATGGCTGGATTTGCTATAAGCATCAAGCTGATTTTGGAGAAGCCTCAGGCCAGTTTCAAGCTGGAGGGAGTTAAAGGAGGCTACCAGGAAACCAGTCTGCTGAAGGATCTAGTGACTATGGATGGGCTGGAGCCCAAAGCAGCCAACTGCACAAAGGTGAGTAGGACAAGAGACCTTGAAGATACATTCTCCTTGCTGGGTCCTGGCTGCTTTTACAGCCTCCTGCCATGCTCCTCCACATTCCACTGTGCTGGCACATGTCAGTGCCCAACAGTGCTGGGACAGACGGGCAGAGCCTGCCAAATTCTTCACAGGTACAAAGCTCAGAGAGCACTGAGGAACAGTTAGTGCTATGCACTCTATGTTAATAGCGAGCCTCAGATGTATAATTCATGCCCAGATTGCTTCTCCAAAATCCAGGAGGTTTAGAAGAGGGTTGAGTCTGGGGTTTCAGTCCAGAACAATCCCTCCTCCTTGTCACTGCTTCATGCACCTATGAAGACTCTCCCAGGTTCAACCTCTTTGAATCACGTCCTTCAAATAGCTGTGAGCCCTGGGTTGCTAAGGCTCCCACCTGATGGATGCACTGCTCTCGGCATTTCCATTGCATCCAGAGCCCCTGAACTTTTTGTGATTCCCTCTAGGTGTTGGTCTGGCACACAAGAACTGAGAGGCCCACTCTGGTTAATGAAGGCAAGCGTGGATTTACAGACCCCAGAGTAGAGGTGTAAGCAGAGAGCCAGCTCCAGGGTGTGAGTACCTTTGTCTTTATTTGTTTTGGTAAGGCAAATAATCCGTACCTGTTTCCTTATTTATGCTATTATTTCCTCAAAGACTGCATATATGATTGTCCCGGTAACTCCTTTACCATGCCACCCCTTGCGCAAGAAGTCGATCCTGATCTTTACCCACTTATGGTCTGCATTTCATACTTATTCAAGCCTCCTTGCAGTCCACATGGAAGCTTTGCCTGCACACAGAGAGAAAAGTGACAGAAGAATCCCATGGTTTCACTCAGTAATAATGACAAGCCAAATTCCTTGCTCCCCTATTTCTGCCAGCTCAAAACTCTCTTTAGTGTGGGAGTTGTCCTACAGTGTGTGGAAAGAGATCACACTCCTGCAGAGGAGCTTTTCCCCCAGCAGCCCTGCCACCTCTGCCATGCTCCATGCATCCACCTCCAGCTTTTATCCTGCAGGAACAACTGTGGTGTGGGTGCAGCAGGGAAAGGCTGATGGGACACCTAGACCACCACAAAACAGGAACCAGCAAAGCACAACCTACACAGACTGTCACAGAGTTTGAGGGGCTTGGTACCAACATTACGAGAGCTAGGAATACATCTGCTGGTGAGGAGTGAAGGCACTAGCAGTATCTCTGTGGTCCACAGAGCCAGGTTCAGCAGCGGGAGAGGGCATTATGGCAACCACCACACGTGAGGGCAGAAAAGTATCAGAGATCAGTGATATGTTCTTAGAAGTAAGAGACTGATGAAGAACAAGCTTCAGAGGAGCTATGACCTCCTCTGCCAGCTGCCCTCTGATCCCAGTGTCTGCCCTTGGCAGATTCCTAGCCCCAAAAGAATAAAGGTCTCCAATTCGGGAGTACTCAGTTCTTTCTGGAATGATGCACATCTGTGGCAGGATACAGGATGATGAAAGATTTACGCCTACTTTGGAAGGTATTCCAGGGCTGCTTTCAGTCCTGACCCCAATATACACCCCAGCTCAGGTCTGCCAGTGGAAATAAAACTGACAGCTTTTATACAGGAAGTCATGAGTATTTCAACTTCTGCACTGATCTGCTGTGTGCATTACTAGTAGCTGCATACAGCATTTCCACATCATCTCATCATCTCTGAGTGACAGCTGTACAAAGAGTGCAAAGCAATCCCAGCACCTGCACACCCAGCAGCAGATGGGAGGGACAGGAGTCACTTTGCCTAAACATAGACACCTGGTGCCACCATAGGGACCCTGGGGTAGTCTACCTGTAGGGCACAAACCCTGTACTGTATCTGCCAGCTTTTCATTATATTTCAGATAACCTAGCCACCCATAAATGATGCTAGACACCTATGCTTAGGCAGCAGCCCCTCTTTTAACCTGTGCTTCTGTGAAATCCACTAGCAGTGGATCATTTTACATACCCACCCATGCTGGTTCTGCAGTAGTCTAAAGCTATGATTGCCCAAACTCAGCTCATAAGGACTCAGAATCCAGTTAACTGGTCTGGAGGTACCACTTACTTTGTAAAGGATGAGCTGGCTTATGAAAACTCAGACAAGTTAGATGTGCCTTGCCTACTTGAGGGGTTGGTTGCTCCACTATAGATGCAGAGTGTGGATGTGACATTTTCATAAATGTGCTGTTTATGTATCGGCACTTTTGTCCTCACCCTCTCTCCCCAACCAAACACTCAGCCATCCTCCCCAAGAAATGCAACACACCTGCTATGGATTATCATGGGAATGGCTCCCCATAAGTCATTTCTTGTAGGAAAGGGAAGTGCCTAGTCCGAGAGATCAAGACACTGACACTCATTCACCAGCAGGACTTGCACCCTTCTCTAGAGCCATCACCTCTGGTGCTTTCAAGCCAGAGCATTGGCAGGGCCAGGTCTGTAGATTTTGAAGGAGCTTTCCACTTGCATTAGCAGAGAATTTGAACACAATCCCTTCTGCACCACTGTATGCCATGTGGGCAGCTGCTCTGACCTGCCAAGTGGGCAGGTGGCATCCACTCCAGGAGACACCTGCAAGGTAAATTGCTTGACTGGGCAGTCAAGGAAATCATTAGATTCTCCCCCTTAAAGTTTTAAATTGAGATCTCTGCTGACGGCTACAGTGTTTTGAAGGTCCTTGCTATCAAGGCTGCTGAGCTTCAGAACCTTGACAGACATGATCTAGATAAGCCAGCACTGAGAAAAAAAAAGGAGGTAAAATTGGTCCCCTGAGGATGTTCTGTTCTTAGACTCAACAGGGAGAATATATCTGTCTTTCCCTCCTGGCAATTAGCCCTCACTGAGGATCAGATCAAGCCAGTCAAGTCCCAGACCTCCCAGAGGCCTCTTTCCCCTTTAATGCCTGCAGATGTGAGCCAAGTAGACACTGCTTGGTGTGGAATTTGGTGCTCTGTTAATCTCTAGTTGGACCATTTGCATGGCTGCTTGGCACATAGGCCTACTCAGTGGATTGCCACAGACACTGTGTAAAGGCATCTTCTGATCATGTGAACTGTGAAGATCAGGCTTCAACAGGCGCTGCAGGTATTTTGTCCCAGCTGGAGTCCACTCTCTTCCTTGCCTGCATTTCCACTACCCTTAGCTGTGTCCAGCTGAGTTTGGGGGAGAAAACTGCATGCACCAAATCAGAGCAGATCTGCAAAGGGGGAGCAAGAAGACACATCAGGGGTTTGCTTTTCATGAGAAACAAAAAGAAGAGCTCAACATTTAAAAAAGGAAAGTGTTTTTCTTTTCTGCAGTTGAAATTCTGCTTTTTTTTCCTGCCCTGAGAACCACTGGGCAGGATCTGAGATGTGCTGGGATTGAGGATCGGGGGCGAGAGCCTCAGCTACCTCTCCAGCCTCTTCATGCCAAGTGGAGGAGCAGAAGGGACAAAAAGGGGGTCTCTGAGCCCATCTTCAGCTGGACAAAGGCTTTCACTGTGGAGATGCTGTGGAAAACAGCCGTAAGCCTTGTCTCTGAGAAACACTGGGGGGACATGCAGAGTAGGAAGGGGAATGTGGAGGATGGGTAAAATCCTTGGGATTGTCTGTACTGTAAAAGAGGCCACAGAGCAAACAAAAGCTGTCTCAGCATACATCCCTGCCAACTGTATTGAAACCTCCTCAAAACACAGGCTTTGGCTTCTGAGAGCAGGAGATGGAAATTAATTTTGCTTCATATTTTTCTTTGTTAAAGCCCTGAAAACTATCACTTAAGACTAGTGTTATACAACCTACCTATTCTTATTGCTAACATCTAGTTACAGGCATCTGAGACAGAAGAGTTTGCTTAGGTCAGCACAGGACTCTTGCTGCCTTGTGATATTTGGAAACGGAAAGAAGTTCACCTGCATTTCAAAGCTTCCAGACAGATTGAACAGGGACCCTCAGATCTCACCCTCCTGCTCTTTCTTTAAAAAATTATCAGAGAAGTTAAAATAATGATTTTATGGGGAGAAAACAAAAATCCTTCAAAACCTTTTTCCAATTCATAAATAAAATCTCCCAGCTAGGACTCTGTAGTGCATAGAACAAGCAGCTCTTCAGCCATATCCCAGCCAAAGCTGTGCGTAGTGTGGTTGAGGAACCTGTTTACTGATGCCTGCCTATTGTCTACCTGAGCTGGGGGACAGCCTTGTTGGGAATGCATTTCCTGCCCTGTTGTACTGGATGTGGTATTGACATCTCTATCTCCTTCTTACCTCGTCTTGTGTTTGTTTTGACAGTGGCAGCGG
This sequence comes from Elanus axillaris, assembly GCA_026212715.1. Lineage (NCBI taxonomy): Eukaryota > Metazoa > Chordata > Aves > Accipitriformes > Accipitridae > Elanus > Elanus axillaris. Next base: position 4,166,107 of record JANZLQ010000031.1, on the reverse strand, counting down.
GCAGTGATCGTTCCCGAAGTTCATCAGCACCCACAGCAGCTGCGCACCCTGCCTCTTCTGCCCAGCGCTCTGCTCCATCGCTGGAGGATGATAAACACTCCCAAATGTCGCCACACCGATCAGCTCCCACTGCCCAAAAGGTGGTAACAAGCAGGGACAGAGCTGATGTGGTGCCCTGCGATCCTACTGCTGTTCACCTTTGACTTCGTGCACTGGCTCCCACCTGGGAGAGGAGTGCTTCCCCTCCCCTGCGGGCTCTGTGTTTTTAACCATTTGTTAAAATTTATTAGATACGCTCCATTCTCGGCTGTGCCAGCATAGAGGCTGAAATCTAGGAAGGGCGCCTCTGAAGGTCTCTCCTGGCATATCATAGAACCTGAGCTTTGGTACAGCAGCTGCGAACTGTGGTGGTTCAAGGACGGGAGTTGTAAAAGCACAAACACGGACCTGTCGGCCTAAGGTTGGTAAACTCTCAAAACAGCTTTAAAACAAAGCTAGCCTGAGAGATGCTCTCCCTCTGAAGGATGCTCTCAGATACCTACATGGATCAGCCTTCAGTGTTGGAGAGGGAGCTGTGCTGAAGCACCTCATTTGGGGTTTGGAAGTTTAGAAGGGATCCGGTGCCTACGCTTTGACTGAGAACTTGAACTGCCCTCACTTAACGTTGTTTTGGAAAATGCTGTCCCAGATCCCCAGGCCCAGAGCCCTCTGGATAAAGTTCCTCTCCTGCTCAGGGAGACCTGGCAGGTACTGTACCTCAAAGGCCATGCCTCCATGTCTCTCTGCAGAGACCAGAAAGCAGGGGAAAAGATGGGTGGACTCAAAAGCATTGCTCCTATTCTGGAACCCTGCTGCAGCACCATCAGGGGCTTCAGTAGCCTCCAATCACATATACAGACTTTCTTCCTAGATCCCCTGAGAGGAAGACACCTCTCTGAGGTGGAGGTGGGTGAGAAGTGCTCAGAGAAGAGGAACCCTCAGCCTGCACCCATCTCCTGTGAGAATGTTGAGGAATGTGGAGAGGCATCATCGGGAAACACATCTTGAGCACATAGATGACAACTGAAATAGCAAATGTGATAAGGTTTTCCAGCTGAACTTTGGAAGGCATGTGTGGCACTGTGAAGAAGGAGAAGACAGTGTAATGCGGAAGGGTTTCCCTTTCCCTCAGTAAAACAGGAAGACAGCCAGGTGGAAGGCAGCCCACAAAGGAGGAGGTGGCAAATGAGGACCGAAGGAAGGATACACTGGATTAAAAGCACAAGTGTTGGTACCATGTGTGCGTGGGGGGTGGTGTTGCTGTGACTTTTCCAGGAAGATTCCTTGAATGACCCAGAAACCCCTCTGAGCCTACCTTTAAAACCATCTTCACTCAGGCCATGAGAATCAAGGCTTTAGGGATTCAAAACACATTGGGGATTTCACAGCTGGGGGGAAAGTTGCGAGCAATTGAATCATCCCCTGCCCAAGAAATTCTGGGCTGGCAGGAAACTTATTTATTTGTTGATTTATTTATACTAGAATTCTTCTCTGCCTATTCCTTGTTTAGTTTTGTTTTTTAGCTTAGATCACCTGACATGTTCATGAAGAAAGAATATTTCCCTCCTCGCCCCAGAACAGTAGAGCATGGCATTGATCGATGAATGTCCTACGTTCTGCACTCCCTGGGGCTTCTTTCAAATGGTGTCTTAAACTGGCAAAATAATCAGAAACACAGCAAGGAAGGGAGTACAGTGAAGGGAATTACAGTTCCTTTATGTGAGAGATGTGGGTGGCACTAAGATTCTGGCTCCTGAGCAATCATAGCGAGGTAAAAACATGTGCAAAGGAGTGCCTCACTCAGCAGACAGTCCTCATGGGATCTCAGGAAGCCTCCGTGAAGGCGGCTCTTTGAAGGGCATCTGAGAGAGGGAGTCAGTCCATGTTCCCTCAAATGAGGAATGAGCAGCTATGCATCCTGCTCTAGGAGGGGGGCTAAAGTACAGGAGGGGGCAACAGCGATGAGATGCCTCCTGTCAGGGAGGGAGGCAGGAGAAATCAAAGAATAGGCAGCAAATAGAGAAATGGAGACTGCGTTTAGTGAAGCTTAGGCCAGGGTCTTTCCAGATGAACGCATCCAGCACTACAAGGCCACCCTGCCAGCTGTCTCAGCATGAAGAAGTACTGAATGGGCCATGAAAATGGTGTCTTCTCTGTGCCCTAGAGAGGTCCTTACACAGCAAGGATCTGGCATACTGGCACTGAATAGCATGAAGGAAGCCTGGCGTCCACAAAACACTTTTCATTCTCCATTCATCAGAGCTTTCTGTCCTGTTCTCTGCAGGAGGTAACAGGCCTTGCACTCCAGTGGGCTTTGCCAACCCATCCTGCCACCAGGCAGGTGGGCTCAATGCTTCCAGCCAGTATTAAACCAAGCTTAAGTCCCCTTCTTTGTGGTTTCAATGAATGAGCAAGTGTGAGGGAATAAAGGAGCTGATTTATGATCCTCCATTTTCTCCTCTGAGATGGGCAGGGTTTCTGCCCGTATGAACAGGAGGGGATATGGTGATAGATTCCCTGGCCTTTAATCTCGCGCAGGTCCTACATAGGATTTTGGCGCTGACGGTGGGCATTTGTAGCAAGGACCTATTCCCATTGCAAAGGATAGCTCCCCATGTTTTTAGAGAGTTCTTCTCTCTGCATCCCTATAAGAAAGCAAAATTATTTTCCCTGTTTTTCCCACTGGGGACCTGGATTCCAGTGATACATATTAGTTGTCCATTCAGTGCTGGTCGGAGTCTGCTCTCAAGACCAACCCTATCACACCATCTCTGTTCTTGCCTCAGCCTGACCCTGTGGAGAAGAGTTTCTGTGAATCAAGAAATTCTGTCAGTCACTAAATTGTACAAGACCAAGACCTTGTATGGACAGCATGGGTGTACATAGCTGATATTCCAGGCTAGCAGATGTTTGGACCTGTTCAGCACAAACGCTCTTTTCCCTGTAGAGCAGCCTAAGGACAGCAAGGACTGCTGCTGGCCAAGGTTTATCAGCTAAGGGTGGGTGAGTAACAGACACCACAAGTTAAGATGGCTGTTTGTTAGCAGAGCTAGGTGGGAGAGCCCAGGAGTGGACCAGCGGTCAGAGTTACATCCTTCAGGCAAAGTGAACACAGTGAATGCAATAAGGAGGGAAGCTGCAGATGAAGCCTGAAGTATTTGGAGAAGGCATCCCAGTGCCTGGTTTTTACTAGCATATTAGTATCTGATATTCATGTTCTCTGAGATTCATCCAATTCACCAACCAATGAATATTACTAACATTTCCTGTGGCAGAAAATACTATTGACAAAGGAAAGAGAATGTCAAGAAAGTACTTTTTAATGGTTATTTATTTATATTGAATGGTACTAAAGCATAATTAAATATGTTGTGAATAGTATGATGTTGCACCATTGTCTTGTCTTGCAGTGTAAGTGCTTACTTCTTTTCCAGGAAAACACAGTGGACTCTGTAATGGAGAATGTATCAGTTTTAGTTTTTCTCATTTTAAGGGTACTCACTTCAGTCTTCATCTGACCTAAATGCTACAATAGAAATTCAAGCAAAAACATTTCAGGTCCCTGACACTGGTGCCTGCATTATCAAGATAGAGAAAGGAGACAGGAGAACACAGCCTAAACTCTGTAGTCTCATGGCATCTCTAGATATCATTTTGGTGACGTGGTGACCATCCCTACTGAGATATTGCTCTGCAAAGGCACTGACCACAACTCAGGAGTGGTGGCCAAAACATGCGGCAGGCAGTCAGTTCTCCATCACAAGGGAGAGGGGAAAGGTGCCACAAGCTGTCTTAGTGAAATGGCAAGCTGTGTTGCATGGTCATGCCTAAACAGGGCTGCTGCTGGCAGTGTGCAGGCTGCCCCATTTCTGTGGAGGTCTGCTGAGTGACGTTATTAAGGTCTGCTCTGCAGGGTGCACCGTATCCACTCCAGCTCTGTTGGGCCAGGCAGCTCCTCCTGTGTACTGTCCTCCCCTCTGGGAAAAGCCAGGACAAGCTCTCCTGGCAGCAATATGGTAAGACATAAGTGATCTCCTGCAGGAATGTGGTCCCACAGTCTCTCCCAATTGGTTCTGGGGGTCAAGAGGTCTTTTTCAACTTCCTCCTGGAGAAGGACCAGTTGCTTCGGACAGCATGTGATGGGAAACAGGCAAGGGCAGGAGCTCGTGGTCCTCTGCAATACAGCTCACTGCATCTTCTGGGCAAGGGGGAGACACTCAGGAGCAGCACCAACAGGGTAAGGAAGCGCAGGCTAAGGCCTTACAAGATCGAGTCTAACCAACTGCATGCTGTTTCAGTCCCTGCTTCTGCCAGTCCCTGTAAGCTACAATCCACTGGGAAAAATGTATGAACTGTCTTTGGGGCAGTAGATGTCAGTGCAATGGGATCAGGTGGTGAAAGAACTGTAATTCTCTTGGTTCTTCCTTCTCTCTCTCCAGACCGGAGGAGAATGGATGGGCCTATTTGACAGGAGCCCACTGTTGGCTAATCCACAAGCCTGGGGGAAGCTAGTAGACCCAGGTCCTGTTTCTAATACTCTCACTGATGTACTCTGCCATTTGGCCAAGGTATGTGACATCAGCTATCTGGGTTTTTTTAACCAGGGACCCACCTCCCAGAAACATGGAAGCACTTTTAGGACTCTTTTGAGGAAGCATTGCTAAAAATTTAGCATGCTAGAGTACAAGCCAAATCCATACCTCTGTAATAAAAAAAAATCATATTCACAAAAGTGTTGCTTAAAGTGCAATGTGAAGTTTACAAGCCAAGATCCTGTGAAAGGCTGAGAAAGAACTGCTGTGGCCAAAGGTACCTGAAACATCCACCCCACTAGAAAACACAGTCACCCCCCAAAAAAGAGGGACAGCTCTGCTTGGCTGTAGTGGCTGGAAGCTTCTACAATGCCTGTACAAGGTCTAATGCTACCTTCCTCTTCCCTTGATAGAAACCCTGGGGCCTGGGAGGGCAGTGGATAAGACACATTGGCTGACACTGCATGAGCACCCTGCTTGGTATTGCTCTGTTACACCAGCACAAGGTTCCTCCCCTCCTTGGGCCCTGCATTTTCAAGGCCAAGCTTTCCCAGCCACCCCGCTGCAGGCCCCAGGAGACAAAGCACGGAGGAGAATGGGAAAGAGAAAGAGCAAGCAAGAATGAATCTTATTAAATGGAGCGAGGTACTTCTCTCTGTCTCAAGGCTGATTGGAGGTGAAATTGCACTTCAAGGGCGGGGAAGCCCCCTCCCCTGGGACAATCCAGAGGCTCTCAAACAAACTTAATTTCAAGCTCTGTTGAAGATGGTGTTTGTCTTTTTTTTTTTTTTTTAATGCATTCAATTTAATTTCTCAGGCAGACGTGTGAAAATGAGAAAGGCAGACCTTTGACTATGAAGGCAGCCCAGTGCCTGCTTCTTACAGATCCAGTCTCACACTGTTTTCCTCCATCACTGCCCTCAATAAATCTGTGCGCAGGGGTTGCTAAAATGCCCGCCACCTCCCTTCCATGCTTTGGTGGAGACAGTTAAATTTTTTTGGTTTTGCATTTAAGCAATCTGATTAATTTTTAATTCAAAACACACCCCAGCTTTCCACAGCTCTATTTAAAAACGGGAGAGTTGTGACTTGAAAAGCCTTGGGTCTGCTAGCACGATGAAGTTCTGATCTGTACTCTGCTCTCCAGTCCATACTTGCTTGCTTTCTTGTGAGAAAAAGGCTCGTGGTGGTTTCTGATCCACCCATTTTGGTGACGATGTCTGAAGGGGAAGGAGAGGAACTCCATTTGGTTCTGGAAGGCTCCAGTGGGAGACGTTCCTGGAGATTCAGCTCTGCCAGCCCACAGAGAAACGTGTGCTCTTTGGCTCCTCTGCAGACAGTTGATCTGGCTAGTTGTATGTTAGTTTTCCAGTCTCAAGAGCATATACACACACAGGTAAGAATACAGATTGGGGTAGGCTTTTGCCTTTCCAGCTGACCTGCTGCTTCTGCCCAGGAACTGATACAGAGTGACAATTTTTTACAACTAAGCCCTGACTGCCAGGCAGTTAGCAGAGTAACTGGTGCAGGATGGTTCCAGTGGGTCTGGCTTCTCCCTGCTTCTGAGACAGATGGAGGCAGACTGGCCTTGCCCAAGTTGTTCCTACATCGTGATTTCCTAATGTGACCCACGGTAGGATCACAACCAAAGCATAAAGCACAAAGCATAAAGTGTAATTCATAAAGCAGTACTGGGCCCTAAAACAATTGCTGTCCGCAACCCCAGGTCATGCCATGAAAATCTTGGTTCCTTTGTTTGTTTCATGGTTGACGCAGGGATTAATTCTTTCCTGTCCGTGGCATTGTACTCGCTGGAGCTTTCAGCAGAACAGCAAGCATTGGTTTGTTTTATCGAGGGGAAGACAAGCAGCGTGGGTTTGCCGTGGTCATGAAGGGAATGGCACAGGGAGAAGGTAAACGGTGGAGACTCACAGCAGTGCACAAGAAAAGCCATTTTTGCAGCAGCAGCATTGGGTGGGTTTCAGTAATGCAAGACTTTGCCCAGGCAAAAGAAATGTTAAATACATTTTTTATTTTAAAAACCAATTAAGTTAACATTAAACGTGAAATGATGACAATTTGCATCCAGGCCTTAAATAATCCACTTAAACTGAATAAGGGGGGTGTTCTGTGCAGCAGAGCGACTGAGGTCAAGCTTCCTCCTGATCTGTCCCCCTGCTCCTTAGCCCAGCTCTGAAGTAATGTGTACTCTCAGCTCCCCATATAGATGCTACCACCCTCTCCCCCCTCATCTTTTTCCCCATGCCATCCCTTTTGGAGAGCAAAAGGCAGCACCCGCTTTGCCTGGTTTGGGAGCCGAGCACCCGGCCAGGGCTACGCCTCAGAGCAGGACAGGAGGCTGAGCTAAGGGTGCTTGCCCCGCTCCCGCAAGCACAAATTGCCTTTCTGCAACTCTCCTCAGTGCAAACCCAGCTGCTGACTTTTCTTTGAAGCCTTGCAGGAATTTATTATCCGTAAAACTTCTTTTCCTCTGCCAAATTTAAGTGAAAACGGGCAACGCATTAAGAATCCGTTATGAGAGCAGGCAGATGGACTGACCGCACAATCTTGTGAGCCCCCATCTCACTAAGAAATCAGAAAAGAGACAGGTCCAAAAGGCAAAATTTTTATGAGTGGTGAGGCCATGAGAGGAGGCCCCTCGCTGTGGAGGCTACGCTGCTGTAGTCCCTTCTGGCGTAGGTAGCCAGCAGTGTATTCCTTGGTCACCTCTGCCCAGTTCAATAATCAATTTAGAGTCGAGGCAGCGGCTGTAGGTTGAGAGAGGAGAAGGGCCGCGATACGGCTCGGCGGCCGCCCCAATCTCTTTCCCCTCCACCTCACTGCGGCCTCACCCGGCAGCCATCCCGCCTGAGGGCCGTGACGGCGGCGGGGGCTGAGGGAGTCCGGAGACTACAACTCCCAGCATGCCGCGCGGGAGGGGCGCAGTCTGGCCGGGCTCCGCCCTGTCTCGCTTTGCATGCTGGGAGCTGTAGTCTCGCTAGAAGGCGGGCGAACGGCGGGGCGGGCGGGCTCCTCCGCAGGCCAGGCAAACGGCGGGGCGTGGCCGCGGCTGCCTGATCGTTGGGTCGAAACGACCGCGGCGCCGGGCTGG
>JANZLQ010000031.1:4126762-4158324 GCA_026212715.1 Elanus axillaris | reverse complement strand
CCCCCGCCCCGCCTTACGTGGGCCGTCCCGCCGGGCCGCACCGGCCATCTGCCGCTCTGTCCCCAGGCGGGCGGGCGGTTTTCTCTCGGGGCGGGTTTCCCGCCGTTGCCTCTGCCTGAGAGAACCTGTCCGGCGGGAGAAGGCGTCAGGCTGTGCCGCTCGCCGGGGTTCTTCTGCCTTTAGCGGGAAGGGGTGGGTTGGCTCCGAGCCGCCTGGCGAAGCCGTGCTGGAAGAGGGGGCTGCCGCCTCGGGAAGTGTGAGGAGGAGGAGGTCTGGTGTGCACAGCGATGTAGCCCTGAACGTAGAACGGCAGCTTGTGGTAAAGGCGGTTAAACTCCTCACCGGTCTGATTCCGGAGCATGGGCTAAAAGCTATGTCCCTCTCTCGTGTCGAAAATCCTTGCTTTCTGCTGTTTCTGCTTGTCTTCCAAGCGATATTTATCCTGATACTCTACCGAGGCGGGCCTTCGAATGTGTTTCGTGCGTTTTTAGACTCGCATCAGGTTCTGGATTACTCCAAAACTCATGATGTGTATACAAACCTCAGCTTGTTTACCCAGGCTCCCAGTGAAGAAGCTATGCCGTACTGCTCAGCGCAGTCACCAATATTTGGTAGGTATGAACCGGTAAGTGTTGGACATACCTGCTTTGGCACATAACATTGAACACTTTGTAAGTTTTATGTTCTTCAAACTTTTCCACTTTAAAAGTGGTATCCTGATGTAATACTAACACTGGCAAAGCTTTCATGTGTTAATTAACTCATTGGTTATACAAGGAGAAGTATTTTACTGATCTAAAAACTAACAATATTATTGTTAAATCCTTAACAAAGGATTTAGCTACATAGAGATTGTAGAATGAGTGAAACCAGTGCATGGCCTTAATTCCAAGTTAGTAATGCTTACTTTTTTTTTTCGCGGTCCTGTATAAAACATGCCAAAACTTGTACTTTGGTAAGTTCATAGTTTTGACCTCTGACTCACTGTAACTTCTAAGGCTTTGTCTTAGCCTTATATCAAGCCCATAGTTTGATATAAATTGATTAACTGATTAAGTTGGCTTTAAATATCATTTGTATGAGCATGTAGTTTGGCACCTTGCTCTTCACGGTGATCTTTTTGGTCTATGATTGTTACACTCCTTTAGAATTAGAAACTTCTCCTTTAAAGTCTGGTCACAGGTTAATTAGAGCTGATCTAGAGGCAGCATTAATCCAGAACAGTTGGGAAACTTTAAGTAAATACAGAGTCAAACCCATAAAGCAAGTTTGTTGATAGTGAAGTGGTGCATCTCCGGTAATAGTGAATCAGTTTGATTGAGCCAGCAAAGAATGGATGAGTTTTGTAAGCATGCACTTACAGCTGGTTTGGGGACACCTGCTTCCTGGAATACTGTGTACTAAGTTACCCTTGTCTGGTTTTTCTATATTACACAGGTTTCTGCATGCCTAGGTCTTGCATATAACAAGTCTTAGAGCACTACTTAGTAGTTGCCCAGCTGTTCTAGGAAAGCTGATCACCACAGGTGGAGCGTGTCAAGTTGCTTACTTCTGTTAGAGAACTCTGTTGGGATGCTTTGGATGAGCCTTTTTAGACTGCAGTCTTCGTAACAATGCTTGTTCTTTTGGGAGTTTTTCTTCCTTCCTCTGTTGCTGAAGTTAAATGAAATACTTGCAGTATGTATGATGAAATTGTATGATAACTTTTGGGTATATGCCTCAGCATTTCCCTTGGAAACAGCTCTACTAAGTAACTACTGACATACTAATAGGACAGAGCCTTTTTGCACAGGTGCCAGTTCTAATGGTCTTAGTCTCTATTCATCACTAGCTACAGCCCATTGGTTCTTTTGGAAAGCTACAATTCTGTGTTTCCTACTTAATTATCTTATTTGAAAAAGGACAGCAGAAATGTGCCTGTACCCTGCTTGTCTCCACCTCTGATGAGAATCTGCTGTCCTGAAAAGAGTCAAATGATAAAGCTTTGGTCTCAAATAAAAAACCAACAAAAAACCAAAACAAAAAAAAAAAAGAAAAAAAACTAGGTGCACTTCTGTGCAGCTTGCAGGCAAACTATCAGATAAGCAAGAGTACTGACGCATACAGAGGAGGCAGACGCAGGGTAAAATTACACTAATCAATGCTCTTAGAGCTGTGAAATCTTTTTAAGACCTCTTCTGCCCATCCCTGAGAGTGCTGAGAACAGAGGGGATTGGCCTGCAAGTCATACTTTGGAGCTAAAATGAGAATGTAATGTTACTTAGAGAGAAACAAACAGTAAGTTCACTGGTAGAAAAAAATAAAACAAAGCAAAGTAACTGTAGAAGCTTTGTTGCATAAAAAAATTAGAGTTTAGCATATGAAGCATTGTTGCTGTGAAGCACAAATCATTTGGAGCATTGATACAGATTCTGCTTAAGAAAAAAGAGCTGTCTGCTACAACTTAACTTTTACTCAGTGATATTCCTCTTTAAATGCTAAGTAAATGATTCCTTCTGGTGTTACTATATACCAGCCTCTTCTGAGTGGTTTGGGTTTTTTTTAACCTGAGAAACACATGCTACTCTGCAAGGTAGTTGCCCTTTGTTTTGTATGTGATGGGCACATATGAATAGATTTAGAAGTACTTTATAAATGTCTTGATTGGTTGTTACCGTCTTCTCTCATGGGACTGATCTCTCTTGGAAGCGTTATATCAGAGAGAACAATGTCTTTTAATTTTAATTTCATAAATTCCATTAAATGAGATTTCAAATAAATTCTTGAGGGCTCCAATCTCCAATTCAGAGCTGGTAATAAGTCACTGTGTCCACTCCAAAGCATGTTTTAAAGTAGCTGGAAGAATGCCAAATGGTTTAAATGGTTCCTGCATCAGGACTTTTATGAAGTGCAGCACTTTTCCACTTATGTATATTCATTCATTCAATCATTTCAATAACTGTTTGAATGTAAGATTAGCTTGCAGCTCATCTGTCTTTTTCTTGCCTCCTGAATCTACAGCATCTTGGTTCTTCCAGGGCTGTGGAGCAGGAAAGTATAATTGCTAAACACCTCTGCCTTGGATGAACTAGACACTTGCTGACTAATGTTACTTTTTTAATGCTTAGTGGTGTCCATTGAACCTTTTGTGACCAACAACTTGAAAAGCATTTTACTAGATATTCAGTGTCTTCATTAATATTGTGAATAAATTAGTCAAAGGTGAATAAATTACTAAGAGGTTAAAGTTTCTACACAAATACCCAGTTGCCTGTTTCTTGTCCTTTCTTTTTTGGAAAGAGCAAAGTGTTTATATACTAACTTATATGCAAAACTTAGCAAAGTAGCATTTAAATTCAAAATCTGACTTTCTCACATTGCATGCAAGATGTGTTGTTTTGGTTCGTCTTTTCCTCTTACCAGGAAGTAGCTTGATGCTAGAAGACTCAGATACACATGGTATGTGCTGAATGAGTTGGTTTGACCCTTGAGGACTTTAATAGTTGAAAGGTTTGTCTTTGACTCTGCTGTTTATAATTTGCTCATGTTATGGAAGAATTTTTTTTCAAAGCCCTTCTTATAGTAGTTACTCCTTTTCACTCCAGTGTGTCATAACCTTCTCGTGAGAGTGATCATCTGTTGTGGTAATGAGTAGCTCCTGCTACATTTTCTAAGGTATGTTCTCCTGCTAGTGTTTCTTCTCTCAGATTTAAAGAGGAGTAAAAAGGTGGTGATGCTGAGACTTATTTTCAGCTGCAGTTGAGGCAGCCTTGTATTCTGTCCTTAGAAACTAGTGCCTAAATTAAGGCTGTTGGTCTGGGGTTTTATTCCTTTCATTCCAACAGTGGTAAAATTATACAAATATGACTTGATTAACATAGTGTGTGGTGCTGCACTTTCTCAGTGTGGTATTCATCCATCTTACTGTTCCCGTTTGTTTAGCTTGTGTAAGTTCTGCTTATTCTGGTTGAACTCAGTAATTATAGCTGCTAACTTTAAATGTGTAGCAAGTTGTTTAGAAGTCATGTAGTTTCTTTCTTAAGATGGGACAGATTTGGTCAAAATCAATAGCTCCCCTGATAGTCAAATGTGTTGCCTAGGAAGTAAAGCAAGCAGGGAGTATGCTTTCCCTGGCACAAGCTAACAATACAGGCAGGGAATTGCGAGTTTTAACTCTACACACTGAAGTTTCATATTAATTAAACACCCTCTGTGTGATGGTACAGGCACAGAAAGAGCTTAGGAAACAGGCTACGGAGAAGTTGCTTGGGACGTGTCAGGGTGTTGATTCTGTACCTTGTCTGAATTGGGATCCTGTGCTTTCTAGAACATCTAAGACAGGGTTTTCCTCCTTTTCCCAAGCTGCATGTTAGCAATTTTGTTTTTCCCTATTTGGTCCAGCCTGCAATGGTTCTGTTCACATCTGGGATTTAATTGGATTACAGCGCATTAGCCTTTTGTTAGTTCGGCATGAAGGAGACCTGAGAGCCAGAATTTAGCAAAGGACGCAGGGCAGCCAGAGGTTTGGGGAAATGTCACAGACTAAATTCTTGTTTTCTGTGTTTCCTTGGTGTATGCTAGATTGAATTTCTGAGCTGAGTTTGAGGTATGGAGCCAGGCAGCTTCGGAGAACATGGCATCTTGAAAAACCTGAGAAATGCAAATTTTACCCTCATTAATCATATGCTTGGGTATGGAAGGAGACAACAAGAGTGAAACTATTGCATGTGATCTTACTCGTACCCTTATGTCCAAATTCAGATTTCATTTTTTTGGAATTTAAGGATTATCACTACAGAATCTTACTCTGCAATACAAAGACCTCCAATTGCATTATAGAAAACAAACCCCTGCTTTTGTGGGAGAACAAAAGAAATTAATTCCATTTCTTATACCTTCCTTGGAGCAATGGTCTGCAGTTGAAATCCAATCCGAATATAACATTTCTTTAGCAAGCTCCAGTTGTCATCAAATCAGTGGTTAATAGTGCTTTAGCTAAAAGATCTGATAATCAGGCAGTTCATAAATCTAAAAAGCAACGTAAGCTACAGGTTAAAAATTATGTTGGACTGAAACACGGTGGTCTTAAAGGCAGAAAAGGAAACTGTCTGTATAGAAGTAGGTAATAACATCATAAAATGTTAATCATAAGTGTGACCTAGATTCATGGGCCCACAACATGATTCTCTGAAGAACTGCTCTTGTGTTTCATGTACAAAGGTATGGCAATGTACTGCAGTTTCCTACTGAGGGTAACAGTCAAAATCAAATACCCCCTGCATTTCAGATACTTGGGGAAGGACTGAAAAGTGATACTTAAGAGTCAGCTATTGCAAGATCTTGCTGACAAGCAAAAGTCAGGTTTTCCTTTTAAAAACAAATGAACAAAAGCCAACCAGCCAACCAACATAAACAAACCATGAAGTGGGATTCACAGTGGTTAGACCCTTTTGACAGTATGAGGAATGGAGTCAGTGGCTGTTCAGACCAACCTTCAGGAAATGCCATTATGTGTGTTCCTTGAGGAAGAAAAGGAGACACTTACTGAGTATAGGATTGCCCATCACAAATGTGAGGTATACTAGCAAAATGTTTCCCAATTCTGAATGGACAGCTTGAATCTTAGGAAAATTTAGTCCCTAAGCCTTGTTAGTGCATAGAAAACCCAACCCCCCCAAACCAGTGGAGGAATGTTGCTTCCTTCTGTGTCAGTTAAACAGGATGTGGGTGAATGCAGGCTCAATTTTTTTCACTAGCATTGCAGCAGAGACTTGAATGCAAAATGGGCTGGAAGAAGTATCTTCTGGACTCACCTGCTTAAATACTTAATTAGATGTAAGACACACCCATACCTTTCCCTGCTCAAATGAAAGCTACAAAACACCAGGCCTAAATATTTGCTCTTTCTCTCTCAGGCTTCATTATGAGAAGGTTTTTTTGAGAGAATAATTTATTTCAGTGGTTTATGAGTGAGTCTGACTTACAAGATACTGAAACCTTTAAGACAGCCATAGCATTAACTATGAGCTTGGAAGGAAAAGAAAATCTTATTTGTAGCTATTTAAAAAACAAAACCAACAACAAAACCCCAACAACTTGCCTCATAGGCTTCTGTTGCAAAAAAATATTTTGTCTTTGGGTAGCATGGCCTAGAGAGAATTGTTGGTTCTACTTAAAACTGTCATTTGAATTGGCACCTTTTAATTGTGATTTAGGTTAAATTTTCTTCCTAGTTCATTTAAATAATAGATTTTAATCTTGCTCTGCATTTGTCTTTATTTTTTTTAGAAATTGACAGTGGTTGGAAACCACTGAGACATGCTGATTTGTGTATAAATATAACTCTTCTGCTAGTTCTGGAACCTTTTCTCACTACCTAGAAGGACAGGCATTTAAATAATTGTAGAATTTGTTTATTCCTATTATAATAATGAGATGTGTTAAAATTGTGATTGACACTTTATATTGATTCTTTCTTACTTGTGACTTGTCAAACCTTTTCCATCTGAAGAATGGAAGAATTAATATAAAAATGCAGATTTTAAATTTTTTATTAGGTAAAAACTGTTGAATATACTCAGTATGTTTTTTATTTAAAATTGAGGTGCTGAGTAGAGGAGCTGTCATACATAGTTTCTTTTGCTACCCTGCACCTGTTCCTGAAAATGTAATGTCTCTCTTCTTCCTTCTCAGTTCTGTCATCTGCTTCTCCCAAAATTTTGAAGTACTCTCTGCTTATCACAGTGTATATAATTAAGTAATATAGCCAATATAGACCTTGTGGCATGTGATTATAACATCAACTTGAAACTTTTTTTAAGATAAAGCTAACATTTCCTGAAGTGTTTGTATTCATTCAGGCTTTAAACTATATCTCCCCCAAGCTGCTGAATATCCTTTTGGACATATTTGTCCTTGAATCTCCTCTGAAAGAGGCTTAGAGCCTTTTTCCATATGGGTGGCAAAAGCAGATACGTCTGTTCATCTTGATTCCTTTTCAATGCTATTCTTACAGTGAATACATTTATTCAAGGATCCCATCTAAGCAACACAAGACAGAAGGTTTGCTTGTGTAGTAGGGAGCTAATACCGGGAAAAAGCAAGCAGTGCAGGAGGTTAGTGAGACTTGCTGACTGTGCTGGGACTCGTGATGCCTCTGGCAGGCTGTCTGCTGTCCTGGGGCTGAGCCTGGCACCCCTTGCTGTGGACCTGTGGGAAGGTGACCAGCAGGCAGTGGTGGAATTCATCATGTGGGCACATCTGTGTGGTGGTGTTAACTGTTCTGTGGTGGGGCTGGTGTCTTTAGTTAACATATGTAGCTAATCTGATAGGTTTGAATGATGGTTGAGAAACATCACTGAGTTTTGTTTTTTTCCTTGTGTTTTCTGTCTCTCCTTACAGTTGGTCCGTTAACCATCACCTTCAGGGTACTCCCTAGTGAAAGAATGATAATAAAAAAAAATCCTTTTGTTCAGTCAGGTGGCCGCTACAGGCCACCTCACTGCTTGGCCCGCTACAAATCAGCCATCCTTGTAGCATACAGGAACCAGGAGAAGTACCTTCACCATCTTCTCTATTATATTCATCCTTTCCTGCAGCGCCAGCAGCTCAGTTACAGTATCTACTTGATTCAGCAGGTAAATCTAAATCAGATGTGCCTGGTGGTGTAGCTGAACTTCCCAGTTAAGGGTTAGGTTCTGAACAAGAAATGGGAATATTCTAATGTGGAAGTACTATTTTATGCATGGGTTTAGAGCAGGTCAGTTACATGCTGTCCTACCTCCATGGCTGCTAATAATTGAAACATCATACCACTTGTCAAGATCATCATTCTGCTATTGATTTGTTCTGCTTTTCTTTTTTTGTTCTAGAGGGATAAAGTTGTCATTAAGTGGTAACTTGTATTTTCAGCTGTTCAAGAGCTGGATGTGGTTTGTCTGTAGCTTGTCAGTGTGGCTACTGAGCAAAACTGTTGAGACTAAATGCTAAAGTGAAGTTGGCTATTTTTAGTCTGTATCAAATAAAAACATCTGGTTTGACTCTGCTGTGGGGCAGCCTCTGCAGTTCAAACAGCTGTTTTGAACTGACATGGACTGGTGTTGCAAAAGATCAGTGGTGTGAGTGCAAGTTTTGGATTTGTTAATTGAAACTGATGGTTGATTGGGAGGGAGAAGAAGATTTTTGTTTGACCAAGATTTTTTTCCTCATTTCTGAGCTTTAATAAGCAGTAGCAGGGGAAAAGTGTTGATATGCAGATGTACAGCAGAGGATTGACTTACTGGTCTCTTAAATCTTAAAAAGTCAGCCTTCTTCAGGAGCCTGTGGTATACAGCCCCTGACACAGCAAAGCTTACAATTGCTGAGAATATTGTGAAGAGAATGGATGAAATTTTCAGAGTCTGGGGCATGTAATTTGTAGTCAGTATTGATTCATTCCAGTGTCATTCATATGAATAAAGCTTTTTTACTAAGATAAATTTTAATTGAGTTATCCTCTTTGTTGTTTTGGTGAAGAAATGTAGGTTTTCTTTTCCAGGTGGGGAATGGTACATTTAACCGAGCAAAGCTGCTTAATGTTGGTGTCCGGGAAGCCCTGAAGGATGAAGACTGGGACTGCCTTCTCCTGCACGATGTCGACCTAGTACCTGAGAATGATTATAATATCTATGTTTGTGATGAGTACTATCCCAAGCATATGGCTAGTGCCATGGATAAGTTTCAGTACACGTAAGTGGCTCCATGTGCTTTGGACATACGTGTCCCAACTGGTTCACTTTCTGCATAAAGTATGGATGGGGGCAGTGAAAAATACAACCTTTAAGAGGTTTTCTGTTAGTTTTGCAGTAGTGACTTTACCAGAAGGGGGTATTCTTGCCTTCAGTATTGAAGCTGGTTTTTTTTTCTCTCTCTTTCAGTCTGCCATATAAGTCCTTTTTTGGGGGTGTATCTGCTCTGACTCCAGAACATTACATGAAGATGAATGGGTTTCCAAACACATACTGGGGCAGTGGTGGTGAAAATGACGACATTGCTACAAGGTACTAATGCACAAGACAGGCTTAAAATAAAACAGAGCTGGCTAGTGAAAGATGTAGCATTACCCTAAGAAAGGAACCTTAGTTGTTCCTTAACATGCTTGCAGTATCATTATAATACAGAATGCTCTTGGCATTGGGAATGGTTAATGTCAGAAGATGTTCAGAATCTGTGAATCCAATCATTGTGTGCTGGGAGGACAGAATGTTACTTCACATCCTTGTGCCTTCAGTCGCTCTGGAGTGTGTCCAAGGGTTTATAACCACCTGTGGTTGACAAGTGACTCCATTGACATTAACAGCCCCAAGGGAAGGGAGGAATCTGCAAGCTTAACAAATAAGAAAACCAAGAAGGTACTAATTTTCAGACAGTTGGGAATGTAAGTTATGTTAAGGGCTCTAGGTTGCTCCAAGTATTACCTAATCACCAATATGTGGAATTAAGGAACACAAGGAATCTGAACTTCTGCTGGATGATGGAGAAGCCTGTGTACTATTGTGAGTCAGTGACAGCAAGATCTGATGGTTTTTTATACTTTAGTTGCCATAGCAGCAGCATGCTATAGAAGTGAATACAATGAGTTTAGTTCCAGGTACTCAGCCTAATGCAAATTCTTCAAGTACAAAATCACAGCTGTAACTTCTTTATTCAGCTTTGTAGTTGCACTGTGCGCCTTCATCATCCTGCACCGAGGCAAGCTCACGGGCAGTTCATAAAACTAAACTGATGATAAAGGCCTTGTGTGTCTTTTGGTCCTGCACAGCATGACAAGTTACACAGTTTCAGTGGAATGTTCTGTTTGAGGACTGCAGGAGTTTTTACAAAGCACTATTCCAGGAATTGAAAGTCAGATTTTCTAACACACAGTTCCTCCTTTTCCTTTCAGAGAAATCTAACTAAAAGGGTGTATGATTTAGAGATTCAGCATTTACTAAAGGAATACAATGCCAGGAAAAGAGATCTTTACATCAAACACTACAATGCTGGGTCTATTCAGCTGTTCTTAGTACAGCTTAGGTATCTAATGGGTTTTTCAGTACCTGTGGTAAAGAGCCATACCAGTTATGCATAGGAGTGCACTTCCTTTCAGAAATCTCCTAAGGCAAGTAGGTTATGTAGGTCCCAAAATAGCCCTTTCTTGAAGGGAAGTAAGTCATGTGTTGTTTCTCTGAAAACTTATACTAATGATTAGCAGTGTTCTGGCCCATAGGTACATGGAGGCCATGGACAGTGCCTGTTCATGATTTATTCACGCACTGATGTCTTGACCTGCAGAAATTAGGAATGGGCTGTCTGCTTTTGAATGGCCAGGTTAATGCACCTACTGCAATTTGGATTTTAGGAGGTGCTCAATCACTTCTTACCGTGTTGTAACAAAAGTAATTAGTACTGAAATTGGACATTGAAATGTCAAAAAAAACTCATCCTGTGTAAAGATTTTTTGCTGCGATACTGCTTATTAAAGCAGAGTTAGTGAAAAAACATGCTGGCTGCTTTTTATATTATGCAGTACTGCAGCCTGACAACTATTAGTCCTTGCAAACACTGGGATCTACCTTTTATTAGAAGAAAATATTATTTGGAACCACTTATGTGTTAACATTATCAACCACGGGAAAGTCTGTTGCTTTTTTTCTTAACAGTAAATGAATGTATTAACTGTTTCATACTATGCTTTTAGTTTAATCTTGCAATGCAAAATCTGTAACAGCAAAGCTAGTTTAGTGTTCTTGCTTTTTCTTGTCTTTTTGATTGGAATGTGCAATAAGCTTACGTTCAGAAAACAAGAAACCTTGTCTAAAACTCAAATCTGAAATAATAGTATGTCATACTGTCAATGAAGTGTTGTAATCGTTTGATGGCTCTAGACTTAACAAATATTTTAAGTTCTCATAGCCTCTTTCAGCTTTTTAACATTCCTGCTTAGTGCAGCTTGCTGCTGTACCAGATCTCAGAGGAAGGCAATCACATGTGGCAAACATGCCAGTTAGATAACCACAGTTGAGCAAACATTCATTCTTACATTCACAGGAATTTTCTTTGCGTAAGAGCTGCCCTGTGATAATGGAGGTTTGCTAGCCCTAGCACTATTACAGGTGCTTTGGTAAACTAACATATAGATGCCATCAGCAATGGGTTGCTTGAAAGTCACTCAGAATGCTGTTTTTAGGACCTCTGTTCTGGAATTCTGAGCCTTTATTTCACTTTTATCTAACTGTCCTGGAGCTGAGCAGCTCAGATTTGTTTGTCTAGCGCCTGTATTTATCACTAATCTTTTATGAAGCCAGTCCTCTAATCAGGCCAACTGAATGAATGGCACTTCTCAAAAAATAGAGAGGCTTAAGCTGGATGTGAAACTCAGGACTGGCTTCCTTTCAGAAACTGCAAGTTTGGTGGTTTGGGGTTTTTTTGTTTTGTTTTAAGCTTAGGTGATAGACCTCTGGGCAGTAAAAGCTCTGCTCTTACAAGGAAGTGAAAATAATGCCAAATTGTCAGATTCATGGGAATTGCTCTTGAATGCTCTGTATGCTGTTGTTCATTCCCTGCTTGCTATAATCCCCTTTGTACCCTGTTGAAGCGTACTGCAGCTGGGAGCTTTCTAGCTCAAGCCTGGTTAGAACCAGGTTCTAATGCGGCACTGTGGTGTTAAACTTGCTCCCTTTGGCTTCTGCATTTTGCTTTGATTGCATTAACACTGAAAATGATCTCTGACTTTGAACTTCTTTATAACTAAGCCTAGAAACAGCATCTTTATGCTTAAGCAAATATTTTGTTTGTTGTTTTAAAGGATTCAGTTAGCAGGAATGAAAATAGTCCGGACATCGCCTCACCTTGGACGCTACAAAGTGATGGACTACAATGAAGAGGCAGAGACTCAAGAGCCTTGGAGAAGGTAAGTGGTGGGGAGGGGTTAGGAGGCTGCTCTTCGTCTTGTAGCAGGTTGACTGTTATCGTCATCTTCCTCAGAACAGGTATTAAGTATACCTAATGCCACTGCTTGTTTTTCTGCTTTAATGTGGCTATTTAAAGAAGGCTCCCAGTCAGTTTCCACTAAATCATTCTGTACCTGTCTCTGCATTTGAAGGGTTTCTCCTAGTTTCCTACTGTTAAGGACATGTGCCAGCTAGAAAGCTAAGAACACATCAAATTATTCAGGGAATAAAACTTTTTAAGAAAATACTGCCTGTCTTATAAATAGGTAGAGTTCAGTGTGAAGAAGCACTTTGTTACAACTTCCCTGTAATAAAAATGTGCTCTTCAATCTGTGTGGATTTACAAGGTGCGATTAAAATAGTGGAAGGCAGTATTCTAGTTTGAAGGCATGAGGAAGGTGCTGTGAGACCTTAGCAAAGACTCAGTTTATATAAAAGAGCTGGAGGAGGGTGGGTTGGGTCAAGTGTGGTGGAGGCTTCTCATACCCACAGTGCAGACTTCCCTCTGTCACCTCAAAACCCAGGTTTCCATAACAACCCTGTCTTAAAACCTACCTACAGCAGCCTATGTAGACCAGTGCTGCAAGCCTCAGTGTTCACTCCCAGGTGTCTCTAAGCTGCTGACAGTTTCTTGGTTTTTTTTTGTGGACTGTAGTTGCCACATCCCTTGTCTCCCTGTCTCATAGGTTCCAGTCCAAAGTGTCATCCTTGTTTAGAATAGTCAGCATGAACTTATTTTAATGTATTTAGTCTTACACTAGAGAGAGACAGCATTTTGTATTATGTGAGAAGAATTTTCTTGGGGCTTTTCTGCTAGCAGTTTTCATCTGCTAAGCACTTGCCCCCTCTAGAAGACTGTTTCTTCTGCAGCTTCAGCTGCAAACATCACCTTTGTTCTATCTAACTGTAGGTATTCTTCCTTTTTCAGGCCTACTTCTCGACACAACACCAGAAAAACATGGAAAGATGATGGAATGAATTCATTAGAGTTCAAGCTCCTTTCCAGGACAAAGCATCCTCTTTATACCAACATCACTGTGGACATTGGATACGTTCCCCCATTTTCTTGAGAGAAGGAAAACAAAAGCAGAGCTTGGCCTCAGCTTGGCAGGATGTGTATAGGTATTCCACCTCTACCTCCTGTTGTGGTGTGGAGCCTGCAGTACCTGAGACTAATCCTTTTGTCTTTCATGAATTTCACTGTTCTAACCGTTTTAGAAGAAAAGGCCTCAAGAATAAGGTACAATAGCAAATAAACAGGCTCTGGCTTACTGTAAAAATCGTCAAAGCACTGTAAAAAGCCAGACCCACCTCCCAGCCTTCAGGATCAAGGTCTCCTTGACAAGTAAGCTGACCCACATTTTCTGGAACCTTTGTTTCATGGCTGGATAGCTCTGTCCTGCTTTGTACTTAAGTGTTAATTGGGATGCAAGCCATTCTGTCAGATGGGCTGCTGAAGTGCTGTACTTTGAGAAAGTGTTGAAGCCACTTACCATTCTGTAAATATCTTTTGTGAATGTGAGTAGAATAAATTGAGTTATGTGTCTGGATTTTCTAGAATATTTAATAAGAGTGTAATAAAGGAGAAAGTTGCCCTGACACCAGGCAACACCAGAGCTTAAGTCTTTGTTTTTTCTGGCCAGATCCATCCATGTTTAAATGTTTCTCTTGTAGCTGTAAGTAATTCAGGCTGAATAGGACCTGAGGCTGTCACCTAGTCTAACCTCCTGCTCAGAGTAGGGAAATTAATCTGGTATTTCAGCTGTTGCTCAAACATTAATTATCTTTCAAGGTTGATTTGTCTTCAATGTAAAATACTAGAGGAAAAACTAAGTCAAACATGTCAACAGTGGAGCTGCGACCCTGGCAGGAATGCACTTGTACTTACCTGACTGTGAGACTGACACAGTCTGCCTAAGCCCTTGCCCTTTCTGTATAAAGTCATTCAGTAGCACTGCCTACCACATCCAGTTATTTTGCAAGCATGACATAGTATCTACAAGTACGAAGCAAAAATACCCTATAATTCCCTGATCACTGAAAAGCTGCATCTATCCCACTAACAACTTATTTAAAGCTTCAGTCTTCTCTACATTTGGAATAATGTGTCAACCAGCTAGAGAATCATCCCTCAATATTACAGTAAGCAGAAGTTGCTTTTTGTCACATAATTAATATATTGTGTCCTAAAAGACACTCTCTCAAGCCTGGCTTCACATTTACCTGCAAGGGATGCATATCCAACAAGCAGCTGTAAGGACAGTTAAGTATAATGCAGTAAGGAAAGATTTTAGCAGAAATGCTCTAGTATAGTGGAACAGTTAGTTATCTGGAGACTTTCACCAGTCTTGTAAAACAAGAATCACAGTAATGGCCTAAGTATGTATACAAATACGTACTCTGATAACAGTGTGGTCCAAAGCATTAAAAAACACAGACAGGAATGTCTCTCCACCTGACACACTTGGCCACTGCCTTTCCTTCCAGATGTCTCCAGAGTAACACATAGCCTGTAGCCTACTGCAGAACTGAGACTTTCATTTTACCACAGGACACCTCAGCAGTCCTGCAGCAGATTGAGCTGAGTTTATGGACAAGAGAAGCCTTTTGAATGCAATGGAGTGTATTTATTGAGAAAGTTTTAACATCTCACCCCTTACCATTACTGCCCTTCCCTCACACATATGCAGTTTTTTCCTCAGGCTGAAAAAAATTAGCCTCTCAGCAAGTTTGTAGCTGGTGAAGAATTCTTGTGCTTTTAATGAGAAAAGACTGGCCTGTTCCTTTTGAAGTCATGGCATGGTGGTAGTGCTAGGCAGCCTTCCCCCTACAACAAATAGGAAGTTTAAGAATAGTTGCAAGAACAAATGTTTTTTTCAGCAGAGTTAGTTCAAGTCCTTCCACTGGACCAGCCCAAACATGGACAGTTCTGCAAATGTCCCATCAGAAAGTGCATAGAAGAACATGAGGACCTGTCCCTCAGGTCATTCCATAGCCCCAGTCCTCACAAAAGGAAGTGACCAATTAGGTGCTGTGAAGAAAATACAACTTTCTTCTGTGCTATTGATGTACTTGTTCAAGCAGAGTGACAGGAGTCATCTGCTGTAACAGCAACCACAAACAAGATCTGTTGCCATTTCCTATAACCTGGGTGGTGCTCACCCTTACGAGATCTTGGGCTGCATGCTGAAATCCACTGTGATGTTTATATATAAAGGGTTATGTTCCACTGAGAGCAGTTTATATGAACATGAGTTCAGCCCATCTGTTTTCCATGTTCTCGATACCTGACGTAGAAGCTTCATCCTGAGGACAAAGAGGAGAAAAATCTTCATTGACAAGCATAAGAGAGGAGTTTTGAGCTCTTTCCCACTACTAGTAAACTTGGAAGCAGAGCTACTACCAGCCTGTATCTACTGGGAACATAAAGTTGTGCTTTTCCTGTCCTCAGCATGGAGAACTGGACATGGGGAGAAAAGTCCTTTGGTTTAATCTCTGACATCGTATGCTCAATCATATCCATGTAACTGTAACTTTGGAAGTTTCTAAGAAACATCACCCAGTCAGTTTTAGGCAGATCTTGCGTACAGAACAACAGCTCCCAGCTGTGAACAGTGGTGTCACAGGGCTGTCCCCCACAGCCCTCTGGGTACCACAAAACACCCATTTGGCCTGGAGCAAAGAACTTGGCCCCCAGGTACCTGGCTCCTAGCCACATAGCAAGACAATGCAAGGTGGAACACTGTTCCTGACTCACCTCTCTCCATTCTCCTCATTACCGTGGTCTCGTTTGTGGAAGATCATTGTGTACCTGGCTACATCAGCAGATGGCCTCACCACTCTCATCTTCTGCATCTCAACCCTGGAAGAAGCAATAGTGCATGAGCAAGACATCACCTATAAATAAGCTGTTAAGGGAAAAAAAACCCAAATTCTGGAGACTCATCTCTTGTGGATGCTGTGGAAGCAAGCACAGAGAACTATAGGAAACTCATCTGCATCTCTTCTACAAGCCATTTTGCCAGGGAAATGGGGCTCAGAGTTGTGTTTCTGGAGAACAGGCCCAGTAGGGTGATGGATACCCCTTTTCTTTGAACAGAAGCAGGTATCTACTACAGCAGAGGTCATGTAGGGCTTTAAGCACACATTATACAGAATACCTTTAGATTAGTATTATCTGATCTAGTTTGTACTGTTCTGTATTAGGCTAGGAGGCCCGCAGCAAGATTAACTTGTTGCAAAACATGTGGAATCTCAACTACTGCAGTAAAGCACCTATACTTAATAGTTCTCCACTTAAAAAAAAAAGCAAGCTTGTTTTCTTTTTTTAATAGTTGGCAGTCAGCGGCAAAATTTTTACTTCTACACATAAAGAAAAATTTATTTCTGAGAACAGTGCCAGAAACACTAAGCCCCACGCATGGATTTAAGGATCTGACATCAGGCATTTGATTGGAGCTTTTGGCCTTAAATGTATCTGTGGAGCACAACAGTTTTGCTTTGTTAGCAGAAACGGTTAGCTTCATGACAACGGAATTGAGGAATAACCCAGGTCTTTGCTAGTCACATCAGCAGCTGAAAAAAGAACTAGGAAACAGAGAACCGAAGAAACAGCCCCTTACAGATTTCCTGTGACTATTTGTAGCAGTAATTTATCAAAGAAATACCACAGATTATCTGAAAAATCTCTTTGTGATCCACACCTTAGGAAGGAGCCCAAAAGAGACAATCACATTTAGCACAGAGGCAAAACAGCAGGACCCAAGAGCACTCCAGCCCGAGTTCTTGAAGATACTGAAGGGGATGCTGCCATCTGCCGTCTTCACCAAAGAAAGCTGCAAGGATCTGACTATACAACAACCCACCGAGAGAGCAAGCTTCCCATTACCCACCCACTGCAACCTCTGTAACCAGCCCAGTCCAAGATCCACCCAAAAGGGAAAGGTGTGAGCCAAGTCCAGTTGCAGTGTGCACTCTGGGTCATACGATTTGGTTGCCACTTGGTGTGGACCTCAACAGCTGCAAAGTTATGAGGTGCCTCGCACAAGCAAGCATCACTTTTGATTCCAACCACTTGTGAACGTCATGGAGACCCTCCTGCTGCACAGCTGGTTCTCTGCTGCCCACAGGAACATTTGAAAGAACACCACTACCACCTTTGTTCGCTCATTAACTGCGACACTTCTCGAGAAGCTGGGGAGTAAGATGGTACCAAGCTATCCCCTACCACGATAAAAGCCATCTCCCAAGAGGTCACAGGGAAGTTGGTATCTCTAGCTAGGGGTAGGGAGGAAAACACAGTTGTGATTAAGAAGGGACAGAAATCCATGTCTCCAGCAGAGAATTTAGACTTCTTGAGGTACAGCTGACTGATCTGCCAAACTGACACAGAAAATTTTCATCTGGAAGTTCCTAATTTTAACAGACTTGATTTCACTAATGTAATTATTTACCATCACCAGGGATACAAATTTTATGTAAACAAACATTTTGGGGACATATTTAAGCAACTGAAAAGGATAAACACTTAAGAATGACAGAGTATACCCAAGTTACAAATTGACAGGTTCTGCCAGCAGAGCTTGCAGGGTTGTGGTTTTTTTCTGTTGGTTTTGGTTTTTCCCCCCTTCCTTCACTAACAGCAATGCAGGATTAGAGGTTTCTTCCTGGGCAAAGATCAACATAAAAGTTTTGTTGACTACTTTGTCCCACTAAACCTCTCTTAACAAGTTTCTCCTACTTTGACAGGCATGTCTGCAAAACAAGTTTTAACAAGAGCAAAGGGCATATGCATACATACGCAGTCGTTCTAAAATTCAAGTTATTCACTATCTTAACTATAATCAACACCACCTACATACAAACTAAGCCCTGCCTGGACTAAATAACGGGAGTCAATGAATGCAAAAAACCCAATCCCACCAAAACACTCCCACACTCTTGCAAAAGTACTGGAACACAATACATTTGTGTCTCTGCTTGGTTTGTTTTGTTTTCGTCTCAGCCACACAGTATTGTATTCTCGCTGAGAAGCTGGTTATAATGCAAACAGCAAGATTGAAGTCTGGAGTGTGAAGTGCCACAAAAAAACCCACCAAACCACAGAAACCCTCCACCACCCTAACAAAACCCACACCCAACCAACAACGCTGTCAGGAGGAGGAGCAGGTCTCAGGTGTGCCTAACCTTTGCAAAGAGGAAACCATTCACAAAACTGCATCTTGCACTCCAAAACCCCACTGCAATACCACTCTGAACTGAAGGCTCCTGTAGTGTTCCACCTTTGGAGGCTAGGTGTGAAATCACACCAATTTTTTTAAATTTTATTTTATTTTTAAACCAATTCCTCTACCCCTTAGCATCCATTTCCTGCTAGCTTTTTTTAAAAAATTATTTATTTTTTACCTGATTCGAAGGTCATCATCTTCTCCACCCCAACCCCAGTAGTTGTTAGAGAATCCATTCACCTTGGAAAACTGATCTCTTGTTAGAGCAGTTACACCTCCAAAATATCCCCGGTACCGTAACCTAGAAGTATACAAGAAGAGAGAATGAAGAATTAAAAATCAAATTCTACCAACAATGAAAGTATCACCCTTAAACTCTGGACCTAGACTTGTCTTTCATAGAGTTCAAGGGTGCACAAATCCATGAGGTTGGTCTTGTTATCTTCCTCGTTTCACAAAAAGATGGTGATTTGCTTTAGGCCAGAAAAAGTCAACTGTCCAACTGAGAACACAGAGCCAGTTTCTCTCTCTCTTTACACAATTCCCCTTGACAGCCAAAATGACACTTCACCTCAAGGACTCTGACAAGTAGAAAAGGAACAAAGTTATGCACTAATATAGTGGAAGCTTTGCAATAATGACAGCAAGCCACCGTCTATCTTAAGAGCTGAATCTGAAAATCTTGGAATGAAATCAGATCCCAGCAAGGGGGCATGTGCTAGGGGATACTGCAGGACCAATTCCAAGGTAAGGTACAGTGCAAGTTACTTAGTAACCTAATGTAACAGAACTCAGCTCTAAAGGAGATTAATTTCTAACTTCTACCTTCCTTGTCCTGGAAACTGCATCTACTTAAAAAAGGTATTTACATACCATGCTTATTTATCTTCTTATACCATTTTGCTAATTGCTTTTCATGATACCCTCCTCTTTCTTGGCCCTTAAGGTAAGCATTACAACACAGCTTCTACTACATTGCCGCTGCCAGCTTCAGAGGCGATTTGCACATGGCTGCAGATCACATTTTGATTTCTAGATGTATGTGAATCTAAACAGTGGACAAATTGCCAAGGTTAGAAAGTATCCATTATGGCAATTTACATGCCAGACAAGCAAAGGTGCAATGCTTCTTATTATTTCTGTTTTACCATGAATCTAATTTTAAACGACCAAAAAAGTCCCCCAAAACACCACAAACAACCTCCCTCAGACTATTATTCCTGGCTGATTTTTGCTCCTGTCATAGCATCACAGGAGAACCGCAGAGGTTGAAGAGGCCTCTGGGGATCAAGTAGTCCAACCCCTCTGCTCGGAGCAGGGTCTGCTAGAGCAAGTTGCTGAGGACCTTGTCCTTTCAGGTTCTGAGCATCTCCAAGGATGAAGAGTCCACAACCTCTGTGGGCAACATGTTCCAGTATTTTATCACCCTCACAGTAAAAAAACGTTTTTCATATGTTTAAATGGAATTTCCTGTATTTCCATTTGTGCCCACTGCCTCTTGCCTTTCACTGGGAAGGGTCTGCCTCCACCTTCTTTACTCCCTTCCATCAGGTATGTACATACATTGACAAGAGCCTCCTCTGCCTTCTCTTCTCCAGGCTGGTCAAGCCTGTCCCAGCACTCTCAGCTTCTCTTCACATGTCTAATGCTGGAGTCCCTTAATCATCTTCATGGCTCTTCTGTGGACTCGCTCCAGTATGCCCACATTTTTATTGTGCTGGGGAACCCAGAACTGGACACAGCACTCCAGGTATTGCCTCAATGGTGCTGAGTAGAAGAAAACAAACACCTCCCTCACCCTGCTGACAACATTCCTCCTAATGCAGTCCAAGATGCTGCCGGCCTTTGTCACGAGGGCACACTGCTGGCCCAGATCCTCTTCTATAAAGCTGCTTTCCAGACAGATTGCCTCCAGCACCTACTGGTGCATGGAGTTACTCCTCTACAGGTGCAGTACTCTGCATTTCCCTTTGTTGAACTTTAGATTCCTGTTGGCCACATTCTCCAGACTGACACAGTTCTCCCTGGTATATCAACCACCCTCCAAGATTTCCATCTTTTGAAAACTTGCTGAGGGTGGAATCTGCCCTATCATCCAGCTTACTAATAAAGATACTAACTAGTACCAGCCCCAGTATCAAACTCTGCAGTAAACCACTAGTGACTGGCCTCCAGCTGGACTTTGCTCCACTGATGAGAAGCCTTTGAGCCCAACAGTTCTGCCAGTTTTCAGTCCTCCTCACTGTCCACTTACTAGGCCATACTTCATCACTGTCAATGGGGATGTTATGGGAGACAGTGTTGAAAGCCTTCTTCAGTCACGATAAACATTATCCAATACTCCCTCACCCACCAAGCCGGTCAAATCAGAGAAGGCTATCAAGTTGGTCAGGCATGACTTGTGAACAGATTGGCTTCAACACCTTCCCAGAGATTAAAAGGTAAGGTTGACTGACAAGCCTGTAGTTCCTCAAATCCTCCTTTTTGCCCGTCCTGAAGATGGAAGTGACATTTGTTTTCTTCCAGTCCTCAGGAACCTCCCCCAATCATCATGACCTTTCAAAGATAACAGAATGGCCTCACAATGACAGTAGTCAGTTCCCTTCGCACTCATGGATACATCCCATCAGGTAACATGGTTTATGGTGTACATCCCGTTCGTTTCATTATTCCTTAACTTGATCCTCCTCCACCAAGGCTAGGTCTTGGTAAGTCCAGACTTTTCCGCTGGTGTCAGATACTTGGAATTCCTGAAGGCAAATCTTGCCAGTAAGGACCAAGGCAGAGAGGGCATTGAATATCCTGGCCTTTTTCTTGTCTTTTGTCACCAAGTCCCCTGCCACACAGCAGGTACACATTTTCCCTAGTCTTCACAGTAGCTGATGTGCCTGTAGAAACCCTTCACGTTGCCTTTCATGTTGCTTGTGAGACTGAAATCCAGAGGGGCTTTTGTTTTCCTAAGCCCATCCCTGCATGCTTAGACAGCATCTTGTGTGTCCCCACAAGTCACCTGACTCTGCTTCTACCTCTTTCATGCTTCCTTTTTCTGATATTTTTTCCCCTCAGGAGCTCCATGTTGCTCCATGCAGGCCTCCATTCACTTTTGCCTGACTTCCTGCAGGTGGGAATGGACCATTCTTGAGCATGAAGGAGGCAAGCCCTGAAGATTTACCAGCTCTCCTGAACCCTTTATCTCTCCAGGTTCACCTCCCAAGTGATTCTTCCAAGCAGATCCCTGAACAGGAAGTCCAGGGTTGCAATTCTGCTATTCACCTCATTCCCTCCTTGATTCTGACCTTCACATTCCTGACCAGTTCTTCCTTGTTTCTAAGTATAAAGTTTAGCAGAACACCTCCCTTCATCAGCTCTGATCACCAGCATCATGAAGTTATCATCAATCCACTTCAGAAACCTCCTGGATTACTTGTGCCCTATTGTGTTGCCCTTCCAGCAGATACCAGGACGATTAAAGTTTTCCGCAAGGACCAGGACCTGTATACATGAAGTTCAATTGTCGTTTGCTGGGACTGTGATATACTTCCCAAAAGGTGGTGTTATCTACATAAACATACAAAAAAGATCATTCTAGGCAGATGCAGTCTCTCGTGCTCTACCTGTGGTTTCTTCTACCTCTGGAATTTTTACTTTTCCTTGCTCTCTCCCCTTTATCTCCTCTCCTAGAGGGGACCGACAATAAGGTAGGGGAGGCCCTATCAAGTTTTAATTATGCATTACTACCTTGAGACTTCTGCTGTAGGTGCTCTAGAGAAATGCAGTGAACGGGTAGAATGGACAGCAAGGAGGTCCCATAAACAGCAACAGCAGGGAAGTGCCCTCCCCAGACATGCTTTCAGGCTGCACTGCCAGTCAGCAACAGTACCTCTTCCCCCTGCTCCAGCAGCCTGGTAGGTTTTGGGAGCTGACTGCTCACCCACACATCCACATGTGCACCCCACTGTTTGCTTGTGCACCCCATTATTCCCCTACACCACTGGAGAGGCAGACACTGAAGGAGCCAGAGATGTAACCAGGACAGTGCTGCCCACTCAACCCTCCTTAGGCAGAGCAGAACTGGCAGGGTCCAGGCATATCTTGCTCCTAGGTGACATTGGCTGCAAAAATGCACCTCTGTAACAGTGTTCAACCACCTCTTGCCTGAGGACAAGAGAATACCAGCTCCTTTGGGATTTTAAATATTGGACTGAAGAAACCATACAATAGAAACAGTCATTAGGGAAGGATGTCGTGCTGGCCTCAAGGAAACAGCTTAGTTAAGGTAAAAAGTTCTCCCACCCTTACCTCCAAAGTTTCAATATATAAACCTTTTTGCTAAAGAATCTAAAACTGAATTGTAGTTTGTGTAACTAAACATAAGGTACTTGCTCTCCAAAGGAGCATGGCTGCTAAAGACTACCACGCACTGAATCACCACAGAAAATATCCCCCGGAAGAAAATACAAACAAACAAAAATCCCCAAGACACCCACAAAACCCCCACATTCCTGCCCAGGATATTTTGTGTTAATGCAGAACACATATGACTTCAGTTTTCTCAACCTCATCCAAGTGACATGTCTCAGTATGCTTACCTCAGCCTAAGCAAAACACTGAGGTCACCCAACTGGAATTTCAACCTGTGGCCTCAGCAAAGTTTAGGTATCATTCTCGAGCTCAGGCTCCAAATTCCTTCAGACATACCCAGGAATTCCCTTGGAAATAGACCATTATTATCCCCACTTCACAGATGTGTAAACAGAGGCAGTGGACACAGAAAAAGTACGAATCAAATTCAAACCACCAGTGTCCTAGTGAATACTGGTACAGGGCATTCACAGCAAAAACATTTTGGCCGTACTCTTTAAAGCCAAAGCTTAAAACTGATCTGTAACTAACAGCCCCTCTCCACAAACAGGAGAAACCTGAGGAAATTAATAGTAAGAAGAATCCTTAGTAAAAGCAAGAATCCATCTGCACGCTTAACTAAGCAAAACCACTTGCAGTTTCTAAGGTACAGGAGGTTAAATAAAGCACCTCAAGCTTTGTGCCATGCTGTTAGCCTGGATTCTACATGCCTGTCAATTAACAAAAGCAGCATTTCTGCTGCTTTGGTGCACTGACGATCCTGTAGCCCTCAGCATTCTCTGCAAGACACAGCGCTCCAAAAGCCTGGCATAAGCCTAGTTCATTTATGCTTGTTCAGTTTTCACTAAATGACTGGCAAGTCAGTATTTTATTCTGTATAAGAATTTGCACATCCCACGTCTTTCTCATTTAACAAAGGAAACCCAGAAGTGAAGCAGAGCTTTACTTCAATGTACTATGAGATCAGCTTTTGAAAAGCCCACTTCTAATTAATATTTAGAGTGACATAAGAGTTGAATCTTCAAAGTAGTTGTTCAGTGAAAACACTCTAAGTCATTAAATTCACTAAGCTCCAAAGCCCTTTTTCCCTGAGGTGGACTGAACCTAACTTTTCACTTTAAATTATTTATATCCCACTAGCACTTAGGGGACCCATTTAAAAGTCAGAACAATCCTGTATTAGACACTGTCCAGCCAAATAATTAAAGGACAACCCTATCCCTTGGCAAATTCTCACACTTGAGCTCTCAATACCAGCCATTACCTCTTCAACAGCAAAAGGTAAGTGGCAAGTTTTATTATATTAAGATAGCACCCTCAGATCACAGGAGCAGGAGACTACAAATGCATTTTTAGCTTTGACAGAAGGTCTCTGCACAACCTCTGGCATGTTGCTTTCCTCTCAAAACAGCCTCTACCTCACCCCAGAAAACAGAACAATGACAATGATCATTTGTACAGGTGACCATGGGGCTGACTTCAGAAATGTCCATGCAGTTCTCTTGTCAGAAGGCACTCCAGAGAGGCAAAGCATTACCACCAGAAACCTGGTGCCAGGAGGAAGGGTAGATACCAGTGTATGGCTCCATCAGAAGAGGAACATTATCAGTAACATGGCATTGCCCAGTTGGTATTCTTTTCATATTCCTGGTTTCCTACCTGTATCCAGTATTGTTCCTGCCAACTACAAGGTGCTTTGGTTGTCTGTCACACATGTAAATATTAAAGTCATTTTCTGGCACCAGATCCACATCATGGAAAATGAAACAGTCCCAGTTTGCTTCTTTTAGGGCCTCTAGGTATCCTACATTCAGCAGTTTAGCTCGATTAAATTTCGTGCTGCCAGCC
The DNA here is from genome assembly GCA_026212715.1 of Elanus axillaris. NCBI lineage: Eukaryota > Metazoa > Chordata > Aves > Accipitriformes > Accipitridae > Elanus > Elanus axillaris. The sequence goes on along the minus strand of JANZLQ010000031.1, from coordinate 4,133,939 downwards.
TGTGGAAGAGAATGGAAAAAACCTCTGAAGAAGGTGTCAAACCTTTTGAACCAGAACTGCTCCAGGGCATTTGTCCTGATCATGTAGTTTGCAACCACATTCATGTATCACAGCCTTTACAGCAGTAACTACATGAAGAGCTGCTCCGTAACATTGGGTACAGCATCAGAGTAGCCAATGATGCAAAGTGCTTCTTCAGTTTCTACTTGTCATGAACAAACACAGCCAGGGCCAGGACAGCCTACGGTTATCTGGGCATCAGAAGTATGCATGCTGCAATTTCACTGCTATTGCTGCTCCTGTCCTAGAGTTCCCATCAGGCTACGTAACAAATGAGGCATCAGCAAACAGTTTAGAAATTGGTGCTCCACACGACTGTGTCAGTAAGGCTTATGGAAGTTTTTTAAAATAAAAGCCAAAAACAATCAACAAAAAAAAAACAACCCCAAAACATTATTCCCATACTAATTAGTTTATAGATAGCAGAGCACCTGCCACAGATGATTTATGCATGTCCACTCAGTTTAGAGGATAGCAATGCTTAAAGAGCTCACTGTATTTCCTTAGGTCACACAGTAGGTGGCAGGGTGGGAAATAAAAAGCAGGTCTCTTCATTATTAACTCCTATCTATAACCTAATTATTATGCTGCACAGGGACTCCCCCTAGCACAGAGCTTCACTTGACTTTTATTAGTGTTTGTTGTTTGCTTTTGCTGTAAGTTAGTGTGTCTGCTTTTCAAAAATATCCTTTTTCAGCTTTGAGATATACATATATACACACACACCTGGCAGTTTTGTAAGCTTACTGTGTCACCTATTCACTCTGGAGCACATGTCGCACTTCACTATCTTACTTAGTGTTATCTTACTTAGTGCTTATCTTACTAGTTATTTTTTACTGGGCTGTACACACTTGTCAGCCTGTAGAAGGCTTTCTGCTCCTTGATGACAAACAAGGTGGTGAGTTGCCACAAGTTCCCACCTGGGAGTCAGAGGGCCAAGCTCTGTGCTCCCAGAAACTGACAGGACAGATATTTTCCAGAGCTAGGAACCTGATGTAGTTGAAAGAATAAAAAAGCAATTTTCAAGAGAAAGGGGTCATTTGCTAGAAGGTGCCTGGACTGAAAGAGGCTCCGTGGAAGATGAGAAAGAAGCTGGCCTTCCCAGACTGAGAGAAGGTCAGCTGTAGGGAAAAGCAGTTGTATACAAAGGATGTTTTATTATTCTAAAAAGTAATGCTTTGCTCTGAAGTGGCAATTTGTTCACCATCACTAACAGCCATCTGCTCCTGCACAAAGAATATTCATGGGATTTATGGCTCCATACCTGCGGTTAGGGAAAAATAGTCCAGTGCCCACTCTGAGAAAAATGAGAGGGATAATCAGCTGCTTCCATTCTCAGTCAGATAAGGACTTTTCCAAGAAAAACTTAAATACAATTCACCCCAAATCTATGATGTCAAATTTTTCAGTGGTTTGGGTTTAGGGGTTTTTTTTTTGTTGTGGTGGTTTGTGGAGGTTTTGGGGTTTTTGGGGGGGTTTTGGGGTGTTGTTTTTTTTTTTTTTCAAGTGTCGTATATATGAAGATATCCATCAGATAATCTTCTCCTGATGATGAAAACATAGGTTGAGTGAACAGAACAACGCAGATGACTGGTAAAGAACACAAAGAACTTCAGTTATATTGGGTATCAAACCCTGCCTAGTTCAGCAGCAGCATCTACCATCTGCTGCAGTTCTGTCTCCCCCTATCAATACAGTCAGCCACCACAGCTCACCTCCTGCACCAAGGTAAGCAAACGACAGCTAAATTGCTTTCCAGGAAGGGCAGTTTTCAATGTTAGATCATATACTGAACAAACAGCAAAGTTTACTCTCACCTTTTATTGAGGAGAGAATTTTCCTCTGTTTCTATGGAAGAATACCGACCACAAAACAAACTTATGTTGGGAAAGAAATTATTCACCCTTTAGGGATTACAAACTCACTTTTTTTCAGCACTGCACTCGTATGCACACATTTGTGCAGAGAAACACAATTTTCTAGATATTACTAGTAGCCTATAAAGAAGAGATCTGGAGTATGCCTTTCAATGGCTCATAGAGAAAAAAATAAAAGGCCCATTTCTTAATCTTCCTCCAAAGTAAACTCTGTATTTTAATAGTTAAATCCTGGGTTTAACTATTTCTTTCCTCAAAAGATACTTAAAACAAGTAACAATATCACAAATGCAGAGTGAAGATGGATTTGCCATTGAAGAGTTTTGCTAGACCCACTTTCCAGTCTTTGGGTATGCCTACCTACATGGAAAGGCTAAGTAAAAGCTTCCAATCTTACAAGTAAAAACTCTGATAGAACAAGTCCAATCTCAACATTGCTGCTCCCATCAGACAAAACTTTCATCTTTCTGTATTACTTTTTGCTAACATGACAACAGCCGTTCTCTACCTCACGTGTTTCAATAAAGAAAGAGTGTATGCCCATTCTCCCAATGATTTATTACTAACCACTGCTTCCTAGCTGAAGTGAGCCATTATATGTATCGTTACAGTACATACCAATGCAGAAAAAAAGCCTCAGTTTTTCCACTCTACGGGCCACAAGATGACTCTAAACAATGAAATAAGTCTGTTCCAACTGCCCTGACTTTTGGTGCTATTCTGCTGTGCCACTGAGGAAAAGTGTAAGCTGTCACCTAGAATGCACTGCCTCATACTGGTTAATTGACTCTGGCCTCTTTAAACAGAAGGGGAAATAAACTATTATTAATTTATCACATTTTTCTCCTGCCGTCTGAAAAGTCTGTTTAGAGTTAAAGCAGAACACGTAAGTAAATGATAATAAAAGAAAGCAAACAGAATAAAAGATCAAGAAAGACAAAAGAGAAATCTACACTGCTTTTAGCTCTTGTGACCATCACATAAGCACCTTAGATGAAAGATAATGTAGCGCAAGTCTGTATGCACAAATTTTAACCACTGACTGAGCAGAGCTAGAAAAAATGTAAATAAATCTTTCAGGAACCAAGTGCTCTATCATGACTACTTCTTCCCATGGCCGTTGCTGAGCAAGTAAAGCACCTACAAACAGTAGCTGTTGTGTTTAGTTTGAGACAGCAGAAGTAAGTACGACCACATGATACACACAGCTTACAAAGCATGACAACCAGCAAGCAGATGGGAAAGAAAAGCTAGATACAAACTAAGGCCTTTGATCCAAACAACTCCAAATTTAAAGGCAGAAAGCATGTCAGCCTAGTTACATATGTCTATACTGCAAGAAAAGCGAGTTCCATTAGTAATGCAAAAGAAGCTAACTCAGAAATAGTAAGTTACTTAGACTGAGAAATGGATACCAGTTAAAGACACTGTTAATACCTCCAAGCTTTGCTAACAGCAGCTGAGATCCTGTAGTGCTACCAGCAATGGCTGCATGCACTGTTGCATCCCTCAAGAAGTAGAAGTGTTAGAAGCAGGCTTGGAGGACTGATGTTATACAGCAGAGGCAGCAGCATGCCTCTCCTTGGACTTCAGAGCACTGACATCATCCCCACCCAAACATATCTCTGCACAGTTGCCTCACCTGGTGAATAACGTAGATGCCATAGTCCAGCTGCTGCCTTTGTAGGAAAGGGTGGAGGTGCTCCAGGAGGTACAGCAGATGCTTCTCTCGATTGCGGTGTGGGATAAGGATGGCCACGTGCTGCAATGCTGAGCACTCTGTAGGGCGATACCGGCCCTTGACTACCTGAGGGTTCTCCTTTTGCACTTCTTCTAGTGTGAGAGTTGCTTTGAAGGTGAGTTTGCTGGCACCTCCTGTAGGAGAAACACAAGAAGCTTTCCTGAGTCATTTCTGATTATGGCTACTCCAGTCACCTAATGAGGCACTCTGTAACCAGCATAAGAAACCCAGGTTCAAGCCCCAGTCGGTTTCCCTGCCTTTCCAAGAGAAAAGTACTGCTACAAGGATATTATGTAGGCAGTGGAAGGAGAGGGTATCAAGCATTTAGTTGCTTAAACTAAAAAATCAAGAGAAGTTCCACCATACTGCAGGAGGATTGGCCAGAAACAGCTGCCAGGGCAGAGCAGAGGGGGGGAAGTGGAAAGAGACAGGACTGTGGTGATGAGAAGTCATCTCTATTTAAAGCTTGAAAAAAAGCATCACAAGCTTAAGGCTATAAATTTGTAAGATAAAATGTACCAAGGCTTTCTATAGCCAAATGAAATTTTCATCACTTCTCTTGTACTGAGCTATTGTTCCAGACCCTCTGGACTTGGCAAACCCATGTAAGAGAAATGCATGCAACTGTAATAGCTATGGCCACAGTGTGTTTACTTAAGCAAATACATCTTGGGGGCAGGGGTGGGCGTGTGCAGCTAGACAGCAGCTTTTCAGACTACATCAGGGAACAGGGAAGAATCCAGTTTCCCCAACAAATCCCTAATCAGGTTCACAATAAGGAAGAGGAAGAAGACAATGACAGACATGATACTGCAAAGCAGAAGCCTGGTGCTGATACCAATACCAAGACAAAAAAAAAAAAGTGGACAATTAAAATGGCCAAATCAAGGAAAGAATCACCTATTTGGACCTTCATCATAACTAGGGCTAACCCCAATGCAGCTGTGCAGTCCTTCAACTGTCAAGACAGAGAGACAAAAGTACATCTAAAATTGAAAAGGCAAAAAATTAAGGAAAGATGAAAAAACTTGTGGTTGAGATAAAGACAGTTTAATAAAAAAGCAAACTCTGCACAAGCAAGCAAGGCAAAAAGAGAAATTCACCCATTACTTCCCATTGGCAGGCAGATGTCCAGCCATGTCCTGGGAAACAGGGCTTCAGCACATATAGCAGTCGTTGAGAAGACAAACACTACAACCATGATCATCCCCCCCCCCTTCCTCCTTTCCCTGGGATTTTATTGCTGAGCATGATAAATGGCATGGTCATATGGTCTGGAATATCCCTTTCGTCAGCTGCAGTCAGCTGTCCCAGCTGTGTCCACTCCCACCCTCTTGCCTACCAGATTTTAGGGGACTGGGAATGAGAAAGACAAAGCCTCAACAGTGTGCACACACTGTTCAGCAGTAGCCAAGTCACCGGTGCGTTACCAAAGCTGGTTTAGGCACAAAGGCAAAGCACAGCACCATACAGGCTGCTATCCCAGCCAGACCCAGCACAAGCACTCTGTGCCACAAGGTGCTTCCTCACCCAGAAGTGCTTACTGCAACTGGTTGCATTATACTTATTTCACAAGAAAAGTGTCTAACTGTAAAACAGCTAGGAAGAAAACCGAGACAGCAGTGCCAAGGCAGATGTAACTTGTTAGAAAAGAGAGGAAAGCACCATCACTTACGCAGGTATGGAGACAGAGCGGGGCAGTGACCCTGAAATGACTTCACCGTGGGAACTTTCACAACTGATTCAATCTTCTCTTTCTTTTGACTGTCCTCCAGGCTAGTTACCTTTCTGAAATCCTCCACCATGCTCTTAGCTTTAGAAATTTCATGTCTGGAGTCCACAAAGTAACTGAATGTGGCCCACAGCACCATCAAACACAAAGTGACAAGCACCAACAGTTTGAACTTATAGAAGAGGTGAAAGACATACAAGCTCAAGGCCATGGCTCTCTCAGATCCACAAACTGCTTCCTCTGCTCTGATGCCGAAGCAGGCCAGTGGGTACCCAGTGGAGATGAAACCAAAGGTCCTGAGAAGAACGTCACAGTAGGGAAGAAAAGCTGGAGGTAGGGAGGGCTGCCACACTTCCTGTGGTTTTGCAATTCATGGAGCTATGGTGCTGCTTGCTCTTCAAATGTCAGAAAACACAACTTAACCTGGACAAAAAAAAAAAAGTGTTGGTTTCTACCACTCTCCACTGCTGTACCTTCACAGACTTAATGAAAATACCTTATGACAAAACATGAAAAGAACAGCAAGTATGAACTACTGGTCACAAACTAAGACACTGAGCTTTGATCCTAGCTCAGCCACAAACCAGCTGCATGATTTTAGGCAAATTACTTTCCTGCTTTGTTCTTCACTCCCAGTCTTTTTTTTTCCTCTCTTTTTCCCCGCCCCCCCAGATCAGAAAGTGCAACTGCTGCCCCACATTATATCTGTGTACAGTGCCTGGCAATACACAGGCATTACTACTACTATTCCCACCAAAATTAACAACAGTTGCAAGGCAAGAACTTCTGCTGGCTATGAGTAAAGTTAGCTCCCCCCATCAAAACGAAAACCACATGAATCTATGCAGAATTAAACTGTTTTCTTCTGAAAGAGAGTATTATTGATGCTGCATTGCTCTGTGCAACACAGTGTGAACTCCACAATACTTGACTGGCATCAGAAATCATTCCTCCATAACTGCTGCCTGCCTTGTGGATCTTTGCCTAGTATGCCGTCTCACCTGCTGCTGCAGGAGACAAATACCTTTGTTTTTCAAGGGAAAGGTTTGGTTTTTCAGTGTTAGGCCTGTGAAGATCCAATCCTGTTCCCTGCCTTCTTTCAAGAGCTCCATTTTCATACAGCTTTCACTGCCATCATACTATGAAGTTACCATGCTAATACTTTTGTCTGTTGTTATCATCTCACAGCAGAGAAATGAAACTTCAATAAAAGAGAGCTTTGATATGGAAAACACACAAGAAAATTGCCACTGTGAGAACAAGGACTGAGGCTAAGTGAAGCAAAGGCAGTGATTAAAGACAATGCACACGAAAACAGGCTGGATCAAAGAGAAGAAACACAGAAACATGGAAAGTTATTTTATACCAGCTTTCAAAATATACATGAGACCCCAGAGAGATATCACAGGCAGGCAGAATACGGTAACTCCACATTCCCACTAGTTTGCCCCAGGTGTCTTCTGGAAAAGTTTGCCAATTCACAGGGATATATGTGGGAGCCAGACCTAGGACTGACAACATGAACTACTCAGTGTACTGCCCCAGCTTCTTGAGGTTTGTTGGGAATGACAAGCTGCTGTCCCTCCTGGCAAGCACTACACAGGGTGGCTAACCTGCTCTCTCCATCCACGTGCCAAGCACAGTGCTGCTCTAAGGATGCGACAGAGGAGTTTTCAGTGCCCTTACCACTAACAGTGAAGATTCTCCACATCCACTTCAACCTCAAACAGAGAACAACAAAAAAAAAAAAAAAAAAAAAAAAGA
>JANZLQ010000031.1:4109586-4126748 GCA_026212715.1 Elanus axillaris | reverse complement strand
ACCAGAGAAGATAACATTACTTACATGGAAAGGGTGCAGGGGGGACAGGGGGGATGAAAAGAGGGAAGGGGAAAAAAAGAGGGGAGAGGGAGAGGTTCTCAAGAAGAAAAAAAAAAAGCCACCCAGTCATACTAATAACCTCAGTTTTTTGAGGGGTTTTGCTGGTGTGTCGTCCCCCCCCCCCCAATCTGGTCTTCAAGAACACAAGGCCAGAATCACCAAAACAAACAAGAAGGGAAGCCCAAGTTCCTCTTAGTCCTCCCCTGTCTCCCAACCCTCAAGACCACACTTTCCAATGAATTCTTTCTGTTCTTAGATAAATTACACTGGAGACCACATGGGCATCTGCCTCATTGGTTTAAAAGACACAGAAAAGTTAGCTTAGTGCACTCATTTACATCCTTTCTCCAGATTTTCCACATGTGCAATCATCAGAATAGTCTGTAAGGTATTGACAGCATGGGTCTCTACTACTCTCCACAGGAAACCTGAGAATGAACAGAACTAGTTTTTCTTCTGTTGATACCCATCAGCTCTGCTGTCAGAACAGGAAACAAAACACCAGCAACAGAGCAACACCTAACATCCAACTGACCTACAAAATAAGGAATCTACACAGTTCAGGACAGCTATATACATCTCAAAAAAAAAAAAAAATCAAGCGGATCAGCAAATCTAAGTTGCATGCACACTACTTTCTACTGTCAGCTTGTAATAAACAACTGGAAAGCAATTCTGAGGAGCAGTCAGTAACACATTTCACAGATACAGTAAGCTGGACTACTTGTTTCTGAAGGTAATTCATTTTATAATACTAAGAGGAGTAAAACAGTATCCAGCTTCTGCACTATCCAACAGAACAAACACAGACTTCAGACCCAAATACAAACAAGTCTCAGCCTCAGTTATAAAAGTCTTCACACTCACTTAGCACACCTCCTTGGTGTATTTACTTACATACTGGGGTAAAACCATACCTCTATCACTTCTCTCTCCTATAAAGCCAATGCTGACAACAGAAGACAGAACTAGAAACTTTTTCTCCTTCAGCATTATCAGAGCTGTTCAATGAATTCTTACTACAGAATTAGCTGACAGAGGTCTCACATGCCTGTAGAAAAGCACTGCTCTCACTGCTGACAGCTACCCCAACAAGCCATGTTTCTGCAAACACTCAACACTCCTTTCACCACAATGCTGGGACAAGCAACATTTAGCCTCAACATCATGCTATGCACCACCACTGCTCTGGCAGGCACAATACAGTCTTGTATTAAAAATACACATACAAAATAGTAATCTCTCAGAACCACCACACACCCAAGAGGAAGGCTGCCCCAAGTATTTTGGGGCATGCTTTCTGACAATCTGCTACAGATGCCAGATGATGCTAACCCTGAGGAGCATGCACGTGAGCCTGTCTGCACCAGCTCACCCAGCAGCCGAATTCTCTTTCTGCTACCTGTCACACACAACCTTTGTTACTTACACCACAGGGTACGACACATGCTGACTGAGCACTGGAGAAGGTGCCACCACCACTGCAAAACCAATTCTCAAGTCTCTGATCTTTCTGCAGTGATCAGCAACTTCATCCTGAGTATTACAAACAAACCTGGACTGGAACGCAAGCAGATGGAGAGATTAACAGTGATTAATACAGTCACATAGCTATCCCAAAGCCTGGAGATCAATGCAAGAACAGCAAGGATGTGTCCCCCTTACTATTTTCCCTCTCAAAAGGGCACACAAGCCTTCTTTTGGCCTGGTAAGCTTCCTACTGGTTCTGGGTTTTGTGAACAACTGTCCTAACACAGCCTTGGTGGTATTCAGAACAGAATTCATTAATCCAGAGAGATAAGGAAGATGGCAGCAATGGAGGCAGATTCTCAAGCTTCTACCCTTCAAGGGGGAGATGTGACAGGTCTGTTCTACAAAAGCTCCATCACTTTTTAAAAAGTGTGGTGGTCCTGCATATTTTAAAACCAGAGGTTGAAATGGACCCCTCACTCCACTCTTTTCCCTACTGACTACAAACAATCATTAGTCTAGAGTCCTGCAAGATCAGAATCTCCATAAACCCCAAATACTAGTTTGTTTTAACCACTTTTTTTTAAGTATTCCGGCAGTTGCTGTCAGTAACCAATACTATTTATTCTGACAGTATTTATTCTGTTTTTCCTCACAACAGTTGTAGGCTATAGCCGAAGTACTGACACAATATACAAAACACACTACTAGGAATGCTGGCAGATGGAGGCAAGGGGTCTAAGATGTAAAAAAGCAACAGGAAAAGAAGGAAGACAAAAAGCTCAATTAAGGAGAGAGAGAGAAAAAGCACAGGGGCATTCACTTTCCAGCAAACAGTACCCTCCAGTTTGCCCAGGAAAACTCATGACAGTTATTGCTGGTTTACAATTAAGAAAAAATTATCAATAAGTTTGAAGTGGGCTCAAGCAGAAAATGGATTAATCCCAGTTAAAAATCTCCCCATGTTTTAAGAGTCTCAATTTAATCAGTCTCTGCAACAGGTGTAGAAGAAAATCTCCCTACAGGAAAATCAAGTAGAAGGAAATTAAATGGGAAAACTACATGAATGGAAGCAAAGACAAAAATGTTGAGATTTTCAATACATGTATTTTGTTTCAGCAATGAATTTTACTTCTTACATTCTGCTGAGTCTTTCTGGCAGACATGACATAATAATATAAATTAGTAGCCATGGTGCCCTAAGACAGGATACTAGATATATCATATTGATACACTTTGAGTTAAATAGTTCCAGATTTTAGCTCAACTAATGAGCAGTAAACAGGATAATATTTGGTTTTGACTGTTGCCAGCTGAAACATCAGTGCGTGCCTTTCAGCCCAGCATTACTTCCTAGTTTGCTGTCATTAGCTGTCATAGCAGGGAAAGACTTTTGCAGGACAGAAGTGATTCTGAACCACAGCTTTGTTCAAATTTCAGATCAGTTGCTTAGGACTCCAATTCACAACAGCAGCAACTGAGGACATAATGCTCCAAAATGCTTTAGGCTATTATCCCACCGTATATCATCACCAAAACAATAGGGATTCAAATAAAAGAGAAAATGTCCCCCCCACCACCACCAGTTTATACTCTGCAATAGTTGCATACAAGAAATCAGTGATAAGCTATATGAATGATCTAAGAACAGTAAACACTGTGGACCCCATGGGTAATATTAGCATGTAATAATTCCATCAAAGACCTTATAATTTGCTCATTGCAGGTTTCTATGAAATAATCTAAATTGCTGCCTTTCATAACTTCTAAGTTACTGTGCAATGTTCAGCAGGTGAAGCACTTCCCCCAAGGCGGGTAATGTCTCCACAATAAATCAAGCATATCGCTGCACAAAGTGCATGCATGAGGAGGGAATTTTATTCTCTACCACCCAATCTAAATGTGCTCCAAATTAACCTGGGCTGAAAAGGACAACATAAAGTTAAGATACTGAATGACTATCAGCAGGTGTTCGCCGAAAATCAGTTTATTAAATTCATAGCCTCCCACTTTATCAGAAGTGGACTGCATTCTTAAAGTTAAGACAGTTGCTTGCCTCTGATGCACAGACTAATGCAAATGGGCTATCCCCATAAGATATTTTTTTCCACAAATAAAATAAAAAATTAAAAATTAACTATCAACAGAAAAAGACATAATGAAGTATCAGGAAGCAATCAGCAGTATTAGTCAGATGAACAAGCTTCCAAAATACTTTTTTTTTAAATATCAGGAAGAGCACACAGGTAAATTTTTGCTAAGTAAAATTGCTAAGGTACAAGGATGTTGAACTACTAACAAACTCTGAACTTACTGCACTAACCTTGTTTCTACTGTACTATTCAGTTCAGTGATATCTCACACATACCAGTTTCCTTTGTCAGCTTTGCAAGATTCCTTTATAAGCAGATGTTACTAAAAGTTCACAGTACTTGCCTCTGACAAATACTCAGCCCGTACAACTGTCAGCAGGAATTATCTCCCATAACTAAAACCACACCTCCACTGAGTTCTATGGCAGTGACAGAATGTTGCTCTTGCTTAAAATATACTTGAGCACTTCAACAGAGCAGCGTAAATACACACGCACAATAACACCAATTAGTCACTTTCAACTCATCACAACACACACCCAGAAGGGCATAATTCATGTTTCATAAACTTGCATTTTGGTATTTTGATGTTTTCTATGCAGAATATAGTATGTATTGCAAATTTTGGAAAGCATCAAGGTATTTTGGGTATCTTCAATGGAAAAACATATATGAATCAATTTACCCATCAATTTACCTTACATTATTACTTTATAGGTTAAAAGGTATTAGGCTTTTTTTCCCTGAGACACAAGAATGGCATGTGCACAGAAAGGCATGTCTGAATCTCCTAACAAACAGATGCAGATCTGTAACCTCATGAATGAAGGTGATTGAGAAACACATTGAAGAGCTGGCACTTCTATGATTCCTGCCAAAGATAGAGAACTCATGTACTTAAGAGGACAGTAACTGGAAATAAAAGGACAAGCAAGAGGTTAAGCCTCAATAAAACTTGTCTGTCAGAGAAACAAAAGGAAAGCTTGATCATTGCCCCTCTGAAGGTTCTACACTCAGAGAAGTAGTATAAAAGCCAACATTGTAATACATCCATAAAATCATTATTAATGGAATAAGCTTAATAAAGTACTGACTAGAATAGTCATGCAGAACCTACTCCAACCTTAATAAAGCCAAACAGCCATTCTGCAACTTACAGGAAATAACGGAACAGATGCTTTGTACTTTGTAACTTCCAATTAGACAAAATTAAACCCTTACCAATTAAGTACAGGTTGAGGACTGGCAAATCACAACCACAGAATGTTTGAGGTTAGAAGGGACCTCTAGAGGTCATCTGGTCCAACCCCTCCACTCAAGCAGGGCTACCTACAGGCAGTTGCCCATGACTGTGTCCAGATGGCTTTTGGATATCTCCAAAGATGGAGACTCCACAGCCGCCCTGGGCAACCTGTGCTAGGGCTCAGTGATCCTCATAGTAAGAAAAGTGTTTCCTGATGTTCAGATAGAACCTCCTGTGTTTCAGTTGTGTCCATTGCTTCTGGTCCTGGCACTGGGCACCACTAAGAAAAGCCTGGCTCCATCCTCTTTACACCCTCCCTTCAGGTATTTATACACATTGGGAAGTTCCTCCCTGAGCCTTCTCTGCTCTAGGCTGAACAGTCCCAGCTCTCTCAGCCCTTCCTCACAGAAGAGATGCTTCTGTCCCTTCATCTTCACCGCCTTTCATGGGCCCTCTTCAGTATGTCTACCTCTCTTGCACCGGGGAGCCCAGAAATGGACTTAGGACTCCAGGTGTGGCCTCACCGGTGCTGAGGAGAAGGGAAGGATCACCTCCCTCGACCTGCTGGCAATACTTTGCCTATGTAGCCCAGGATACCATGTGCCACCTTTGCTGCAAGGGCACACTGCTGGCTCACGTTCAGCTTGATGCCACCACCCCTAGGTCCTTTTCTGCCAAGCTGCTTGCCAGCTGGGTGGTCCCCAGCATGTAATGGTACATGGTATTGCTCCTCCCTCTGGATGGCAACACGACCCTCTGGCATATCTGCCCCTCTTCACAATGTGGTACAGTCTGCAGATGTGCTGAGCCAGTATGTACCCCTGGGGTACAGCACCAGTTACCAGCCTCCAACTAGAATTCATGCTGCTGATAACCACCTTTCTGGTCGTGGCTGTTCAGCCAGTTTTCAATCCACCTCACTGTCTGCTTATCCAGCCCATACATCAACAGCTTGTCTATGAGGATCTTACCGGAGAGAATGCCAATGACCTTCTGAAGTCCAGGTAGACAATAACCACTGCTCTCCCCTCATCTACCATGCCGGTCATTTCACTGTAGAAGTTTATCAGGTTGGTCAAGTGTGATTTCCCCTTGGTGAATCCATGCTGACTACTCCTGATGGTTTTGCTGTCCTTTATATGCCCGCAAAAGGCTTCCAGGATTAGCTGTCCCATCACCTTCCAAGGTCTCGAGGTGAGACTGTCCGGCCTACAGTTGCCTATGTTGTACTGTCTGTCCTTCCTAAAGACAGTATTGACATTTGCTTTCCTCCAGTCTTCAGGCACTTCTCCCAGTCACCACGATCAACCAAGATTATCAAGAGTGGAGTCGCAATAACATCAGCCAGCTCCCTCAGCACTCATGGGTGCATCCCATCATGGCTCATGGACCTATGTATGTCCAGTTTGCTTAAGCATTCCCTGACCTCTTAAGTAATCCTCTTGCACCAAGGGCACAGCTTCCTTACTCCAGCCCTTCACCCTGGTCCCTGGGATTCCTGAATCCCAGTCCTGCTAGTAAACACTGAGGCAAAGAAGGCATTCAGCAGCTCAGCCTTTCCCACATCCTGCGTAACCAAGTCCACCATCTTACTGAACAATGGGCCCACATTTTGCCTCGTCTTTATTTTGTTACCTATGTACTTACAGAAGCCCTTCTTGTAATCTCTGATATCCCTAAATCATGGCTGATATATTGGTTGGTGGGTGAAAAAAGACCACCCAGTCAGACATTAAAACATGCAAACAATAATTCAATCAAAAATTCAATACTAAACAAATCTTGCTATAAACAATAATCTGCAAGACACTGGAAATGTGGTTCGTCCTCCTTCTGACTTTGTAACTCAGGGTGACTAACCCTCAAATATGGGTGGGAAAATGTCTGTGGTGCAACTAAATTCTTCTCATAGCTCCCAAACCTGACTCTAGCTAGATCTGACCTTCATCAAAGGTACCAAGAAACTTTTATCAGAGTGTAAAGTGCAGTTTTTCTTGTGAAGTAAATTCTCAGTGAAGCATAACCAAACCTAGTTTAGAAAGTTATAGCTGACTAGAAGGGCATAGCACTTCAGGCCACAAGGTTAAAAACACCATGATACCCATTTCAAAATCCATGAAAAAAAATTAAACAGAAAAAACGGTTATCCAAATATGACACCAGCCTGAATTCCAAAATCAATGAGAAAGGTCTCCATCTATATGTGGACATACTCATATCTAGACAAGACACTTCAAACACACTACTAAACATATCCATGATCATATTAAGGCACATGCATGATCTGCGTTCCCCAACATCGTATCTGTACCAATAATTGCCCCTGTGCTTTGCAGCTTGTCTGCCAGCTCAAGTTCTGCAGCCTGCTATGTTTTTTGAAACACATGCCACATCCCCTTTGCTTGTTCCAAGGTTCCTAGCCCTGTTCAGAACGGGCTACCTGTAGAAACTGATGAGAAATGCAGTGCTGTATGACTCCTCCATGAACAGGGGTGTTCAGTTCTGATCCTTGAGCCTGCTGGCATGAACACAAAGCCCTAACTTGCCCCTCTGCATCCAGGAAGCCCAAAATAGTAAGCAAGGTACCAGCATGGACAAGACTTCTTCCAAAGCAAACTAGGAAGATCAGAACTCCATACATTTTCATTCAAGGTTTTCCCCAACAGAAATACACGCACGTTGGAGTCTGACATGCTGTGCAAGCACAGAGCAAGTGAGCAAGGTAGGTGCAAGCTGGTTCCCCACCTAAGGGCTGCAGGGTCAACCTACCCACTTGCCTAGCAGCCTGATTGAAGCCACTAGCATTACCAAGCTCAGAGATACCCAGAAATTCTAGACTAAAGGCCATTTTTTTTTATCTGAACAAAACTCCTAGGTAGACAAAGACAGTATCCCCTGATGTAGATATTAGTGAAAGAAAGTAATCTTATAAACAGAATTTAATATGTAATTGGAGTTGATAAACACTCATTATTTTCCAAACACTTATTTTTCCCTGATATGTTTTTAGATAAACATTGTCATTATGAAACTACGCTAAAGCATAGACTCATGTTATTTCTTATCAAAACAAGTCAACATTTAACATTATAACTAATCAGTGAGAGCATGCTGCCTAAATTTTATTTTTCATGTGTTAGTAATTAAAACAATTCACCCTATATGGAACATCTGCAGGACAGCTCCAGAGAGATACTTTAATTTGATGCATGGAAAACTAATTTTTAATTTACACAAATTAACTTTATGACTCTACCTGTTTCACAGTACCCAGTAAGGACAAGTTTCTTATCATGCAGGATTTTCCAGAAGCCGCTGCAACCTTCTCAAGCTCACACACAAATTCCACAGACAGCAGAACAGGTTCAGCGGCAAAAACAACTTTCAACAACTTTAAAAACCCTTGTAAGTTCAAGCAGGAAATGAAGCATGAAGACAGTTCCTGGGGACTGCATTTATGAGCTCTGTACTACACAGACTACTATTTAGTATTTTATCTAGGCCAAAATCAAAAGCAGCAATAGGTTAGCTCTGGGAATATCTGAAGAAGTATAGCAATCTTCATTAAACCTTCCAAGAAAGAATTAAATTCTTTACAACTGACAAGGTAGAAAGATCACTGTACAGCATCAGCTTTTCTATGCAAGACTGTTCAAGTCCTCAAGTTTTACAAGAGTCTAAACCTGCTCCTTTCACAGGCATTTCCTTCTTTTCAGCAGATCAGTTTTTCAGTAGGGCATTAAGCTAATAGTTTTTAACACCTCTTTTATACAACACTTATAATCCTATTACCTCTTCCCCTTAAAAACCCCACCAACTCCACTGCGAAATGGTGAAGTCATGGGCTATTTAAAAAAAAACAAACAAAACCGCAAACAAAAGAAACCCAACCCTCAGACAAACACCCTCTCCACTTCTCAGGATTTCAAGCCAAATGAAGCAAGCACATTAAACCACTCACTGCTGCTGCCACATCCCTCCTTCCTGTAGAGCAGTCACTCCAAAAAGTATAGAGTGCTACACAAGCAGCAGGCACTTTTCATCCAGGAAACCCCACACCATAAAGAGACCTCTGTTACTTCTCACATGCTGCAGGAAAGTCAGCTCAAAACTCACAGGATGATGGGGAAAAAAAAAAAAGGAAAAAAAAAGCCAACACATCCCGCTTTTTACCCAGCCCTAAGAGGCTCCCCAGCGCCATCCCACATGCCACTCCCTCGGCTCATATCCCAGCCAGGGATGGCCGACAGCCTCTCTCCTTTCCTCCTAGCACAGCAGAACCAGGCATATCTTGACAGTGCACTGTGCCAGAAGCAATACTGCATACAAATAATTACTGTAACAAGCCATCTGACTGGAAACAAAGGCTCAAGCCTTTGCTCCTAAAAACAAACCACAATTTCTATTGCAGCCCTTTTGGTATTTGCTCCATTTGGAGATTTTTAACATTAGAGATGCCGTTCTTCTTATGTAGATCAAGCTGCCCACCCTCTTGTCCATACCTGTGGAGAAGTCCAGGCACTCCCACTGTGCTGGTCTCTGTTCTTGCCCAGACATACCTCCTGATGACAGTGATGTGTGTACTTTTGAAAGGGTGTTTCAACCAGCCTGGCTCACTGAACAATCTTTCTCAACAGGTAACTTAACTATTACAAGGCTGTCCCTCACTGGTGCTTTTTCCACTGCTCTGCCCAGTAACACTCTTTTAACAACCTCGCAGAATCAGCAGGACAGAACCAACGGAGGTGTCTCTGCCATCTTGCCCATCTGGGGCTCCCCCCAACTACCAGGGCAGCAGCTCCACAATGTTAGCTCTGGTGGCTGAGCCCTGGTCCGGTACACAACTGCCTGGACAAGGCATCCTCCCTAGCTGCTATATATTAAGCTAACAAACACACTTCCTTCAGTAGAGCTGCACCTACATTAGAGCAATTTATGAGCACGCTATGCCAGGTAAGAGAGGGATTTTTCTCATGCTTCCAGTCAAGGTACTGATAACGACAAAACATCATAAAAAGGACGAGGCCCGAGTACACGCAGGCTACACTGCTAAGCTAGATTGTCTTAGACGTGGGCAGAGAAAGGATAGGTACAGCCTCATGACAAGTATTAATCTCCTGTAACTCAAACCTGTTTGAACTCTTTGTGCAATACGTACATTCCAAGCAGGTAGGCATTTCAAAGCTTTCCCAGTAAGCCTCCTCTGTGCCACAAAGATCTTGTTTATTCTTAGGACTGCACAAGAGTTTTGGGGGAAAACTTCCCTGTTTCAGACACCTAGTAGCATAGAAAAAAAACTTTAGGACTACTGTGTGTTTTAACCAGTCAGCCACAAAGTCATCAGACCAGTCTGGATCTTGACCATCACCGCCTCATCTTTCTCTCCGCTCCAGTCCACAAACTATACTTTCTTGGCATTGGCTCTCACGCAGACATGGGGTTAGCTGGATCAGGAGGCAAGCAGTATTTCTAGCAGCCTTCTGTGATCCTCTGTCTACTCCTCCCACTGAAGAATGTCAGAAGACTTGGTTCTGTGATTCTATGACTACCAGCAGAAAAACAGTAGTTCAGCTTTCAGTTGAACAGGAAGAGTTATTTTAGGAAGACAACAATATACATTTCCAGACACTAACAGGTAGCATTCTACAAACTGCCTCAAATCAGACAATTTTAAAGAAAGGTATGAGTTAAAAAGAAACAGACCAAGGTGCATTTGTGGGGCCCGATTACAATAACAGCCACTGCCAGACACATTCCAGTTGTGTCAAGAATACAAACAGATGTGCTGGCTCCACACTTTTTCTTGCTAATTATTACTTGATAACTGCTTGATACTCAATGTAAAAGAACAAAACTACTGGCAGCTCCAACTCCCTGAATTACAAACTAAAAAAAGATAAAGAATACATAACACACCATGAAATAACCTAGATATTTAGCTTACATAACTTATTGTCTCCATGCATGTGGGCATCACAGAAGAAGAGACTGCAACAGATGTAAATGAGGAAAGGCTTGGCAGGCAAAAACGATAAATCCATTTCATAAAAAAGGAACATCATGGCAGAAGAGCACTGAAAGAGGACTCTCCATACAGCTCTAACTCAAACATGCAGGACAAGAAGAAAACAGGAGCGTCTCAGTATCTCACATATCCCTAACAGGGATGCCATTGTTCTTCCACCCAACATTACCCCAAATGAGGAGCACAATTCCTGTGTTCTAACCTGCTTTGGTTTATGATCAAAGAGCTGAACAACTTGCTCCACAGGGAACACAGTGGACAAAAGCAGCAGTCCCTGAGCACTGGTATGTGTGAAGCCCATTGCCCTTTGAATGTGTGTCACTGATTTTCCAGCTGCTGGACACCCACCCAGCCACCCTCTCACTTCCCCCCTCCCCAACAGGACAGGGGGAGACAATACAATGAAGAAGCTCATGGGTCTAGATAAAGACAGGGAGATCACTTACCAATTAGCGTCACAGGCAAGACAGACTTGACTTAGGGAAAATTAATTTACTGCCAATTAAAAACAGAGTAGGATGGCAAGGCACAAAAACTACAGCACTTCCCCTCCGCTCTCTCATTTCTACCTCCTCTACTCTCCACCCCACAACAGTGCAAGGGGGTGGGGAATGGGATGTCAGTCCATAACAGCTCCTCTCTGCCACTTTCCTCCTCGCATTTTTCCCCTACTTCAGCATGGGTCCTTTCCATGGGGTACAGTCCTTCACAAACTGCTCCAGCATGGCTCCCTTCCATGAGCCACAGTTTCTGCCAGAAAATCTGCTCCTGTGTGGGCTCCTCTCCACAGGCTGCAGTCCCTGCCAGAAGCTTGCTCCAGCATGGGCTCTCCATGGGCTGCAGCTTCCTCCAGGGCATGTCCACCTGCTGTGGCATGGGGTTCTCCATGGGCTGCAAAGTAGGCATCTGCTCCAGCATGGTCCTCTCCATGGGCTGCAGGGTGGATAACTGCCCAACAGCAGGAGTGCCTCCACCCCCCCCTCCTTCTCTGGCCCTTGGTGTTCACAGAGCTGTTGTTCACATTTTTTTTTGTTTTCTTCCTCTCCCTCTCTTCACTTTTCTCAGAACTGCTGGGCAGCATTCTGCCCTTTCTTAAATACATTTCCCTCAAGGCACCACCAGCTTGGCTGGTGGGCTCAGTCTTGGCCAGCAGCAGGTCCATTCTGGGGCTAGCTGGAACTGGTCGTGTTCAGCACAGGTGCAGTCCCAGCCTCTTCTCACACAGACCAGCCCTGCACCAACACCACTGCCAACACCTTGCCACCTACACCCAGTACAGTATTTCATTAGCTGAAGTGAAATACCAACTTAAAAGTGGTTTAAAAGATCCAGTGCTTTGCTTGATATGTAGGGCTTCTTAATAACTCATACCTATTTACTCAGCTTATATGTCATTTTCTGACTAGTACACCCAGGTGACAGAGTCCTCTCCACCCTGTAACTCCAGCCACAGCACGCACACATCTGTGATGTATACCTTGGAGCTTCGTTGTCCTCTACTGATATCCAGAATAGTAACTACTTAATTCTACTGCCTCAGATTAACCGACTGACAGTTTCTGACTGTTAATCTAGACAGTGATCTACATGGCATTAAGTATCCTGCCACAGCTATGCAAATCTATCTACAGGCAGACAAACCTAAGGCAACAATTTCACCAATCCAGAAGAAACTTCAGTTCACTTAATATAGGGCCCTAGAAGAATCTTGGCTTTCGCATAACTCTTGTTGCAGTACTTTACATCTATCTCAAATATTAGACAGTGGACATACTTTTAATATATCCAGACAACCTGGTGAGCAAGGAACAGACATTTTTATATAGTCACGTTTCACTTCTAAAACAGAGGCCCAACTCTTGGCAGACACCCAGCGCCTAAAACATCACATTAAGTTTTCTGAGATTACCATAAGAAAAGCATGTGCTTTCTTTAGTAAGCAAGTACAGAGCCTTTGCTGCAAATGACTCAACATCATTATCAAGCACAGGCCAATCAAGCAGGTGCTACTCCAATGCTCCAGTACAGTTTTCACTTCGCTAAGATGTAATGAACTCTTATTTTATGCTAGGAAATGCAATCTAACATCTCCAGGCCAAGACACGCATTTATCAATGGCCTCTCTTGTTACACAGCTACAGCTGAGCCACTGACCTCACTGTAAAAGACACAGCACTGTCAGACTGAGTAAAGTTAAAAAGACGGAGCAAGGCATACAGCAAACAGTACTGGCACAGCCTGTAACTACCTACCTGCTTACCACGTAAGTTGTCTTTTAAAAAAATACAGCACAATTTAAAAACATTTCCCCCCCCCAAGGTCACTGGAATATCCTGAAAAAGCACATGGTAAAACAGATCTCTGTGAACAGAGGAATCTCATGTATAATGGAAAGCTAAGGTCATGATTCAACTCAGCAATACCCTATCTTTTTCTGGCAGCTGCTGCCTCACTGGAGTGGATGCCAGATGTCAGAGAACTTGCCACTTTACAAAAAAAAAAAAACTAAACAAACAAACAAAAAAAAATCAACACATTTCTGTCCAGATTCCTCACTCACCTCTCTTCTGCACAAAAAACATGAGACAAATACTGTATTAAAACAGTGCATATTACTTTAGCTTTAGGTACTTCACTATGAATTTTTTAACCAAAGTGTCAACCACCAATAGCTAAAGCAATACAGGACAGAAGTTGAAATAAGAGTATAGACCTGTGGCTACTAAACACATTTATACTTTCCAGTTTACAAGTGTCTATGAACAAAGTTGTAAATAAATGAAAACTAATAAAGTTGTAAATGTATTATGAATGCATAACAAAGAACAGAGTCCCATTATTTGTTTCTCATGGAGGTACTTCAGCATGAGAACTGTACCAAAGACATTCCAGTTGAAGCTTCCTTAGGCATGAACATATTTTTTTTTATTTTTACAGTCTTATCTCAGTAAGGATTACAACTTGTCAGTGCAAAGAGAGCTATCAAGACACTGTGTAGGCAGCATGATTTTGTTAAGCTAATAAATGTACAGGACCACACAATGTTAGAACACAATTTACATCTATGCAGATTTTCAACCAATCTGCAGATGGATTTTTATGGAGAAGGAAAGTTTCAAACATACAATTCAAGAGCTCTAACTCACACCCTTTGGAAGTGTTATGGCCTAGAACAGCGTTTGACAGAATTCAAAACTGTTCCAACAATTCTAGTTCAACCTAGCAACAAGCAATTTTAATCAAATGCTTGTGGAAGTAATTCTTAAAACATATCCTCTGAGAATCAGGATGCTATTAAAACTTTTGGACAAGCAGCTCAGTAAAATTCCAGGCAGTGGGAGATAGTGTATCACTCTTCCTCGCACTCAGTTACTAATCTCTTTTCCCCATCTCACTGGATCTTGCTGGGGAGTCCAGAGAACTAAAGGCGAGATGCGACGGTGGACTTCTCTCCTACTCCCTCGGGGTTAAAGAGCTCCTGTTCCTCTACAACCCTCCTCCTCTTTACTCAAGCAGTAGCCAGGCTTTAGGTCTTCCCAGAAACAAAAGAGAAGGTCAAGGGGGATGATATTTTACTCAGAAGCAGAGTAGGGGAAAGTGGCTCCTTTCCAACCCTTCACTTCTCATTACTGTGCAGGTATTACCCCTCCCCATCTCACTGACAAATAAAACTAGCTGGATGAGTTCAGAAGTCATCTACAGAACTGAACACTGAAGGGGACACAAGATTAGTGCTGCAGATGCCCCAGCAACATCGGCTCAAAAAAATTTGCTATTATTTACAATTGCATACATTTAGAATCACCATGGTATCAGTTTAAAAGGACTATCTGAATTATAATGCATGATAACTTTATCCCACAATTCACTGCCTGGTGAATAAATATTACCCAGTTGTTGCTCCCAGCAGCAGCACTGCATATATGCTAAAAATATATTTAAGGACACCAAGATGACACAATCATAGCTGTAAGGCACATTGCTTGTTAGGTATGCCAAAGCACTTCCAACAGAAGAAAAGCACAGAGACACCATACTTATAAAAAAACTTAAATATGTCAAAAACTATAAAGAAAAAAGTAATGGAAGATCTCTCCCATTGCTTTACAGCATTTTCAAGGTCTCGTTTATACACAGTGCAAAAAACACCCCCTCTGAAGCAAAAAAGAGCTAGCCCAGTTGCATACCTGCTGGGTGTCTTTTGGACTAAGTATATGTCTAAACAAGCAGGTTTTTAACGGAACTCTTTCATCAAAGCAGGCAGTCATTCAACCAGGCTTCAGAATCCCCAGGCATACCACCTTCAAACTAGCAAACCCCAAGTTCACTGAACTCATTCATGCACCTTAGATTTAAGCTCATATAATAAAAAACAGAAATAAAGCACCCCTCAACTTCTGTTTTACATGATATGTAGGAAGAAAAAAATAGAAGAACATGGCAACTCAAACCAGAGCAAAAAAGTAAAATGCAAGCCTTCCTAAGCTGAAGTAACAAATTTCTTACTTCTAACTGAAAAGTGTTTGTGAAAATGAAATACAGCTGTTACAAAAATGACAATTAAATAACTACACAAATCAAGAACAAGATCAATCATACTTAAAGCATTTATCAAGAAAAATCATTTACAGTAACAGTATCTTGGATGAAAGGTGATATACTTCAGTGTTAAAGAAAGGTTCATGAAACATTATCTAAGTTGAATAGTGACAGAGACTAATACAAACCCCCAAAGCTGTGCTTTTCAGTATTCTAAATTTAATCAGAGTATTTGTAATTAACAACAGACTTAGAGTCCTCACTGAGTTGCAAAGAAAAAAAAAATCTTTAGAGAAAGAACATCTTGCATAACTACCAACCTTACTGATAAAAAGTGTAAATATTTAAAGAAAGCGAGCAGATCCTAAAGTTTATTTCTTGGTTGTTTGGGGTTTTTTTTAATGGTAGCCATCTCAAAGACATCAAACTTTCACCTTCCTTTTCTCTAATCCCCTCTGCTGAAAACTGAGCTCTTCTAAATTGACTCCGACTCTGATCTCCTTTGGGAGCTTCCTTAGCTGTTAAGTGAAAGGGTGGAAAGAATGTTAAATCCACAAGAGATCTTCGTTGTTAACTCTTTGAGACAAGCAGGTATTAGTAAGGTATTCCCCTTTTTGATTATTGCTACCATAGTGCTGTGAAAGTCTTATATCAGAGCTGTACTTTAAAAGCATTTATACTAAAACTCAGAAACCAAACCTTCTCAAACACTCTCACTAGTAGCGCCATTTCTGCTTTGCCTCAAGACCTGCAACCACATTTCCATCATCACCTGCAGCATTGCCATCAAATGAGGGCCCTCATGAACCTGTGTAAGTCTCCTCTCAAGCCCTCTAATCACTATTCTCATCCAAAATAACACCTAGAGCAACAAGTGAAAAAGCTTATGTCTCATCAGTGAGATAATTACAGAGAACAGAACCACTTGCCTGTGCTCCTGTTTCTCCATGTGTGAAATGGAGAAAATAATATCAAGTACTGAATTTACCACAAAACGGTCCAAAAGCTTTCATTAAAGTGAAAACACCAGGGCACTACATCTGGCCTCCTGACTTAGGATCTCTGAGCCTGATAGAGTAAGTACTTCCACCTGGTATGTAATTTCTAGATAGGCAACTGTTCCACTTAGTACAATTAAATTATGTATCGGCAGGCTTATTTGCAGGGTCGCATTCTCTAGTCCTGCCTTCGACATTCACAAGAGATGACTGCAGAGGGATTCCCTGCGTACACAGCGGACTGCCTAGAACCGATGAGCTGCAGAAATCGCGCCGAAGTTTCCTCCACCTACCAGATGCTCAAAAGTACGAGCCCAATTAATCAATCCCCCTCTCCGCTCTTTCGCTAAGAGTTTAAAACTGAAACACCGTCCAGAAATTCGTTATCCCCACCACGCACTTCCACCTCCTTACCCCTCTCACCACAGCTTAGCGCAGCCCCAACACTCCCCCCCCCACCTCCCGCACCTCTCTCCGCCCGCCGCCGTTGGGATCAGGCCCTCCCTCACCGGCAGGCAGCTCCCCCACTGCATCTCCCCCGCTTTTTTTAACCGAAACTCGGTACTTACGAGGCCCTGACACCTCTTACTCCCGGGGACACACAGACGGAGGGAGGGAGAGACAGCCCGCTCCCCACGCGGCCGCGCCCGCCCCCAACCCCCCACCGCCCCCGCGCGCAGGCGCCCTGCCGCGCCCGCGCGCCCCCCTCCCCTCCCAGCCGCGTGCCGGGGGCG
>JANZLQ010000031.1:4062708-4094543 GCA_026212715.1 Elanus axillaris | reverse complement strand
GGGGGCGGGGGAGCGTGTATGTTTGCATTGTGTTGGGTGAACTGGTTACCAGCTTTCCATCTCAGTTTTTCCAGCTGTCAAAATGTTTTTAAATAAATAAATAAAAGGCTGGGGCTAAAAGGAAGTAAAAATAAGCTGTAGTAACTAGGACTCACAGCAGTTCAAAAGAAAACTTGCCCATAAGGTGAATTTGCTGATAATCTGCAAAGACATTAGGATTGCTGGACAACTGCAAGTTGGGATTAGGTTGACCAGCTACAGCGACTCGAAGTGAGGACGTTAGTAACCAAGAGACCTCTTTACATTGCTTGTTTCAATTTTAGAGACTGATGGAGGTGGGAGGGAGGAAGAAGAGAAAGAGCTGTTTGTCTGCCAGCTGAAAGTCACAACTGTTATGGTATATATTTAAATCCCAAAGGTTAGAGAATCCTATCCTATTTTCCTCCTCCTATCCTTCCAGAAATGGTTCCTCCAGGGGCTAGTAACTGTCTTTTGCAGCCTTGCAAACAAGGTTTTATAAATAAGCCACTGTCTGGGACACAGTGAGTCTTTGTCACCTGTGGGTTGACAGTAGAAGCTGTACAGGTGCCGGCTGCACTGTTCAGTGGCAGCCCTGGGGACAGAGCCTTTCTTTCAGGCCAAGGTGAAATGTCCAGGTCTTAAACAGTCCCTTGCCTTTGTGGTCTGGGAGCTCATGCCTCGGAGCTTATCCAGACAGTCCAGTTCCAGGATCTGTGTTTCATTTTGAAGGAAAATGACCTAGAAGCCAGTGCCTCTGACAGCAGGAGGACAGGTGGTTGTTGCAACGGGGGAAGGAATTGCCAGATACCTGGATGCAGGAATGCTCCGGAGATGGCAGTGCTGCTTACTGTGGCACGGAATGGCTGTTTCTGGCACTGCTGCTTCCATGTTCCTTCCTGTGCCATTCCTGGTTCTTCTATCCTTTGGTCCTGCACTTGATGCCAGCTGTGGTTCAGAGTATTACCACTACCACCTAGAGAGGCTGGAAATGTTGACAGTGTTTTGTCAGCGCTGGTAGTTCCCTGTGCTTTGTGTCAGTGCTCTGCAGCCATGTCGTAGGGGTGGCCTGCTGCGTTTCCCTGCAAGGGAGCACTGCACAGGTGGCAGATGTGTTTCCTTGCCTCTGTAGCCGTAAAGCATGGGCACCCCAAATGGAAAATCTTGCTAGCAACCCAGACGGAGCTGGGAGCTCCTGTGTTGCTGAGGAGGAGGCAGGCAGAGCTCCCTTGCTAACAGCCACAGAGGCAACATGTTGCTTCACCCCAAGACATCATGTGCTTACTCAGCAGGAAGAAGGCTGCTTTGATCAAGGTGGAGAGTTGTGATGAGAGACCTGTGGTCTTCTCAGGCCATGTTGCTGCAAGTGAGGATGACCACATTTCTCTTTCTGCTCTTAAGAGTATCTGGTGTAGGACTTGTGGAGCCAAGGAGAGTCTCTTTCTTGAATGTTTTCCAAGCTCTGGGAGCGTTCTCATGCCTTGGTGCAGTGAGCTTCCCGAGAGGATTGGAGGCTCTGAGTTTTCTCCAATTAAAAAACGTTAATGCCATCAAAATAACTGGCTGAGCATTGTAGCGTTTCCAGCAGAGAGAGGGGGAACCAGGCAGACTTTTCATTCTGATGAGTCACTGACTCTCTCCTGATTTGCCTCTCGTAAGAGCTGTTTGGGCAGCTGCTGATGCAGGAACATGATTCTGAGTGATGGTCCCTGGGGAGCAGAACAGGGCTGCATGCTGCTTCACCTCTGAACTGGTGGATAGTTTGTCTGCCTAGCTCTTCATCAGTAAAGCCTTGCTCACAGCCGTGGTTCTTGCCTGCCTTGACCCTGCCTCATCAGAATAGCTGGGGAGCTGGTGGGGAGGAGGGGTGTTGGTGCAGAGAAACAAAACGCCCCAGTGCTTTCTGTAATCCTAAAAGCATGAATTGGAAATCAGACTGTCTGATGCCTTACCTTCCTGGATCTTCTTAGAACCATGTCACAGCTGAAGGTTTTGTCTCTGTCCCAAAGAAAGAGCATGGTCCCTCTTGAGGACCCAAGAGCTGTTCCCTGTGCGCAGACAGGACTCCTGTCCACTGCTCTGTAGCTGGTCCCCAAATCCTTCTTGTGTGTTTTTGATGCCCACATCTGCCTGAGAAGGGAGATCTTGGAAGCTAGGCAGTTGCTATTCTAGGGGTGTTGAGGATGGAGGGACTACAAGTATGTGACTTATTTTTGAGGGCAATTACAGGTGAATGAGGAAGAACAATGTGGAAATCATGTTAATGGGCTAAAGAGTCTTGTCAGGAACAGCTTTTAGCTTCCGTTACTCACTTTTTGTGCCTGTGACTATATATAAAATAAGATCGCTGATAGGGTGGGGACTCTGCAAACAGAAAAAGGAGCCTGGTAGACTCCCAGCTTGCTCTGCGGGCTCTTTATTAATACTTAATATGACTTGGATGCACACAGGAATCTTATCTGTTGGAGTAATGGGTCATGGCTACTTTTTTTTTCTTGTTAGCATATTTTTCACAGTATAATCATGCCTTTGTTTGTTAATTGAAAACTATAAAAAGGCTTTTCCCCATATCTCCCTCCTCAAAAAGGAGGGCTGTTGATTGGTTCAAGGCCAAAAAAAGCAGATTTAGAGTCAAACTGATCTGTAATCTTACTGCTTCCTTTATCTGGGGAGCTTCAGTTTCATGTGGGTAGTTTTAGAAAAGAAAAACAAACAAAAAAGGAATAGTTCTTTTCAGAGGCAGGTTTTTCTCTAACAGACACCTACCTAATTTGATGAGACTCCAGTGTGGTTATTTAAAGCTTGGCTTGAGGAACTCCCCAGTCTATACATTCATGGCTCACTGTGAAAGGGCTTATTCAAGTGCATTTAAAATAGAGTGCACTGATGTTAAGGAGGGTTCCTTTCCACAGTCATTCTTTTTTACTGGTAGAAACCTGTATTTTACTGGTTGCAAAACCAGAGGGTGGAAGTGCAATTACTCAGTGTCTTAAATATCTACATTGGCAAGCATGTGAAGCATACTAATGGGATAATACTAATGAAAGCTGTTAAATTATTTACATGAATTATTGAATATGGCATAAAATACCTTCCACTGTTAATATCACTAATCAGACCACCAACGTATTGCATCCATTATCATAAATATCCTGTAGGTTGAATCGGGCCAGTTGTTTTAGCTTCTACAGTCCCTGTATTAGTTTAATTTGGCTTAAAATGGCTTTCAAAGTTGCTCCTTTTAGAGGTTTTTCTCATTTTTTTTCTTCACCTTAGCTGCTTATTTGAAGTGTCTGGATGCCCTAAGTGAATTCTGCATTTTCTGTTGCTGCCCCTGCTCATCTTGTACATGCAGGAGAATTTTCTTCAGTTCATATTGAATTCCTGAAATAAAAATATTTCCAAATAAAACTCTAGAACATGGCTAGGGAAAGCCCTCTGAAAGCTTTAGAGTCTTGACTAGAAAGGTAAGGAAGGCTTGAATTATCTGTTGTGTTGTCATTGGAATTATAATAAGAGTTTTGAAGTCTGCCAGAACACATTATTTTCCTGCAAACCAAAATTGTCCAATGTTTGCTCTCTCCTTTCATGCAATTTCACAACTTTCTTTTTTTTGCAAGTGACCTTCATGTGGGTATGTGGAAAGCATTTGTTTTTTGAAACACTTTGATTTTTGTTGAAATTCTGAGAATTGGTTATTGGATTAAAGACAAAGGATGGGAAATTTTAATAGAAAGGATGATTCTTTGAGGGAATTGTTTAGAATAGTCCTCCTGCACAGTGTTTATGGTGACAGTGGTATGACTCATTGGGCAAACTTCCTGGCATTTCTGCCAGCTGTGATTTCTCAGGATTTTAAAGGAGGTGATAACTGAATTGTAAATGGACAATAGGTTCCATCTGTAAATTTCAAAGCTAAATCCAGAGACTCCCAGAAGGTGGGGGTGCTTTTTTGGACCCTGGGTTGGTTCTGGCTGTGATATTTTGCCAAAAGGGCAGTTTACTAGTTACAGACATGCAGACACACCAGAGTCCTTGTAGCGAGATGCTTGCTCAGTCTCTTGATTCTGTACAGCACACGTGCTTGGAATGACTTCCAGATTCACACACCAATTCAACCCCTCACTCTCTTATGTCTGCTAACCATCAGAAACTTGCCTGACTGCTGAAATCCTTGCAGTGTCATGTGGGAGACCAATGAAATAAAAGCAAAATCCTATGGGAAGTGATAAAGTCTGTGCCAGAGAATCCACCTTTGTCACTGGTATTCTGAGTTGCCCAGCCTCTCTCATACTAGTTCATTTTAAGGAACTGATTACTTTAAATATGTCATTTAAAATAAATAAATATTTACAGACTTACTTTTTACTTTTTTTTTTTTTTTCCCCCTGGGGGCTGGGATATGGGGTCGCCTATATGTGCCATTTGAAGTACATGCATACGTGTGTGTTTTGCTGCACTACTCTGCTAACTAGAACTGCTTTTAAATGGACCTCCTACCATTGTGTCAGTTGGGCTTTCGTAGCGTGGAAGGGAGCTGAACCATGCAGTTAACTTCATGGAGACTAGCCTGTCCATTCAGACCTCTGGCAGAGGGTTCCCAAATTACCTTTCAGAATCAGAGCCTGTCAAGTGATGTGGTAGGTGGTTAAAAAGACCTGCGCAGCTCTAGGAGCTCCTTACACCAAACCAGGGAGAGGGCTTTCCCCAGGCTTGCTTTTGAAATGAGGCATGCAGTTGTGTGGTCTCCAGCACTGGAGATGGTTGGTGACACTTTCCAGCCAACAGGAAGTGCTAGCAGTCACTGATGGCTAATTTAAGCAGGCGCTTTTTAAAGACACGTCCGTTCTGTGTATGCTGCTCTGGTGCTGTTGAAATGGCGCAGTCTTTTAAGGTGGTGATGAGTGTCCCGCAGGGCTCCGAGTGTATGACAGTGGCTTCCTTTTGCATGAACTCGCTTGGCTGGGGTCTGAACTAGGTGACCAGCAGTTCGCAGCTTCAGTGATGTTTCTGCCTCCTTTGCAGACCTGGGAAGGCTTTGGGATCGTTGCCTGCGTCTCAGGGCACAACCTGCTGGAGGCACTGGAAGTGGATTTGTTCCTGGTCATGCCCGGTGGAAGGAGGGGACCCAGCCGGCAGCAGCTAAGCCGTTCAGCTTTGCCTTCTCTCCAGACACTGGTTGGTGGGAGCTGCGGAAACGGTACCGGTTTGAGAAACAGGTGAGGGCAAAGGTAGGGCTGTTGAGACACCTGCAGCTACAATAGCACTAAAAGCTGGGAGCCTTGATCCACTTTGAACTCTGTGCAGGAGCGCAGCTTTGTGGTTAAAGCAGGGAACTGGGAGATGGGAACCTTGAACCCTCTGCTGTGGCATTAGGACATGAGCCATCCAAGAGGGAACATGCCCCATGTGACAAAACCTCTTCCAGCTTCTCTTCTTAGCTCTGCTGTGGCACCTGCTTCCCTCTGCAGTCCCTCTCTTGACTTCATTTATTAAAATCAGTCTTGTGGGAAGTGGTCTCAGCCACTCTTCACCGCTCACCATGGTCACAGTGGCCAGGGGTGGAAACTGCATAGTGCTCAGTTTGTCTTTCCCTGCAGCAGTTCCCAGAGCAGTGAGTCCTAGCAGATGAGGAGTCCTTTTCTCTCTCCTCACTTGCCTGCAATGCCACAAGGAGTTAGCATGACATGTCAGAGCTCAGCTGTCAGTCCCCCTCCTACGTGATGGAAAGGCAGGGCAGGAGGATGCCTATATTCTGTTTCAGCCTGATGGCTGCAGATGAAACTAATTCTCGCAGTTGGCAAAGCTCATCTCCATTTTCTGGGGAAGTTGGGGGCTGAAAAAGGAACACAAAGTGACATTTAGATTTCCACATCTGGCATAAAGACTAAAAGGGCCCAGCATTACTTCTTCCATACAGAAGTCTGCAGACTGGAGAAGCTATTTGCTGCATGTTGAGGGCCTGATCTACTTGGTATAGGTTCATCCTTACAGAGTAGAGAGATCCAAGCCATTTAGCTCTGGTCTTTAGAGACTTCTCTGGCTGGGACAGGTGGATGAATGGCACACTCGAAGATTCCTGAGGAACAAGGGACTGTTGAGACCATGGAGTCAGTGGGTCCTGGTTTCAGTCAGACATATCATAGTTTATGTCTGAACTGCCTCCATCTGCTGGAGCTTTTAGTTGTCCTAGCCTCCTCTGAAGGCTAGGAAAGAAGGAAGTGTAGGAACACTTAAGAGGTCAGCCTCTAGGAAGTGGCTGAACTCCTCTGTTCCATTTTTAGTTACCCCTCTTTCTAAGAGAGGAGCTGTGAGCAGAAGGACGATGAGCGCTTAGCAATACTGGAAGAGGAGGCTGGGTGCTACTCTTAATGTCCTAGCAATGAGTGGAAGGAGCCAACATTACGTATTCGGTCTGGCACAGAGTCCTCAATGATTTTTGCTTGGAGTTATTTCCTCACTCTGTACCTCTGTTTCTCCATCTACAAGTTTACTGAAATATTGCTGGGCATGTCACAGTAGACCAATCTGTTGTCTAGAGAAAATGCTGGATAAGGGTTTTGTCTGAGCCAAGAAGATGATGAAGCTTGGCACCAGTCTTGCACCAGAAATATGAATGCAAGACTGCTGCCGTCTCTTCTCTAGCAATGCCCAGTCCCAAATTCACAACCTCATGCACTCCCTGTCCTGGAAAATGGTAGAGGTGGTGTAGAATGTTTATCAAGTGAGTCATATCTGTCTGCTTCAGGAATGGTAGTGCCATCAGCCTCTCTGCGCCTCCAATCACAGCGCTGATTACTCCAGAGCCTGTACGTCACTGCAGGATCCCTGAACTGCCACTGGATGGGAGCCTTCTCTTTGAATTCCTGTTCTTCATCTACCTACTAGTAGCCCTCTTCATTCAGTACATCAACATCTACAAAACTGTCTGGTGGTACCCATACAATCACCCTGCTTCCTGCACCTCACTGGTGAGTTCCCCAGCAAAGGCCATCATTTGTGCTTTGTCATTACACAGCTTCTTCTCATGCTTCTTCAGTCCAGGAATCACCAAGCATTTGACATTGAGGGGAGTTCATGTGCACCCTCATCAGCCAGGGCCATGTCACCCCCCATTTTACAGGGGAGAAAATACACCCCCCATTTTACAGGGGAGAAAATACACGGAAGGTGAGAGAGGTGTCAGCAGGACTCATTCAGTGGAAATTTCTTGCAGATACTTGCATGGCCTAGCTAGCAGCTAGGGTTTGAAATGGAGTTAAGACTCCAGGAGCCTGCTGTCTCCTGCTGTGGGTGCCCCTTCCCAGTGGAAACAACAGAACCTGAGAGAAGGGAGATAATGCAAGTTTTCATTAGGATCTCACAGCAGGTCAGCAGCAGAGGAGTTGGGGAGGGGGTCAGATCCTCAGCTTATGTAAACCTCCCAGTCTCCTCGGTTTCAGTCTTCTTCCTGGCCCGATAAGGTGGACAACCTGGCAGTGACCTGTACCTGAGTCAGCAAACCTCATCTGATGGAAGCGAGCCTCTGGTCCTTCAGTTTATATTGTGTCTTTGCTGCTTGGAAGCATGAGGTGGTTCCTTAGTTAACAACGCCGACAGGTGGTGCTGGTGTTCCAGTTATCTGTCTCAAGTTCAGCTATGTGATGCTGGACACAGATTTCTTTGAAGAAAAAGCATTCTGTTTTAGGCTCCCTACCTGAAAGGATTTAATGGTCATTTGTTTGTTCCCATCAGAAGTCAAGCATTCTTTTTTACTCGGAATGTCCTTGAAGTCCCAAACAGCAGTATTCAGAGTCTGCTAACTGTTCTAGCCAGAACACGTTTGATGGCTTCTCTGAAAAGTCGTAAGGGGTTCAAGAGCTGTATCTAACTTGACACAGCCAGAGCCAACGTTAAACTTTTAATACAGATCTATGGCCTGTGAAGATGGCATTTCTCAGATCAGCTTGATAATCAGGGAGCACTGGTCAATACAGACCATTTCTGAGACCAAGAGCTAAAGTGAGCTGGTGTACTCACTCTGGACTCCATTTTGGCTGCCCTTGCTCTGGTTGCTTAGTGGCTTTTCCCAGGAGAACTTGTAAGCTGTTCTCCATAGTAAGATCCTGGTCCTAGATGTCCCTCTGACCCCAGGAATACCTGCCTCAAGGGTGGGTTTGTTTTATTCTCAGTGGAAGGAACCCCCATGTGTGGAAGATCTTGCTTTGGGAGACACTCCTGTTTTACTGATGGCTATCCCTTCTCCCTCATCCCTAATAGAGAGCTTTGGGGAATGCTTACACAAGGTCCTAATGTGCTCTCAGCAGCCAGCTTTCTAGTCCCACCCCAGCTGGGTGGTTTCAGAGTCCCTTCCCCTAGTGAAGACCTTTTTTCTTTCCTCCTTCAGAATTTTCACCTCATTGACTACCACCTGGCGGCGTTCATCACAGTGATGCTGGCGCGGAGGCTGGTGTGGGCCCTCATCTCTGAGGTAACATTCCCACTGTTCCCTCTCCTGCCTGTAGTACTGACTGCAGAGCATGACCATCCATGGCCTGAGAAAGTTCTGCAAGTTGGGTAGCTGGAGGGTTTCTTCCTCCAGAACAAGTCTGGGTGTGAAGGACTAAGATTTTGGGGATGCCCTTCTGCCTTGGAGTTTTCTCTTTGAGCCCATTCATGTCCTGCAGTATTGGGTAGCTCTGTTGCCTCTGCAGCTTGAAGATGATGAAATGGTCCCACTTGCTTCTTTATCCCTGCAGGTGCAATACTGTACCTTGCTATCTTGTGCCAGAGAAGTGGCTGAGAGAATTGCAAGTCAGGTAGCAGAAAGGCAAATAGAGAGGTTAGCGAAGACTGGAAGAATGGACAGGAGATTAGAGGCAAAAGGTCAGGAGGAGGATGAGTACACTAAAGTGGAATAGGAATAGCTAGAAGAACTGCTTTACCAGTCCAGGTTACTCAGTAACTCTGAGATTCTGGTCATGTCACCTCAGACTTTGAGACCCTGTCTGTATTTGTGAGAGCAGAACCAGGCCAAGCAAATGTTTGAGAAAGGTCATTTTGAGGCAAATAAAAGTTCTGTCCACTGAAACAATTAATACAACTCTAGGCTAAGCAACTAAGCAATAAGTTTAAAAATAAGTAAATAAAGGAACAATTATGTCCTGTTGAATAGGTGAATGGAGAAGACGGGATCTCTGAAGATCTCTTTTCATCTCTGATTCCTGCCATCTTCATTTGTGTTCGTGTCCTCCGTAAAACTTCCCATAGACTGAAATTTCTGCATTGAAACCTTCCATGCAAGTTCTTGCACATCGCATCTATTGGCTCTAACCCCTAAGAATCTTTTCATAGTTCAGTTGCCTTCTGCCTTCTGGAGACTGGAACAAGCTTTCTTGCTGTCCTTTTGAAGGTGGTGCCTCCTCACTGGACTGCAGCCTGTACATCCAGTAGAGATGAGTTGTGGAAATCTAGTTTTGGGATTGCCAGGGTGCACCATCTTCTCTTCTTCAGCTGAGAACTGTGACATTCCAGTTCTTTAGGAGAATGAGTGCTGAGACCTGATCTTTCTAAAGGAAAGAGCAGGGGGAAATGTGTTTCAGGCTATCCTGGACTATCATCAGATCAATAGAGGACTTGGGCAAAAAGATTTTCTCCTTTGCAGCTCAGAATTAGGTGTTTTTTTTTTATGGCCCTAATTTAGTCATGCCCTATAGCTTGTGCTTATTTGAATCTTTTGGATTCTATCAGTCATGAATAAAATCAAAGGTGTTCACCTTTTGTAAGAGAGTCAGTCTCCTACTTCTGGGAAGAAGAGGGCAGCCATCCCTCTTACAGTGCCTCCTCACACCCCTCTCCCTGCTTCTTCTCCACAGGCACCCCCATGCTCATGTTCTAGCACTAATGTTACAGGGCTGCTGAATGTTTCTTCTCCATTTGCAGGCCTCTCAGGTGGGTGCAACATCAGTGATTCATTACATGGTGCGCCTGGTGCTGCTCACCCTCTGTGGATGGGTGCTCTGCTGGACTTTGGTCAACCTCTTCCGCAGCCATTCTGTTCTCAACCTTCTCTTCCTGGGCTACCCGTGAGTGACACCACCTTGTACCTTTAGTGCAGGGGGAGCGTAGCTGCTTGGGGATGGCATGAGCCACCATGAAAAGCAGAGCTGTTGGCTGTAATCTGTCTCCTCATCTTATGATTAAAGGGGAAGTAAGAGTAGCTGGGGGATGATGTGAGGAGGTGGCACTGAGATGATGAAGCAAATTGCTTCAGTATGCTGTTTGTATGAGGGGTCTTTACTGCGACTGAAGACTGAGCCATTGGGATCGTTGGTTCCACAAATGGGATAAAAGGAAGCTTCTCTGCAGTTGTTGAAGCTGCAGCCTCTAGCCTTTTATGGGGTAGAAGAGTTGGCCACTAGCTTCTGGAGCGATGGTTCCTATGTGGTGTCCCTCTCGTAAGGGCCAACATCTGTTGAGAAGGTGCCCCCTGCTTCACGTTGGGACAGATGTTATTTCAGCCCTTTTTTTCTTTCTTTCCTTGCAGGTTTGGTGTCTACGTTCCTCTATGCTGCTTCCACCAGGACAGCAGAGCACAGCCCCTACCTGCAGACTGTGGTTACTTGGTACAGGAACAGATGGTGGATGATGGGGCTTCAGCTGTCAACAGCCTGGTCAAACCCAAAGATTTCCTTTCACTTCTGTGGGAATCCCTGAGAGAACAGTTCAATAATCCTACATCTATCCCCACCCACAGCTGCCCCCTTTCCCCAGATCTCATCCGCAATGAGGTGGAGTGCCTAAAAGCAGACTTCAACCGCAGGATCAAGGAAGTTCTCTTCAACTCTCTCTTCAGTGCCTACTATGTGGCATTCCTGCCACTGTGTTTTGTGAAGGTAGTTCTTGTCTGGCTCTTTCTGTGCCCCTGCCCGCCATCTCCTTTTCAATGCTGTGTGAATTGCTGCCAGGCCAGATTCCTGGTTAATTCCCCTTTTCTCTGTCTCCCCTTTGGCAGCCCGGATAGCGGAGCATGGCTGCATCTGGAGTGCACTAGTACTGCTCCTGGTTGGTGGATAGGTATTGCCATAAATGTGATGCACCTCTAGTCCCATCACCCCACTTTTACTAACTCCCCTTCTCCCACCCCCTGTCCTAGGCAGATGGATAGCTGTGTTCTTCCTAGAGAAGGGAACCTGTTGTTATCTGTCTCAGATTCAACATCCTGGCTTTCAAGTGCTTGGATTAGAGGCTTTGGTGGTCAGCCTGTTAGAGCCAACTAGGATGCTTGGCAAGCTAAATCCAGGAACCTCTTATCAATGTGGGGGTTGTATTTTTCAATCTGTTGGTTTTTTTTAAGTTGAATGAGCTCCAGTTGGTGTAGTGAAATGGGCAGGGCTCCACAATCCATGTAGCAGTCTTCGTGCAACTGGTGCTCCTGGGGCACTTCTGTGGCAGGCAGACCCCCTTGTTATCTGCTGCTGGAGGAGGAGATGTACCAGCTGCAGCCTAATCCCCTGCCCTTTCTCCTTCAGGTCAATGAGAAGGGATTCTTGAGTGTTTCCTAAACTCTAACCTTCTGAAATCACCAGGCCAAAAGCGCATGCCTGTAATGTGTGGTGTGGGTCTGCTGAATGCACACACAGTATGTCCCTTTCATTCCTTCCTCTGTTTTGGGACAGTGGTGTCAAGTTCGTGTCTGGTCTTTTTCCAGAGCACCCAGTACTACGACATGCGCTGGTCCTGTGAGCACCTCATCATGGTGTGGATCAATGCCTTTGTCATGCTCACCACTCAACTGCTGCCTCCCAAGTACTGTGACCTGCTCCACAGATCAGCTGCCCATCTCGGCAAGTGGCAGAAACTAGAACATGGTTCCTACAGCAATGCTCCACAGCATATGTGAGTGTGGGGATGAGGAGGGGTTGGCATGCCTAGCAAGGGGCTGAGGAGACATTCTAGTAGATAAGCAAGTATTAGCAGTGCTTATCTACTGAGGGTACTTCTCCATTCCCCACAGTGCCAGGGATCACAGATGCAACTCTGCTTGTCTTTCTGTTCCCTAGAAACAGAATCGTGTGCTCTAGAGAGCTGTCTGAGCTCTTCTGGACAGTGCTGGTTCCTTCCCAGAAACAAATGCCAGGATTCTTCTTGGCCACTGGAGAAGTAGCTTGTGCAGGGGCCAGGGGGCCTCTGATGCAGTGGGCTAGATTCTTGCACTGGGAGCTGTTTGTTCACAGAACTCAGTCTGAGTCCATCTGGTGGGCTTGTGATCACCTCTCTGTGCTTTTCCAGTGGCAGCTACAACATGTCCTTGTGGCAGAGGCTTTGGTATTTTTCAAGATGAAGTCTATTCCTGTGAACCCATGTTCAGGGAGTTGGGAGCACAGATACTAATGCTCTGGCATTCTTTCCCCACAGCTGGTCAGAAAACACAATATGGCCACAAGGAGTTCTGGTGCGACGTAGCCGATGCCTGTATAAAGCAGTTGGGCCTTACAATGTAGCAGTGCCTTCAGATGTGTCCCATGCCCGCTTTTATGCAAGTATCTCTTCTCTTGACCTGTTACCATTGTGGGAGGGAGGAGAGGCTCAAACCTAGCTGCAGCAGAGCAGATTACATGGAACAGAGTTCAGTGCTGTGCAACAGCCTGTTGCTGCTAAACAAAATACCTGTTTGCAGCAGACAGGCTTTCCCTTTGCAGTGGTGTCTGGGCACAGTGGAAGCCATGGCTGTCTTGTCAGTGCTTTTTCAATCATGGTGACACAGCTCTCCCGTCAGGCAGTGGCATATTGTTAAAGAGGGTTCTCGTTAACATCTTCCAGGGAAATAGGAAAGTATGTCAACTGGCCAATAGGTTATTTCACCAGCCTCCCCTTCTCAAGCAAAATCACACTTCTACATGCCTTGTTTCTTACACTGCTTCCCCTAAGTAACAGCTAGCAGTGGTTGGAGTACAAACATTTCTTCTGCACAGCACAGTGGTCACTAGCTCAGTGGTGCCTGTATGTAGCCCCCCACACTTTAACACTGCAACACATTAAAGAAATCTGTCCTTTTTAACTGTTTCCCTGCAGTTCCTTTTTCACCGTCCATTACGGCTGCTCAACCTGCTGATTCTCATCGAAGGCAGTGTGGTCTGCTACCAGCTCTACTCACTGCTGCGCTCAGAGAAGTGGAACCATACCCTCTCCATGGCCCTCATCCTTTTCTGCAATTACTATGTCTTATTTAAGCTCCTCCGGGACCGGATAGTATTAGGCAGGGCATACTCCTACCCCCTTAACAACTATGGACTCAAGGCACACTAGGCCGGCCAAATGTGTACCGCTTCTCTTTCCCTTCCCCCAGGACAGGGAGGGAACCTCAGAAAAAAAAAATATTTTCGTACAGTTCTATTTTTTTCTTGCGGCGTTTATAAATATTTAAAATATTTTATATTTTGTATACTATTGGTTTTGTGGGGTGGGAAGGGAACCAGTGGCAATTAAATGTCGCTTTATAAACAAGGTGTTATTTTATATATATCTAAAAAAAAATCAGTGTGTATATACCGTATATCTATACCCATACATATATCTATGTGAAGCAACAGGATTGTGTGTGTGGTCACTGTGTCCGCTTTGCTCACACAAGTGCCTTGGTATTGCATACTGTAGGGACAGAATTGCTGTTAATTAAGAACTGCTCTGCTGCAGGGAACTTGGATAAGCTAACAGCCACGGGAAGAAAGGAAACACAGGGGCCTTTTGCCAGGATAAGTCAAGTTTATCTTAGTAACCTCAGTACCAGGGAAGTCTTGCACTGGAAGTGTGCACTGATGTGATACTGGTTTAGGGGAAGGGAGGAAGCAGTGTGCAGAGAGATGGGCTAAGTTACTGTCAGTCAGTAAAAGCTCTCAGTTCCTTCTTCCCACTGGTGTCAGGATGCAAGTATTATTTTTTAAAAATAAACTCCTTACTTTAGCTGCTATTTAGCCTCCTAGTAACTTGAGCTCCCTCACTCTACCCAGAGAATGAACTAAAGATTGAAATTTATAATTTCAGGTTAGTGTATCATTTAGGAAGATTTTTGAAATATAGTCATGTAGCAGGATGGTAATTGATTATTTTAAACATCCATCTCTAATCCCTTGAGTAATAGCATTAAATTAGGGAACATTCAATCATTTCCTTCAAGCAGTAATGTTCCTGGCAGAAATTTATTCTTGTCAAACACTTACCAACTCTCTTATTGCTATACAATGCATTTCAGCAGTGTTTCACTCTAAGATAAGGTGGTAGAGTTTAATAACTTACCATTAGTAATAGAGGAAATACTTTTCTTTTAAACTGTGCTTCATAAAGCTGAACTAAACTAGAATCTAATAAAAAAATAGTTGTGGCAGTATCACATACAGGAATTGAAGATAAAAGACAGTATCAACCATATAATTAACTGTGGATGCTGGTGATAGCTGATGGTAGGAGTTCATGCTTTAACTCAAGTAATTAAGGAGGAGATAGCAATCCAACATTCTTCCATTCAGATGCCATCTGACCTAACTGCACTAATGGCTAAAGTGCTAGCTCTGTTTAAAGAGTGGGTATGTATGGGGGGGGGGACACACACCAAACTGTACAGAGTCTGGGAGAAACTGCAACTACTTTCTGTTCCTTCTTTCCTTCCAAGCTAAATCTTCTCTGCTCCTGGCTGTAGGACAGCTTCTCCAGCAGCCTGATCACAAGCCCAGGAGCCTTGATGAGGGAGGCAACAGGAGATGCCTCTGAGCATTAAACCCAAGCTATTTCAAAACAAACACAAATGCTTAGCTTTAATTACTTCTGGGCCTTTTCTTATCTTTCATGGGGCCCTAGTGCTGCTGGCAGGACACAGGTACTTCGGAGTTTACAGTCAGGGGCCTTCCAGCAAAACATAGTACTGTGGCTTAGAGCCTACTGTTGCAGGAGTATAGTCTTCTCTAGCTTTTCCTCTTGTAATGTTATGCTTTATGTAGTATAGCTTCATCTTTAATGCATGTCTTAATTCTACCTTGATTGCTTCAGGAAGCACATTTGGGATAAGAAGCCAACCCCCCTCTGATATAGAGCAGGCTCTCTGCTGCACATGGCTTTGTGCAACACCTTTCTTGCACCCAGCTTCAACTCTTAGAATCATGGAATAGTTTGGGTTGGAATGGATCTTTAAACATCATCTAGTCCAAGCCCCCTGCAGTGAACAGGGATGTCTTCAACTATATCAGGTTGCTCAGAGCCCTGTCCAACCTGACCTTGAATGTTTCCAGGCATGGGGGATCTACCACTTCTCTGGGCAACCTATGCCAGTGTTTCACCAAAAAATGTCCTTATATCTAGTCTAAATCCATGCTCTTTTAGTTTAAAACCATTACCCCTTGTCCTATCACAATAGGCCTTACTAAAAGTTTGTCCCCATCTTTCTTATAAGCCCCCTTTAAGTACTGAAAGGCCACAATAAGGTGCTTTTGCAGTATCTCAGTAGCATTTCCCACTTTCAGTACCACACAAATTTCACCTGTTTGTAATAGCTGTCTTAGCATCCCTTAAGTAATACTTCACAGCATTACCAGGTAATTTCTTCCATTTAGACATCTAAATGATAGTAGGCTTATATGTAAGCAACCAGTGGGAGAAATTAGGCTCTCCAAGGCTTAACTTGGGAAATAGAGATGTGCAACAGGAAGCCAGAACCCTGAACCAGGGCTTTGGGTCACAGAGTTGATGAAAGTTCACGCTGTGCTTTTTCTTCCCCTTGCATGTAAGGCTGAAGGAAGGTAGGACTGCTCATGCAGTGAGCACAGCCAGACTTTGTGCAACAATTAGACTGACCTTACACTGTTGCAGTGTAAGGGATGGAAGCACAGTGATGCTTCCATAGCTCTAGGCTTTCTATTTTGCTTTGAGGGACTAAGTAAGGGGCCACAACACATGCTACCTAATTGCAGGTGTGTTAAGATCCTCCTCCTTCCAAGGGAGCTAGGCATTATTTCTTAAGGGAAGCTGCATCTCCCCCTCAAAACAGTACCTTTGTTATATCCTGGAGCAGGAGGAGTTCTGTGAGGTTTAAGGGCTAGGGATTGTACCTTTCCACACACAGCAATATGAACTGCCTGCATACAGTCCTGTATGTGTCTGTCTTCCATGTTTACACAGGACGCCTACACAGAAAGAAGTCACAGAAGATAGCTGCAGCATCCCCTGTTGGCAAAAACACAGCAAGGAACTAGCTAGCACAGCTGGTCTCCCCAGTATAAACTGGGCCATCCAGTAACAAACAGGGAGCAGAAAGGATGCCTGCTCAGCATCAGTGCCTGCTTAGATCAGTATTCCTCCCCATTCCTCAAATGGGGCTGCTACTAAGCCTTATTCAGATGAACACTGAAAACAAGTCCACTCTAATACTTGGTCAGGTCAGACTAGGAAAAAAAAAATTTAGTCCCTATCTTAGTCACTCTATCATGCAAGGACATCATAATAAATGGATGGCTTTTTTGTCTGGTAACGAAACTGCTCTAGCTTCAGGCCAATTCTCAGAAGAACAGCTTCATCCCACCATTTTGCCATGACCTGGGAGAAGATGAGAGACAGAGAGAAAGAAAAGGGGGAAAAAAAAAAAAAAAGATAAAAGTAGCATCATCACATATAGATGCTCTGTAAAGCCCTGCAAAACTAATATATACCCCCCAAGAGCACCAAAAGGACATATGCTTTTCCCTTTTAGCCCAGTAAGTTTGGCATCAGTGCAACTGGGATAAAGGCAGCTGTATGAGTTAATTAAAAGACACAGAACTTTTGTTTACATGAGACCCATTTCAAGAGGGAGAAGAGCAAGGAAGGACTTAAAGAAGTTACAGAACTGAGAAACAAGGAAAAGAGAGGAAAGAGTAGTGACAAATAGTGGGTACTGATGCAAGTAGCCACGGAGACAGAGAAATCTATCTCCCAGATACCTGAAGAGTCCCTCTGCCATTCAGAAGTGTTCCTCTCAGGCAAGTCTCTTCACCCACAACTTACAACTTTATTATCAGTACCTGCCAACTCCTCAGGTGTGCTGTGTGGAACAGCAGGAACCTGGTTATAGTGGTTCAGGACAAAGCCAGATGGGGATTTTGTGACTCAGTGTTCACAAAGAGCCAATACTCACCTGGAAGCTGACAGGAAGCCCAGCAGTAGAATATCCAATGGGGACCACAAGGCCTGGAATCCCAGTGAAGTTACCAAGCTGCATGAACCTGGGGGAAAAGCTGTCATCAGCATTCCTGCCTTGGAATAGCAGTAAAGTCATACTTTTTTGGGAGAGGCAGCTAGAATCAATCTCTCCTGCTTTACAGCCCGAGCTCCTTCAGTTAGTACAGCTAGTCTCCAGCTGTTCCCAAACTTTTGCTTCCATAGTGCAAGCAGCACTCTTCTTACCTCATGGACCGGACTGTGAATGACGAATCACTGCTCCCATTCAAGAGGTCAGATTCATAGATTCTTGGGGCAGTGGAAGCAACAGCTGTGGAGGAATCACAGAATGACTGAGATTGAAAGGGACCTCAGGAGGTCATTTTGTCTAATGCTGTGTCTCAAGGATGGTCATCTAGAGCAGGTTGCCCTCGACCATGTCCAAATGGCTTTTGAATATCCTCAGGGATGGAGATTCCACAGCCTCTCTGGGCAACCTGATCCAGTGCTTAAAGAGCAAAGGAAGAGTCAGGCAGTAGGCAATCTTCAAGAACAGCTCAGTTCATTAAAGCCACATGTTTGATATACATTGGTGATGCAAACTCATGCCCCTGGAACACAATCAATTTGCTGGGATTTATGAATTAAGCTGTTAGTTTCTATTTAGAGCAAGAACATCTTCATACATAAGTAGATGTCCAGTCTCTCCGGTGTAAACGTGCTGGCTCTGCAGCTCCTGTTTCAAGTACCAGGGAGTTTCTCATTGCCATGGATATAGGCAGTAAGTCTAGAAATACACAGCAGTCATTCTAACCAGGCTGTGTTTTCTTCTAAAGGCTTGAGGCACAGCAAAGTCCTTGCAAAAAGTCATGCTTTAAAAATTGGGAAGGGAAAGTTAATGGAGCGACTGTTCTTGAAATACACCACAGAGCTGCTGGGGACCAGCTCTTTGGCCAAGGCTGCCAGTACCTGGTGTAAGGATACAGTTCACAGTGGTGAAGATCTCTCGCAAAAATCTCATGCTCCGAGTTCTCTGTCGATTTGCCTGCAAGCAGAGAGACTACTGTCTGACTGGGCCCTCTTGGTTCATGAGGCTCA
Source organism: Elanus axillaris (assembly GCA_026212715.1). Taxonomy (NCBI): domain Eukaryota; kingdom Metazoa; phylum Chordata; class Aves; order Accipitriformes; family Accipitridae; genus Elanus; species Elanus axillaris. The sequence continues at coordinate 4,076,267 of JANZLQ010000031.1, read as the reverse complement.
TGTTTGATGATGACAGACTCTGCCCATCAGAACCTATGCCTTTGCAAAAGATGACACAATTGCTGCAGTTTGGAATCAAGGTGTAGGACACCACTCCAGGTGGCATGTCCTTTGTGGTGCCCCACCATTCAGCATGTTTTCACAGGAGAGGGCAGTAGAGCTGGATCGTACCTTTTGACATGTATGGGGAGGTTAAGAGAATCCTCTACCTCACCTTTACAATTTCACTAGGTGCCTGCCTTCAGCCTTCACCACAGTATGTTCCTTACCGTAATATAATCCAGAGCTGTGAATTGGGAAGCCAAGGCCAGGTTAGCCCGAGTGTCCAAATTCTGAAAGAGAAAACATCAGTCATGGCTCTGCTTGCAAGAAACTGAGCGTGACAGCCCAGGAGTTCTTCCAGGTCTGCTCTCCTGTATCAGTTGTCATCCAACACGTGGTTTCTCATAGGATAAGCAGGAGAGCCTCAGGTTTCTCCCTGATGTGACACTTGTTCTGTATCAGCCAGGACAATTAGTGGCACTGATCCAAGCTGCTGGTACTTACCATTTCGTGGAAATGTTTATTGAAGTCAGGTTGCAGGAAATCCCTCATCTCACTGAGAATGCAAATTACATGTGCTACTCGCACTTCCTCCATCTCTGGAAGAGACACTTCAACCACACTGGCTCCCAAACTCTGCAGGTGCTCCACAGCTGCATACAGAACAGGTAAAGCACAGACAGCATCCCTGAGTTCACCAGACATTATAGAGGGGCTGCAAATCCCCACCCCCATGAGAAGTTTAGAGAACCCATAGGCCATTACAAGGGCAGCATCTTCAGCGCATCATGTGCCATGCAGACTGCTGCAGCTGCTTCTCATAGGTAAAAGCCTTCAGCCTAACTAGATCTCAGTATTCCAACAGGGCAGGATTAGGGGCTTGCAGACAGGTTCCTAACTTACCTGCTACATTGCCAGCATGTTCATCTCCTCCCTCTACCCCCCCGCCCAGTTAACCCAAAGAGTAAAGGTGGACAGACAATGCTTCCCTGAGCATTTGACATGACTGGTATTCTATCAGCATGAAGTGATTATTTAGCATCATGAAATTCCCATTCAAAGCCTCTTCTGAACCATAATGGTAGAGAACTCGGGGGATACTCAAGAGACCAGGTTAACAGCACAGGTTCACTAAATCCTGATGCACTTTAGCAAGGCTGAACACCAAGACTTTGGGATAAGTGAATCTTTTGCAGTCTGAAAAGAACCCCTTCTTTCTTTGACCCCAACTTCTTCATAAATACCCAAGCTTGCCTATTTCACTGCCTTATGGTGCATCCCTCCTAAGAAAACTCTACACATGTAGAAGCATGAGTGTCTGTGGAAATAAGGAGGCTGAAGATACTCTGGCTGTTTCCCTGGATTTATGTGAACTATCTCAGCTCCAGTGCATAGGAGGCCAACTACTATACCAGGCATTGTAGAGTCTTTCTGCCCCAGCCCCAAGTACTCACCAGGGTCAATTTTTCTTAGTCTAAAATCTGACAATGCCACACTAAAGGCACCATTTGGCTGATTTCAAGGAAATACCAGAGCACTGGATACATCACAAAGATCTAGCCTTGTCTTTCCTGCTGAACATTATATTGTGAAACAAGTCCCTCCCTTAGAAGTATTTTACCATTAAAGCTTGCACAGTAAGTATTATTGAACACAGATCTGTCTATACAGAGGCTTAGCACACTGGACTGCGTTCTTCCATTGTAACCCAACAAGCCTACAACTGCCGAGCTTTTTAACCCTCAGCAGTCAGGAGGGCTTCCCTAATACAAAGCTACTGCTGTTTGTCCAGCCAGACCTCTTTAAGCATCTGCCTTTAAGGACTTCAGGCAAGATCTTTTTAATGCATACCTAAGAGGAGCACCAAGTGATACCATAACATCAGGCAGAATAAAAGACTTACAGACTTTTCCTCTTTACCTTTCTCACAGATGGACAGGACTTCAGCATCACATGCCTAGAGAATAAGAGGAAAGAACTAAGTAGACTTTAGTAACTGCTCTCCCCTCCTTGGTGAGCACACTCACCAGGACTTTGGTCCTCATGGAGCTTTCCTTGTTCCTGTTCCTAATGGTAATGAAACACAGCCCTCCAGGACTCCCTTAGGCCACCTACTCCAAAGTAACAGCTTGCAGGTCATACCCCTAAGGAAAAGGAAAGGCTGTCTTTTCCAGAGGAGAGGATACTCCTCCTCTGCACTGAGGCAGAGCCAGAAAGGGTCCTCATTTTCCTCCAGGGAAGAAATTCTGAGCACATTTGTGGGGTTGCATTACAATTACCAAGCGGTACTAGCTTGCAAGCCCAGTTTCTACATTGGAATGATGAAATACCACTCAGCAGTTACAGCATCATCAACAAATGGATAAACTAATTTTCCTCATTTGATTTTAAACTAAATGCCTTTTGTAATCAGTTCAGAAGCATTGCTTCCGATAGAAACAGCAGCATGAGGAAGCATACTGCTGTCAACTGTACAGTTGGTACCTTTCCTCGTGCCTCCAACAGACTTTTACTCAAAAGGCTGCCTTAGGAAAAAAAAATATCTATCCCTGTAGATGTTTTCAACCAGGCTATATTCTCTTTCAATTATAGGACTAAATATGAGAAGCTCCAATGATGACAGGCAAGAGAACAGTGAATGCACTGAACTCCTTTAGAATCTAATTTTGCAAAACAGTGGAAAGAGAGAGATAGAACAGGCACCTTAAAAAATGTCCAGTCCACTCCCAGTTTTAAGCCTTTCAGGTCAGGAGCACACATACCAGATAGGGTTGCTTTGGGCTGTTTTAGTCCTGCAGGGAACAAACAAGAGTTCCTCTTTTTATCTAGGATGCCTCTAGGAAGGCAGAGCACCGGGGCTCAGGGAGGGAGCGAGCTCACCTACCATATGGATAGAGTGGATCTGGCTCAGCAAGGATACTGTAAACAATGGCTGCATCTGCCACTGAGGTACAGATAGGGCCTGAAAAAAGAGAGATAAGTTGTAAAAATCTGACAAGGGGTAAATAGTACCTTCCACCCAAGGTCTTTTGTAGGCACAGGTTGCCTCCCCTATGAGACCACCACACAGCAAGGTCCCTGAAGTGGAGCACAAGTCCTCTTACCTACGCTGACTGTGGAGTAGGAGAGTGGCAAACTGCCATGAGAACTGATGCGCCCAAACGTACCTAGAGAAAAAGAAATGGGCAGTTAGCTAGATATCAGCAGTTGCTGGTAAGAGCTGACCTAGATGGCTCTGGTACAGTAAGCAACATACCCCTGTGCCAGTTACTTTTATGTCTGCCATTTCAGAGCCCAGTCACTCATCTTGCAGTACCCTATTCTGCTGGCCATGATCTGTCTCATCAGCAAAACAGATGCATTCAACAGTGAAACTGTTTTCCCCCAGAAGAAATTATTTAGTTGAGGGGAAAAATCTGCAGGGATGTTTTGAAATACATGCATTTAAATATGCAGAAGCAGCATATGGTATGGAGGATGGAGAGGCAGGAGCAGGATTATCAACAACAGGGAGATGCCACCCCCGGGAGATCTCACACACTTTGCCAGTGAGACTTCATGCCTACACCAGTTGTCTTCTGTAAGTACTTGTATCCTGTTTCTGACCAGTTACATTTTTGTCATCATCATTATTAATCTTGATTCACCTGAGGAAGATAATAAAGTTGATCACATGTGAAGGATGGAAAAAGAGTAATGGCTGAGTATCTGGTCTCAGATGAAGAAGCTGAGATCCTTCAGAATGATAAACCATTCCCAAAAGCCAGCATCTCTTCGAAGTGACAATCTTGCCTTGCCACCTTCCACACTGTAGACACTGCCCTGTGCATTTCTTACATCCTCTGCGCATTCTCCTTGATTATATTCTTACTGCAAAAACTGCATTGCTACTTCTAACACTAAGATAAGAGGGAATGGCTACATCCTGGTTTCATACAAGCCTATTATCAGGTTTAACTTAGCAGATACAAAACTGAGCAGCATCAGCCTCTCCATATAATTGGGGTGATAGCAAACCATCATGGGCAGAGATGCTTTTCACCAGCTCACTACAGATGCCCAACTATGTTGGGAACACATCCCAGCAAAGAAGGAAGATTGAAGAGGGACAAGTAGGTAGAAAGAAAAGCAGCACACACGTTTTGTTTAGCAGTTGACTCAAGTGAGAGGGTTTTTTGCACATCTGTTCAATAGCTGGTACTGAGAATACTTCCACTCTGCCAGTGCATCCCATGTGACTCTCAGGGTGTTAGACAAGTTTTGCTTGACAGGAATTAATGGACTATGCCCAACTTCTTTGTGGCATTCTATCTGATACAGCAAACAAGACACACCCCCCCTCCATGATTAAAGCGCTCTACCTTTTAGGCCCACCACACCACAGAATGAAGCAGGAATCCTCACAGAACCACCTCCATCTGTGCCAATAGCCACTGGGCAGAGACCTACAAAAAAACCCCAAATGTTGGCTTGTGATCAGAGAGACATTGTGTTGCCCTGTCCATTCTACCAGCAGCTGTAGCCAAGACAGCACACAGAGCGCTCTGTTCAGCTAGGAGTTCCTTCCAGCTTCTAAACCCCCTCATAAAAACTAAATGCCTAAGGCATTTTGGCTCAGGACCTTCCTCCCACCACCCCTGAACTCCATTTAGGACCACCTACCTGCTGCTACAGCTGCTGCTGACCCACTGGAGCTCCCACCTGTGAAGTGGTTAGGCTTGTAGGGATTCCTAGGGATCTTGTGGTACCTGAAGCAGACAAATAGTGTTGAATCTTTTCCTAGGAAGGACCACATGCACTACAGGGCAGGAAAAGATCCAGAAACACAGCTCAGGGATTCTGATCTCTTAATAAAGAGATACCATTAAATCCCAGATAGTGCTATGTCCGTAGAAAACAAGATGCAAAAAAGACTTCTGCCTCAGAGTCCCATTCTCTTGTTACCATAAGCAGCCTATCCAAAGGAGACAGACTCAAAGCAAGAGAAAGGACGCCACTCCAGCTCTTCTGTCTGTGACAGAACTGTGCCATTACTGCATGCCACAGTGCATGATGCAATTCCAAAAGGTGGAGTAGTTGTTGACCAGCAATTCTTACAGACAAGCAAGTTGGCATCCCCAGCTCTGCCCTCTATCCCAGAGCAGCAGATCCCAATGTCTCCAGTCTGACCACAGTCCCCAGACACCAAAGAGACCTGCCAGGTGGCAGGGTATCCAGCTGACCTCACACAGTGAGGAAATGCCCTGGCATGTTGTTGCAGCTGAGTGGGAGCCCCAGTTCTATCCAGCTGCACAGGCACAAAGCGTGGCTGTACACATGGCTTATCAAGGTTTTGAGGACCACTGCTCTGGAATAGCACTTCTCAGCTTGGTTATAGCTGGAGAATTTACAACAGTAAAGCAAATTCCAGTGAACCTGGTTTAGCTAGGAAATAAAAATACTATGTTCTCCTGAGATGACTGTACTTTTTCTCACTGTTCTGGGCCTTTAGCCATTACTGTGACTGAGCATTAGATTACTATTTATTTGTTTTCTGTCACTGCTTCTGTCTACCACTCATCCTGTAAACATTCAAACCTCCAGGCCTGTAAGGCCCAGCAAACCAAGTTCCTTACTCGGCAGAGGCCACTTGGATCCTCTCCTTCCTTTGGTTTCAGGAGCATTCAGGCTTCCACAACTACTCTGACCCTTGAATCTACAATGCTGCATTTTCATACTCATGGGGGTTCTTCCTTCACAAGAGGCTTCCATCAGTTTTATTCTCACATGCTTGCTCTATTTTTGTACCCTTCCTTATCAGTTCTGGACAGACTTTTAGGTACTTCTAGACCAGAGGAAAGAGAGGGGAAAGGGATTTTTACCTATTAGGGTTGCATCCAGTTGTTCCAGTCCCTAGTTCATGCATGTTTGAGACCCCAATAATGACAGCCCCAGCCTCTCGCAGCTTCTTGGCCACAGTAGCATCTTCTGTTTCGGGCTCTGTCCCAAGATATACTGTTCCCACTCGCTGATGGTAAGGTACCTTAGCAAGAAGACACATGATTACTCATCCTAAAACACTGGCAAGGTAGGCAGGCAGGTGTGCATGCTCCTGTGCACATTTGAACTCCACAACAGATCCCAGACATTAGGACCCACAGAGGTAAGTAAGGGCTAGGAAGCTTCACTCTTTAATTTGTCCTGTGTTGGTTTCTGTTAGGAGAGACACTTAACCCTTCAATATTTGGTCCTTCTCCCATGCAGAGGAGTCCTTTTAATACAATGACACAAAGGAGCAGAAACATGTAGATGGTGAAAGTCTGCCTCCCTGTAGTTCTCTTCTCAATTTTTCTACAGACAGAGCTGCAACGTTTCAGATCTGCAGTGCTTTGAAGCAAGGCAGCCAGATTAGACGAATGCCAAAATACCAGATGGACTAATTTTCAGGGTATGCTAAGTATTCTTCACTTTGAGGCCACAATGGAAGAATATGTACATAAACAGGACTCCCACCCTATGGGTAGGTCTCTGCAGAGCCTATGACAGCTTGACGGCACTGCCAGGAGTATTTAATGGTAACTGTTGTTTTGGCCAGAGGCAAAACTCCCTTATGAGTGGGGCTTTTCAAAGTAACTTGCGTATTTCTGACACATGTCCTTTAAGGTAAGGAGAGAGGGATGCTTTGCCAGGGGAGCAGAGTCAGTGCCTGAGAAATACAGTTACACCCACCACTATAGATGCTTTTATACATTCTCATTTCATCACAAGAGGGACTGTTTCTCACTCCCACCCTCTACTCCCCATGGATTAAAGAGATCAGTACAAGTTATGGAACACATCTGTTGTACCCAACATCTGTCTTCACCTGGCAAAACTTGTTAATCCTACTCTTTACAAACTCACATACTACCCCTTATTACAAACATATTCTCAGGCTCCTGATGAGGAGTTGGCCTTAAAACCTTGTCACAGTGAGTTGTCTAAGTTGACCACCTGCAGCATGAACCAACAGCTAGACAAGGAAACTCACCACTTTGAACTCTTCTTTCAGACACACTGGGATGCCATCCAGATAAGACAGCGTACACTTTTTTCTGTAACGAGCAGTGGAGGCCTCAGCCATCTGCACAGAGAAAAAAAAGTGTATGTTATATATATTTAGTTGAGCTAAAGGTCATACCAGTATCAGAACAGATACCAGAAACAGTTTTCTCAGGCTGCTACTAAGCCACTCTATAGAAGTTTCTTTCTCCTTCCACCATATACTGATGGGAAACTACCAGTTGGAAGCATCTACGCTAACGGATGCCACATAAGCACACAAGTCCCATTTTAAACATAGTCATCCAGTAGGAAACAGATTGCTTTAATGCTACCTCTCTTTGCAGGAAGGAAAGCAAACCTGTTTGTACTCCTCTACACAAGGAGGGAGGAAAAGTGTACATATTTTTCTGTGCAATATATCAGCAGAAGAGCCTCTGCCCCTTCTAATGGATGCTGCTGCTGCTGTTTTTGGGGTGACAGAGGCTCATTTTCTATCAGAGGCAGACATTACCAGCATTATTTCCTCCTGGTCCCATTGCACTATCGCTCTGAGCGGGGGCGTGGATTTGTCGCAGTCCTCCAACATGGCAATGATGTTCTTTGCTACCTGAGATGGCGTCAGCTTCCCACTCCTACAGGACAGGAGAAGTTGGGACCTGGTTACAAGACGCCCATACCACACCAACACACAAGTTTTGTCTCTCATGTAGCAAGATGGCAGCTGTCACAGCTGTAAGTAAGAACTAGGTAAGAGTCTGTGTGTGGTGACAATTTCAACACAGTTGACACCATCAAGACAGGAGACTCCCTTCCTTAACAGAAGACTTTGCCTACACAGCACACCTCCAACCCTTAAAGTAGGGGCAGGAGCTAGGAGAGTTACCCAGATATTCCTGAACCACCAGAGAAACAGGAAATGACAGCTGACAGCTTTACAGAGAGTCCTCAAGCTCCTGAAAGCCTGAGGCTATGAAACTCCCAGTATCATGAACTAAGACCAAGAGGCCAGCCCCCTTTATACAGGCCTTCCATTACAGAAAAGGGGGTCCCAGCAGTACCATCATAACCCATCTTTAACAAACAGGCCTTCCCTCCCTCCTAACAAAAGGGTAAGTTACACCACAAACACATCTACCTCTGGCTGACACAAAAGCCTCACAGTCGGGATGCACCTGTAACACCTGACTGCAGTGTCAGCCTTTTGCTCCAAGGCCACAGCCTGTTGGCAGAGGTGGTCCTTGAGGAACAAGGGCCAGGAGCACAAGAGGATTTATCTAAGGGCTCCACACCTGGCACATGTCCCAGAGGCAGCCAGGAGTTACTGAGCAGCCAACAGCTCACAGAACCTCAGTCAAGGGATGTGCTTCCAGCTCTTTCCAACCTGGACATGTTTACTGGTTGAAAGCAGGGAAACTGCTCACAGGAGCACAAGCAGCTGGGGAACCAAGAGATTATTCAGACCCACAGTATGCACAACTCGCATCATTCAGATGAACCTTCCACTCCTTCTCACTCACATGTTTGGGTAAATAAGGTACGTAGAAATTTCCCCCAGTGAAGACTGACAACAAGCCAAGGAAAGCAGCATTTAAATACCCTTGCAGGGCTTGTAAAAGCTGTGCCAGCTCTCCCAGTTGGCTGTCCTTCATTATTCTATTAGGGGGAAAGGACTGCAGAGGGTGATGCTAAACATTGGTGCCTCAAGGACAATCCTAACAAAGAGATGCCCAAGAGCTTGTGGAACAGCACTAGATCACAGCGGGGAAACATGCGAGACAGGTTGTTTCCAGACCATAATTTTACTTACCGGTAGCAGTCCAGGTAGTCTTTGATCCCTTTGAAGCTAAACCCGTTGCTAGAAGAATCAGACCTGCAAAGAAAGAATTAAAAGGGCAAATTGTGAACCACCAAAGCCACCTCTGTTTAGACCTGTGGACTTCAGCATCACAGCCCAATGCAGGTTTGGGCGTCGCTCACTCACAGTAAACCTGATCATCACCGTTTGGACTGCTAGCCTATGGATTTCAGCTCCCATTCCGTCAGATTACTTGCACACACACTAGATACCAGGTACACTAAGGGTGCCAAAGAAATACGGGGTCAGTCTTGCTGACATGTTCTAGTTGCTTCATATTTCTACTGCAACACAGCAGACATTAAATTGTTCAAAATGTATTCCAGGCTTACATTTGCTACTCACCACTGCAACATTACAGAATAGCTAGAGTATACCGATAAACCTACTCCCAGGATCTCTGTCACAAGTTTGATCCAGAGATATCCAGCAGCATATTACAGTGTGTGATGCAGGAGGGGGAAAAGGCACTGTGCAGCACACACAAGGGTAGTTTTTAAGCAGTTTGCTGATGTGTAAGTCAGTGGCTCTAGCACATAAGAAACAGACCGTTTCTCATCACAACAGGATGATTGTAAGATCTCCATATCATCACCCAAACCAGAAGCCATATCCTGGAATAGGACAGCGTACAGCACCATAATGTGCCACGCAGGGAAGAGGTAAGGGTCCAGTAACCTGGCCTGTAATATTCAATATATTAGTGGTGGAGCTGGGGACACAAGAACCAGAAAGCTGCACTCACCCTGACCAATGCCTGCAGGAAATACATTCCTCCCTCTAAAGTGAAGGAGCTGAAAGTTTTTCCTTGCTCTAGCTGAAGAACTCAAGCAGGGAGGAAGCTTGGTCCTGCTAAAAGCCCAGGTACATACAGAGAATCCACCCTCTGCAACGCTAATGAAATACAGCTCATAGACATTTTCAGTAACTACTGGATAGGGCCACAACTAAGAAACAAAAACAGATGGGGAGAGCATTCATAGCAGCCCCGCCGCTCCCACCTCAGCATCAGAGCACAGCGAGACACGCGAGTCTGAGTAACGTTTTGCCTGGAATCTAGTGGGATTTAATCAAGTACAGGCTGCAATCAAGCAGGTGAACAGGCTTTTATCCAAGCAACCTGACTAACAAAGCCTAATTTCTTGTGGATTGTTTTCTTTATAACCTGTGTTCCTTCTCTCTTCCAAGTAACCCCTGTGTTCTCTTTGAGATTCCTTGCAGGCAAGAAACAGCACATCTGCAAACTCACTTAAAGGGATGTATGCACTGACCACTAAGTTTATCTGTTCTAATAGTGCAACCAGAGCCCTGGCAAGGGCAGAATTTGGTCTCTCCCCAATAAACAGACTCCCTGAAGCTGGTAGAAACTTCACATTGCTTGTAATTACCAGTGACTTACAAGTTACAAAAGGAAAGATGACTGACAGCACTGTTTGTTTTGTAAAGCAGCTGGGCGTGGAAAAAGATTTTAATCCAGATTACTGACAACAACAGCTTCCCACTAACGTAATAGTGCCAATGTATGTTTTCTTCCACTCCACTCTTACACATCACATACTGACCTTGCATCTGTCAGCTGCTCGATAATATCCAAAGTGCTTTTAGCCTCAGACTCGTCTTCTGTAACCTCCGCTGCAACCTCCGGGATAAACGTGGGATCTTCATGAATGTCAAGTGAACGCATGAGTGAGAAGTTGTTCAGCCTGAAAGAGAGTCACTGCTAGAGTTTGCAAGCTCAACCATGACTAATTTTTTCAGACTCTTCAGAGGGAAACTTACCCAAGAACATTTTATCTTAGCAGTCTGCTCTCACAGCAGCGAGTTGCAACAGTTACAAGATAATCTCTCACACCTTTTCTAAAGGCAGCACCAAATCTATTCTGCTTGCTTAACAAAGCCTCCTACCACTTGACATAAGGCCAGCCAGCCTCCGTAAACCCAAACTAGGAAAGGAATGGTGAATTTTCGATTAACTTTAATTAGTCATATCACCCACAAACCAATAAAGACAGGAATGGAGAGGAAAAGAAAAGGAGAAAAGTAGTATAAGCCATATGTTTGAGCACTCACTCTGTTAAAACAAGCACCTCTTCAGACTTTTCCATGACCTGCTTCAATATAGATCATTTGCAGCTAAATACAACAGGGACTGCAGTGCAAGTCCAGGGCTTGGAATGTGTAAAGCAAGGAAATCAAGACCCTGTCATAGATGTCAAGGAATAATCTACTGTATAACAGCTGTGACACTCTGGGTTTGATTCACTCAAAAAGCCTATGCCCCAATTAAAAATTCAGGGGTACCAGTTGTGTGTAATGCATTTTCAGCATCCTGGGATCTGCATAGCTGACCCATCAAATAACAGGCAAACTATGCAAGCCAAGCGTGAGCCTAGGGTTCCTGATACCTCTTACCCGAGTGGCTCTCAGCGCAATGTACACTTGAAAGCACAGTTTCTAAACAACAACATAACAGAGAGAAGAAGAAAAGGCTGACATAAAATAGTATCTTTAAAAAGAACATACTAAAACCTCTGAACTTCATGTTTGGCCTCATTTCCCCACTACTACTATTCTTTTACCACTACAGGTGATAAACACAGCAGACTTGCACATTAACAAGCTTTGACAGAAAGACTGTTGTTTAGCAAAAGAACAGAAAGGCAAAGAGGCAAGCTGGCAAATTTGGTTTCTCAGCACCTGCCTGAATGTGGAAAAAGGTTAATTTCTTCTGATAGGGACCCATTCAAACCAGAGTAGTTAAAAATCAAACTAGTAAACAACATCTGTGAAATAATCTTGCTCATTCTCCAATCAAGTTGTGCGGCTTCCCTCTTAGAAAATGTCATTTCAGACAAGCTGTAAGTGGCATGCAATGCAAGCACCTTTAAAAAAAACCCAAAAAACCAAAAGAAACTTGGAGGGGAAGAAAACTCCCCACTCTTACCTTATTAACAGCGGCAGTAAGCAGATCTGACCAAAAGCCTAGAAGAAAGTAAGCAGAAACATTGGTTTGCAGTAACTTTGACCCAAACACCTTCCTCATTAGACAAGGAATGCTGAATGTGCTCACAGTTGCTGCAGTTTCAGAGCACCCTAGAGAGCATGCAATGCTATGTAATAAAAAAAATAGCACAAATACTTGTATTTCAGGCCACAAAATTGGCCCAAAATGCTTTCCCCCCACCTCTCCTTTATATAATTATAAAGAGAGTATTCTTCTGGCTCTCCTGCCTTTGTCCATTGCTGACTTGGTGTGGAAAGCTTTCTCTGTGTTCTGCAGATTATGCAAACATTGGATAAGGTAGAAGCCTATTATTATTATGCTCATCCCACTGCTAGGATCTTTCCTGTCATTCAGTGAGCTCCTGCAGTAAACCGAGTCAACTTGGAAAAGCATGAGAAATTTAGAGACTCCGTGGTAGCAGACATCTGAAAACACTCTTTAAATACCTTGGTTCCCAGTGTAGCAACACCAGAGTTCCCAAAGAGACCAGCCTTGTTCTAGCCTGTCTTAATAGTTCAGCAATGGACTTCAAAAACGTGTTAAGGGATGCATAAATACAGTAAAGTCTGAAGTAAGGCTCACACCCCCAGATCCAAGAAATGATATGTTGCCTCACACATTGCATAAGAATTACAGTCTCTTTTCGAAAAGGCATTGCTCCTAATCTAAATCTAATCTTAGACAGCACAGTCCTGTAGGAGATTGAGAATCTCACGTCCCCCTTTCCAAGGGGGATGTCAGGAAAGGAAACAAGCCCAGGGCCATGTACCAGAAGCGGCTGTAAAGCAAAGGATAAAAAGGTATTCCAGTTGTTATACCCTGGAAGAAAGCCACTTGCAAGGTATTCTCACAAATAAACACAGCCCATTGCTAGCTTTCACTCCAGGCCCAACCAGCCACCAAGCTCTGTAACAGGTCACACTGCTTAAATGAGACTTTCGTGCCTAACGATGCTGGCTCAAAAGCAAAGGCCAAGTGGCAGCAGCAGCAACGAAATCCACCTGCTTTCAGGCGGACGATGCCACAAGGCGCTCGCAGGCTTTTCTCGCCCAGCACCTGCCATAACAGGACTCGCACCTCCTCCACAGCAGCCCCTGAGGGAATCAACCCGCAGGCTCGCTAGCACGCCAAAGCCCACCGGAGGAGAACACTAGCAGCACAGCTGCCTTCAGCCCCTTCCCCAGAACCCCACTCAGACGGCTGAGGGTCCCGAATACCTTCGTGCCGAGGAAAGCCGGGGGCGGCTGTATTCTGTATTTGATGTCAGCCTGAAGACACTCACGACACCCTCAAGCAGACTCCAGCTCCCTCTCTCCCCACAGCATCCCACCCTGAGGGGACAGTGTGAACCCGAAAGCACGCAGAGAGCCACAACCTGCCTACAATTTCCCAACAAACGCAGGTCTTACCTTCCCATCGAAGACCCTCCGCCCCCCCAAATCCCCCAGCAGCCTCGGCTTCGTCCACTTTTCCCCGAACAACCCCGGCTTTTACCGCCTTGTTTACCCGGCCCCTCGCCCCTACTCACCGTGTTGGCCACATGGACGAAGAGGCGCAGCCCGGAGCCGCACAGCCGCGGAGCCCACTGTGGAGAAGAGGCGAGAGGTGAGCGCCGGGCCCCGTTGCCCGCCCCCC
>JANZLQ010000031.1:4033324-4055176 GCA_026212715.1 Elanus axillaris | reverse complement strand
GAGGGCCGGCGGGGCGGGGCCGGGCACAGGAAGCGGAAAGCGGCGGCAGCAGCGACGGCGGCTGCCGCCGGGGGAGGGCGGTGGGTCGGTGCCGGGAGAGGCATGGGGCTGCTACGGAAGGGAGGTGAGTCCGGCCGGCCGTCGGGCTGTTTGGCTTGCTTGCCTGCTTGCTTGTCTGTCTTGTGTGCGGGGGGGGCGGCGGCGGAGCTGCTCTCCCGCCGTCGGGACCCCGCCGCGGTGCCCCGGGGTGCCCGGGCAGGGGCAGCTGTGGGGCAGCCTCCCTCGGCTCCCGCGCCTGGCGGCGGGGGTCCGTCCCCAGCCGGGGGAGGGAGAGGAGCCGAAAGCCCGGCTGGGCTCCGGTGATGCCGGCTGCGAGGCGGGGGGGAGCCCGCTGTGTCCCCGCTACCCCTGCCCGGCGGTTTCCGGGGCGGCTGGGCGCTGGTTCCCGTGGCTGGGCGGAGGGGGAAGACGGGCGGGAGCGGCCGCCGGGCCTCCCTCCCGCCGGCCGGGGCTCTGCCGGGCAGTCTCGGCGCTGCCCTCGCCCGGGGGGAGGCTGCTGGGGCGCCGGGTCCCGGCTGCGATACCGCGGGCGGGAGAGGTCTCGGCTTTCCGGGGTAAACCCCTTAAACGCCGACGAGGGTCGTAGGCGTAGCCCCTCACGGTGGGCAGCACTTTTATCTTTGAAGGAACCCGTGCGCTGTTCGTGTGCCAGGACGAGTGGATTCACGCTGGTGCGAAGGTTCTGCTGATGCCTCGCATGCCCAGGCTGTACAAAACCAGCTGGCTTCTGTCTGGACTCATCCCGCTGGACAGCAAGGGGGTACAGAAATGACCGGGGGGAGGGAAGACACAATCCCACTTATCTGCTTAAAAGCTGGTTTGGTCGCTGAAGCGATGCCCGAAGTCACGGGCTCTCGGGACCAAACGGTTGTTTCCATTCAGCAAGTTACGGCCTGGGGAAGCTCCCACGGCCAGAGATAAATCTGCTCCAGCGACAGTGTCTCCTTCTGTGCCTTGGCAGTGCTGGCCTGGGATGCATACCTGCACGCTTCTGAGCGTGCCCAATAGAGGGCAAAGCTATTGCATTAGCTGTTCAGTGATGGCACGATTTGGAGAGCCGCTGTGAACCGACATTGTGTTCTTATTTAGAAGATTATCAGGGTTGTAAACTAACTCTGTTATGCCAAGGGCTGAACTCTTTGACTTGCAGGGCCTATGAATGCGTAAATGACTTGATGGTAGGGATTTTTGTCTGCCGGAGGCAGACTCAGCAATTCAATGACTGAAGCAGTGGGTTTTTTTGACTTGTCAGTAATGACTTGCCCACAAGAGCTTTGCAGCTATGAAGGGTTAAGAAATCAAGTCGCTCTGGCTGGAAGAGCAAATTAGGATGTTGTGGCATATATTCTGTGGTATCATTGCCTGTGAGCCCATCACTGGCGCGTCCTGACTTTGAGGAGAAGAGTTGTGGAAAAGAGAGCTTTAGCAGTGCTTTGCTTTACCATCTTTGAAGAGCTTCATTTTGGCTATGTTTGGCTCTTTTCCTCCTCTGGGGTTTGGCTATATAGCTGGCCGCAACTATGGGACCAGTGTTGGCTCTGTGATCATTTCACTTGTTAATTTTGAAAAATAAATGGTGAATAGAGTCTTACAGAAAGCCTCCCTTAAGAATGTTCCCTATGAGCTGAAATTTTGGAAGGATCCCAGCTTGTGTCAGAACCACCCAGGCAAGTATGTAACTGCCCACGGTCATTGGCCAGCAGCTCCCTGTGGCTGCTGCTGGCCTTTTGGTTTTGGTTAGTAGTGGCAGTGTTCTTGGTGCCCCTTATCTTATGGATATGTGCATCTAGGAAGGGCTTACTGTTGCTGGGAGACCAGCATACTGTACTAGGAGAATGCTACTAAGATGACTGCAGTTGTCCTAGCAAAACTGCATGTTGTATTGTTGTGGTAGCCTGCCTTCCTTCCACCCCCATCTCTGGCAACCAAAGCAAAGAATGGTATCGTAAATATGTGGCTTTGCTGCTATAGGGTGTGTTATGCTGTGTAGGGACCTGAGAGGCAGACCCGAGTGGAAAACTGTGATGTCCTGTTCTGGTGGTGGGAAACAGTAAGTGTTATGCTCTTCCATATCTGGTACTGTCACTGGGGAATTTGGCAGAAGGAGAAAATGAACCCTTGTGAAAACTATCCTATGACTTTTTTTAATTTCTCATTAGCCTTTAATTCAGAATTATCTGATTTGGGAATGGCATTGGCTTTGTACAGGCTTGAGTAGGAGGAGGGAGATGGAGGGAGACTCCATACTGTGGAGTCCCACAGTGTTGTGTACTGGGGATTTGATCAGGGTCTGTGGGCTTCTTTTTCATTTTAAATTCAAATATAAAATGCAGTGTAGACATACAGTAATCTAAAGGAGGGGGTATGCTTTTAGTGGAGAAACCTTTTGCAGTTTATAGCCTTTAATGCTATCTCAGTTTTGAAGTGCTATGGCTAAAAGTAAACTTTGAAAATAAGGTACAGGTACTGCCTGCTTGGATAGGCAGAGTCTTAAGAGTCTTGCAAGAGTCTTTCCCCTGTTTGTTTCAGTAAGGCTGTTGGGCTTTAAATGTCAGTGTGGAAAACTGTGTTCCTGTGCACAGTCCCAGGTGCTCTAGTACCATGAGGGTGAGGGCACAATACCTTCTACCATGTTGTGTGGCTCCGGGGTTAAGAGATGCACTTGACGGTCTAGCAACGCAGGAGAGATGTATGAGCGAGGAAGCACAAGCTTCCACCAGTCTGACAGGAAAGCAGCTGGAGTACAATTTGCACGATAGACTTGAATGCTGCTTGTGCTTCAAAAACTTGGACAGCGCAGATGTGGTTATTGGAGTGGGCAAAGGACATCCTCCAGGGACATGCTTCACCAGTGTGTCCCATGTGGAGAACTTCCCAGCTTCAGCTGTGTAACAGGGAGGCAGGAGGCTGTGGCTTACTGCTTAGAAATGCCGCTTGCTTGGGTGGTGGTTTTGGTTGGGCATTTCTGTTGTCAATTGAAACAGTCTCACTATGTTTTCAGACCTGTGTTGCATGTTCTGATTAAATGGGCGGGTGGATTGCTTCAATAAACCAAGTGACTTTTCTTTTTGAAATATCCATGTCATGGGCTAATGGTTTTCAGCCTAGGGGCTGGAAATTCCTGGGGGTCTATGAAGTCTTTCTAAGAAGCCTCTGAGAAGCAAAAGAAAAGAAAACCTATTGCTAGAGGGCTTGAATTTGCTGACCACTAAACGTTTTTTTAGGATGAGGGGCTTGCAAATCAAAAGCCACTGCCGTAGAGTAAAAGCCCTGGTGTGTATATATATGTTGAAGGCCAAAATTAACCTTGTTTAATGACATGCAAAAATAAATAGAAAGTTTTTGGAAAAACCTTGTTTCCCAAAGCTCATTGGCCGTTAAAACTGAAAGCCTTGGCTCTGCAAGTAGATTAGAATGAGTGAACTTCTGTGCTTACAGATCAAATTGCTGGACTGGGGCCTGCTCAGGAAATTCAAAAGCAAAAGGTTCCTGTGGCATTGCTCATAGGTCTTACTATATATGCAGTTGAACATAGCAAGCTGTGCACCTTCTCATTTTTCTGAAGTGAATAATAGGAATATGCTGCAGCCACACTGTGTGCCCAAGTTAATGCCAGAGTTGGAAGGCTTCCTCACTACTTAGCTATCTTTTAATTATTTTAACTCTTGAACCCTAACGCTATCCTGCAGCTTAGCTCTTGGGGTTCTACATGTTTAATTTGGAAAGCTCTTAATTTCACTAAAAGAAGAAAAAAGATTTCTCGGCGCAACAGCTCGTGGGCATCCGTTACCCTATAGACAGCTGGTGCAATGTAACAAGTGAGGCTGGCAGTGTAGGGAGCCGAATGTGCGCACATCCTCATGGACACTTGTGGCTGCTTGTGCTCCAGATGGCACTTCCAAATATATGTAACTTCATGAACCGACTGGTAAATCAAGTCTAATTGATCACAAGTTTTAAACGGAGTAAGACTGAAACTGTACAGACAAGGATTTCAAAGCTGAACTACTTTGGAGTTATTTGCCTTAACTTCACAGGGGAACATCCATCAGGAAAGCATGGGATGTAAAAGAGCGCTCTTGTTTGCGTTTGCCCTCTTTGATTTAAACATGTAACTTGCTCTTTTAAATTTCCCATGGGCTGGGAGCCAAACTGTGCTCCCTTGAAGATGATCACAAAGCGAACTTCATTGGAAATGGGATTGGGCTCCCAGCATGGAAAATAGCAATTCAAAAGAACTCTTTCTGGAGATTTATGAGCATATGAAAAGAGGGAGTTACGATGAGTTGTGTAGCTGCATAGAAACTGTAATTACAGCGATCTCTGTGATATTGAGTGGTCGCATGGAGATATTTCTCCACTGTCACGTAGGATGCGGCCATCCTTCCTACCAGAACAGGGTCCCAAAATTTCCTTTGGGGCATCCTTAGCACTGTCTTCCATCTAGTACTTGGCGTCCTTCTGTAATCAGCGAGTAAGCAAAAGGCAAAGTGAGAGTGCCGGCCCCTCCATGAGCAAAGTGCTGGGTATGCAGTTACACAATTGTCATGGCTGGAGCAGAGAAGGCATTCCCATCTCCCCTCTAGCTGTTAGCTTGCACTGCTATTCACCCTGGTGTTGGTTTTGCTGTTTGGGGCTGTGCTGTGAACTAGGTCATGGAAAGGATCCAAGGCAAAAGTGTGGCAAGGGGGAGAAAAGGGATTTTTTTTGTTTTGTTTTCCAGTGGTGCTGTTTGCTTGCTGAGAATTGTGTTGACACAACAGAGTGGTGAACCGTGATGTGGAGGTGGAAGCTACTTACACTGGCTTTCTTGTCAGTGCCGAAATACAGTGCAACTATACCCTTGGGCTGAAGGAGCCTTCTTTCACACAGGGCCAGAAGCTCTGCAAACAGACCATGCCTTCGGTGGAATCCTGCAAGTTGTAATGATCTTTTGTGAAGCTGTTTTAATTGGCTAAATTGGGCTTTCAGTTCACACTTGTTTGTGGAGGGATGAGGCCCCAAATGATGGGGCTGCTTCTTCACACAGCATGGTTGTCGTTGCCCAGAGAGGCAGGGTAAGAATCATCATTAATAGTGATTTAGTAGTGTTCAAAGACTGTGCTTAGTTTGGATATGGTTGTGCTATGAAGGGATACGCTTACAGCTTGTCTTCTGTAGCTTTGCTTAGGGTCTAATGGTGGGCACTATTGGGCTGGTGGCTAATCCAGGGTTGACTTCTGTCTATGTCATTGAAAGAGCTCCAACCCAGAGATGTAGTTTAGTATATTAGTTGTCTTTTGGTCCCCTCCCTTTCTCTTCTCCAGTAGTTCCAGAAGCTTTTCTGGGGTAAGGCTGGTCCCCTTCCTGCTGTAAAGTAGACCAGGAGGTATGTAACCGGCTTGGCTTGGCTATGAGGAATGTGTGTTTGGACTGTGCTCCTCCCTCCTTGGTTTCTTCATCTCATCCTGCTCAGACTGGGAGTGGTGTCTAGCTAGCAGCCCAGGCTATCCTTTGTTGGCCAAATCTAGGAAGGATCAAGGCCCGATCAGCCTTGGTCGGGCACCATACAAAGCCAGTGGTCTTCTGCTTTTTCCAGCTGAAGTTGGGCAGATACATTTTATTCCCAGCAGGTCTCTAACTGCTTTGACAGGAAGATCTATTTAGCCACTGGTGTGTCCTGCAGCTGGGGCAAGGAGATGGTGCAGAGTCCCCAGGTTCATCATACTGGTCTTGACAACAATCCAGGAGACTTAATGTTTTTGGGGGGCCGCCTTGTTGACTTTTCACAGAGCTGTGTCAAAACTGTTGCTCTTGTTTACACAGAAAGCGAAAGTTGGCATGATCCAGCCTGCCCTAACGTTCCTGTGTTGGTCTTCACATGAGTCGTCTCTCTCTGCCTGGTGCCCAGCACTGCCTTGCTTCATCCACCATCAAATGGGCACTGCTCATTCATGGTTGCTGTCTAGGCAGCCTGTGCATTTCCACAGCAGCCTCTACTTGCTGAAATGTTCTCTGACATCTCCAGAGAAGTGTGACCCTGTGCTGCTGGGAGTGAGAGTGGTCAGAAGAGGAGCTCTGTTCCCAGTCGCTGTCTCAGTTCTGATTCTTCTGTCTGGGATTTGGGGGAAAATTCTTTTATGTGGTTAGAAGAAAAGGCTGGGAGTTGATAATTTCCTAGAAGCCTAGGAAAAATGCATAACCCTTCCTGATGTATCCTGGCAGCTTTCCTTGCTTTTCCTATTCCTGTAATGTGGTGGTATGTATTTGTGAAGATAGTGGTTGTTCTCAAAGGCACTCCAGTAACATCAAAAGCATTCAGTGGTTTAAACCTATAATACTTGTTATCGCCTTTTGTACAACCGAAGGTGTTTCTGGTTTGTAATGCCTGATGATTACAAGGTCCAGTGTAGACATCTCCTCTGTTAGTATCATAGTGCTTTTTAAAGGTAGGGGGGTGGTGGCCTTACCACTGTTGATTGAAGAGGGACAGACAAAGAGGAAGGATTTTTCCATGGTTGCCTAGGTCAGTAGCAGGACAGAGGTAAAAACCAGCTTTAATGAGTCCCAGCCTATTGCTGGAGCCATTAGCTACAGGCTGTGTGCAAGTCTAGGGAGCTAATGAGTGTTAACATCATGTGTCCCAGGTGGGGGGATTTTTATTCCTGTTACAGTAATGGTGCTGTTTTCCAAACTGTGCTGTGTCTCGGCTTTATGTTTCACTGTGTTTAAATCCATCTTCATTCCTCCACTCCCAAAACAGGGCCTTACGTTCCCATCCTTATTTGTCCTTCCTAGCTTCTCTGCTGCCTTTAAGCAGCTTTCTCAAGGCACGATATGCACTTAGAGCTTGGGAATTCCAGTACACAAAAGGTCCCCCCCCCCCGCCTTCTCCTTTCCAAGAGCTTTGGCAAGCCCAAGTGGTGTGCAAATACCTGCAGCTCTCAATACAGTAGGAATTCTTCTTTACTTTGTTGCAGATCGCACCGCCAGCCAAGGAACCCTGTGGGGAAGAGGCCTCATTCTTTGGCATGGCTTGCGTGTGGTAGAGCTCTCTGCTCGGTTACGAGCTTTTCTGGAGGTGTTAGTGGAGGAATCTTATGGCTGGAAAGAACAGTTGGCCAAGTATAAAGCCCAATTTCTGTTGTTGTCCCTCTGTGTTTGGAGAGGGAGAGGGCTGAAAACGGTGGTCAACTGCTTTATTGCTAATGGCTTTGAAAACTGTGAACAGAAAATGACAGAGGGATCTAATTTTAAAGCAGTCTTTTGCGTGCTCTGAAAGTATAGCATGGCTGTAGTCCTGTGCTGGCTGGAAGTAGTAGGCGTTTGGGCAGGAGGCATGTGAGAGTGCTCCTGTATGCCAAGTGCTGGGCTGTGCCAAGGTACCTCAGTCCATAGCTGCAACCACTCTGTCTATACCTCTTCACCGCTTGCATGCGTTTCCCCAAACCAGTGATTAACTCCCCTTCATTCCATTTCTCTTCTCACCTAACACAGGATGTGGATTTGGAAAGCAGGATGGTGTCTACCCCCTTCCCCACAGGGTTCAGGGGTTTTGACATGTCACTGTTGGGAATTGTACTGATGCCACCTTGTTCCTGTTCCAGAAAACATGACCCTCTTCTGCCCTTTACGGTTGGGACTTAAGCTTCTGTTCCAAATGGAAGTATTTAGTAAGAAGTGTTGGCCCATATAAGCTGGAAATGATCTCTAATCAACTCTCCCTGGTGTTATTAGTGTGTATATATAGAGGCAATTTTTAATAAAATTCGATTCTTCAAGGCCCAGATTAGCTTCTGGAGGCAAAGGTTACAAAGAAAGGGAGGTGTTCGTAGTGCCATTGATTGTATAGTAACTAATGCTTGTAAAATGTGGGCACACCTTGTACTTGTGAAAACAAAGCAGGTTCAGACATGGTGGTCTGATCCTCTCCTGTATTTCTCCTAGGAAAGTCACCCTCACCCCCCACCCCTTCCCTCTATATATAGGCTATAATGCTGCCATTCTGAATCTGGAGCTATTTGGGCTGTGTGTTATGCAGGTGAAAAAATGGGGGTGTGGAAATTGAGCCTGGTACTTTTTCTGGGGGTGAATTTTTGTATCTAGGTTGCTGAGCCTTCTTCAAGTAACTGTCTTTTCTAGGTGACTTATGCTGTTTCTTCCGGATTTTTAGATGAATGGGCTAGACTTTGCAAAACAGAGATACGTTATCAGTTTGCTTAAAGCTCTACAAATGCATGCATTTCACTAGACCGGAAAGAGAGATACCAGCCAGGACAAGCTTGTGAATTGGGCACAGTGAGATGAGTGGTGACATGTGGCTAGGGTGAGGGAATTGCTGCAGTAGGAATGATGTCTTGCTTTGCTCAGAGTGCACTGCCATGCCTGTTTCTTTCCTCAGGTGGATTGTGAGGAGCCGAGCACCCTCCCTCCCCTCCCCTCTTATCGGATTCCTTGTAAGTGAAGCTCGCTTACTCTCTGAGGACCAGACCTCACTGATGACTGGGAAGCAAAGAGTACCCAGGAAAGCACTTTTACCACGGACTCCACCTCAGGAGCACCAAGAGCTCATCTTCTAAGTAAAATCTGTGCCCCTTCTGTGCAGACCTGATGTCTGCTACAATGGATACAGAATCAACATATTCGGGATACTCCCACTACTCAGGTCACTCCAAAAAAGCCCACAGACAAGGGTAAGGAAATGTTTATTTTTACTTACTTACTGCTCTAAGCTAGAACATGTCCCGTGGAAAAAAAATTGTAAGCCAGGATGAAATCAGTTGGGCCACAGCTCTGGAGGAGATGCATGTGGAGAGTCCATATGAGGAACCCAGTGAAGAGACTAGAAGCAATAATGCTGGTAATTTAATGATAGTCAACCTGTTGGAAGCAAGCTGGGGTCATATATGGCCAGCAAGGTTGGGATAGTGCAAACAGACGGATAAGATCGCTTAACTCCGCTCTTGAAGCGAGAGGGATGAGTAGAGTCTCTGGGGAGATGTCAGTCATCCTAAACAGATAATTGCTAGTTTTCTTTTCTGATGCCATGTCTTCATTGTGTAATGATAAGGTTTTCTAGCTCTCCCCACTGTCCTCCTGGCTATTCTGTTGCTGATGTGTTGGGTTTTTTTAATAGAATTTGAGTGATACTTGAGTCCACAACAAGTCCTCTATCAGCATTGATTGGATTAGAAGTCTGGCTTTTCTGAACTTGAATAGCAAGTCCTCTCTGTTGTGGTAGTTCAGCCTCAAAAAACCATCTTGGTTTGAAAATTCTGATTACTTGGAAACATTATCCTTTTTTTTTCCCTTGCATCATCATTAGTTTTACATGCAAAATGCGTGCCACTTACAGTCTTTGCAACTTAGAACTGAGCTGGTCCAAAATAACTTTGCATTTCAGAAGCAATTATCCTGTGTGGTTGGAAAAGTAATTCTTCCATGAAATGAAGTCTCTTTGCTCACAGTCCAGTTATTGAGTAAAACATCTCTTGTTTGCCTTTTCTCCCTTCCTTAACACCCCCACCCCCAATATAGATGGCCCTTTGAAGCTTAGGATGCCATGTTGAAAGATGCCTTCAAAGTTCCCAAAATAACATAAAAATCCTAGAGCCTCTTACTGTGAATAGGAAAAAGTCTCATCCCAGGAAACCTTTGGGCTTTGGTAATTCCAAGAGAGATGCAGTGGAGAGAGCAGAGCTGGAACACTGGATGCTCCTGAGCTTTAAGCCAGTCCCTGAGCACAGTGAGGGTCTCTGGTGCAAAGGCTGCTTTCCTGTCCAGGCAGGAAGAGGGAGGAAAATATTGGTGAGCAGATTGGTGGAGCTTAACTCATCTTGAGACATTCTCAGACAAGAAGCTGTGAGGTCTACACGGGTATTCTGGAAGTAAACACTAGCCTGGTACCCTTGATGTTCTTGCTGTCTTTGTAAGAGGTTAACTGGGGGTTATTAACCAGTGGAAATAAACTTCACCAATTGTCCTACAGTGTTAAGGTCCTAGCTGGCAAGACTCTATGTTGCAGGAGCTAAAGCTGTCTCCTTCTGTTACCTGTACATGTCCCTGTGAGACACTATTGCAGGTAGAGAGCTGTGTAGACCAGTTAATCCCCAGTGGAATTGCCAGTTGTTTGAAGAATGTGACCTTCTCTTTCAAGCACAGCACTGGCAGAAGCTGTTTTAAGAGAAGATGAGGTGGTGGGGGTGTACCCTTATCTTCTTTGCTCCCCTCACCAATCACTGAGAGGGTACACTGTCCCAGCCAACAGGCTGTAGGCTACTCTGGCCAAGGTCCCTCTCTACCTCTTCCAAAGCTTGTTTTGTCACAGATTGGGTCAATATTGATCAAGAGATGGGCAAGCATGACTATGACCTAATGCTTAGGGCACCTGCTTCAGGTAGAAGTGTAGCAGATTCCAGGCCCTACTCCAGGAATTATCTGGTAACGTTGTTCTCTTGCTCTATTTGGAAAAGGAGTCGGGACAGGCACAAATCACCGCGAAGCAAAGACGGCAGTCGGTCTGAGAAGTCCGTCACTATCCAGACACCTCCTGCAGAGCCGCTGCTTGGGAACGATGCCTCTCGGGCAGAGGAGGGCCAGGTAAGGAGGGAGTGAAAGCAAATGTGGAGCATGATTTCTGGAACAGAGCATATGACTTACCAGCACATGAGTAGGAAAAAAAGTGTTGCTCATGTGCTGATAGTAAAGAATTATGACTTAAGGGTACCCTTTATTCATGCATAAAGCCAAGGTCTCAATCAGTTTTATCTTTTCTGAGAAGCATTATTTTTGACAGCACCAGTGCTGATATGACTACTCCTGGGGCACTAATTTGCCTCTGTCTCCAGAGCATCATCTGCCAAGCTCTGTAGAAACATCTGTTTCCTTCATCTCACTGTGCATTATCCAGGTCAACCCTTTCACCTGTATGTGCAGTTTTGTTTTTAAGCAGGATTTGTTCTAGGTAGTCGTGTAAAGCACATAAGGACCAGGGTCCCAGTAAGGAAAGGAGGCGAGAAATGTAAAACTAATGTGAAATAGCTGGGAAGGAGGGTGAAGTCAGTGGAAACTAGTGCATTAACACTGGGTTAAATAAAGAATAGAATAATGCTGGGTTTAGATTGCACCTAGGATGGATCCTTTCTGCTCTAGCAGTTGATGTGAAGGTGCATATTCATTTTCAAAGAATGGCTGATGCTGCAAGATACAGAATGCAGGATGTTTCAGGGCCTCCTGGGCCGGATTTGGGGTGTGTTAATCCTTGTCTGTGGGTCTCCACCTCTGCCCTTTAAAAAAAAATGTGATGCCTAGTTTCCACCCAATCTGTGTACGGTAGTACATGTAACAGTACTCGTGCAGCTACAGGTGGGCTCACTTCATGTACTGCCATTTGGTATTTTGTCATCAGATGCTTGTTTTCATGAGTCCCCACTATTACTTCAAATAGATGTAGAAGTGCTGGTGAATTCTTAAGCCCTTGTTTTCACGTTGACCTCCTCAATTTCAATTAAAGCCAAAGCAAAAAAAGTTGATGCATGAGCAAGGCTTCTCTGCTAGGGAGCAGGGTGCCCTGGGTTGGGTCCAACAACTTTGTACCACTAGAGATTTAGACTTATATTTCCAAATAACTGCATGGGTTTTTTTGCTTATGCCATTTAAAATGGGAAGAGCTGTTATAAGAGGTAGACTGAGACTAGGGTTGTGTGTTGTCTTCAGGGCTGTAGCCTTAAGCTGCTGTGATGTTTCTGTCCTTTCTGTCTTCCGCACAGTTTCTCAGCTCATCAAATGGAGGAAACTATGCAGAGCTATTTCATGCATAAACATAAAATAGTTGAAATGCTTAGATTGCTTTACTGGAGACACTGGTGAAGAGGGAAACGTGATAGGATTATTCTGCCTTTCATGACATACTACAATGCAGATTTCTTCTGGGGCCTCTATTTTGGTGAAAAGTGACTCAAAAAAAACCCTCATATTAATTCAAGATGCTGACTGTTTGTGGTTGGTCTGTCTCAAAACCCTACTGCTCTAGGCATGGGAGGTATTTGTGTCTTGGAGTGCATTAGAAGTTAAATCCCTGGAGTTGTTCAAAGTAGTTGTGCAGCCTCTGCTCCTTTCCCAAAGATTCTTGAAGACTCTTTCCTCTAACTCTTAAAGAAGTGAATGAAGGTTTAAAATAATGCCTGTTTCTTTAAAATGAAATGCTTTGATCAGCATGTGTAGCTCCAGAAGTCTGGGAGAAGGTGTAAATCCTATTAATGACACCGGCTGCAGGAAGATACAGTCAGGGGGGTAGGGTAGGAGGAAGAGCAAAATGCCTGCTTCTGAGTGTTGCAGCTATGAAGGTGTCAGGTACCAAGCAACAATGTGCATGCATTGCCACTGTTTGGTGTGTATTTGTGGGAAGCATCAGGAGTCTTCATGTGCATGAGTCACTCCAGCAGCAGCTGTGAGTCAAATCCATACTTGTCAGTGTAACTCTTTGGCTGTGCCAGCACCAGGAAGGAGCAATTGGAGGCATTGTGAGATGGGAGAACTAGCTTGCAGAAGTCTTCAGTGTTAGCTAGGGAAGAAGTGAGATTTTCAGAAAACGTAATGTGATCTGAAGCTTGACTACATGGTGACTGTATTTCAGGTAAGCTTCTTTGTGGCTGAATGGCTTCTGAAAATGTGCTGGACTCTAATACCAGAGCTACTTGGTAGTCTAGGATCCTCTAAACTTAAAGCCCTGTGCCTGAAAATATCCTCTGTGACCACCTGTGATTTGTTGGTTTGACTAAACTTTTATTAGAATGTCAGCTATTGAGTGCAGCGCTACTGTAGAGGAGAATAAAAGAAAACAAAGTGGAGGAACTTGCTGGAAGTGTGGTTGCTTCTGTTACGGATGAAAAAATAATGTGTGAACATGTTTTTGATTGTGTAACAACAACATCTGGCTTGAAACACAGAAATGAAAATTTCCCTTCCAGGTGCTTCTGTGGTGCACTTGCACCGCAGAATTTGTGGGCTGGAAGAGTGCTAGTCCTTGCCCTGCACATGGGAACTGGTGCTTACTGCATTTTCCAAGAGTTATGTGATATTACTCATTAAGTGTGCTGGAAGAGGAACTGCTGGGGTACAGTGAGTGGCGTAGCAAGCTGAGCTACCTACTCTACACTAACAGGGTTTTAACACTAATGTTTATAGTCACTGGTTTGGACAAGTTGCTGTTGTTTCCAAACCTTTCCTAATTTTCAGGGTTGATTATTCAATATATTGACAGTGTTGCTTTTGCTATTTTTTTTTTCTGGGACTTAAGTCTGTTGTAGCAATCCCTTTCTGGGCAAGAAGAATAGAAGACCTGGAAGGAATAGCCTGATTGTTTCAATATTATTTTTTTTTTATCTCTTCCCCCCTCAGGATGACAACTGGGGTGAGACCACAACAGCAATCACAGGCACCTCTGAGCACAGTATTTCCCAGGAGGACATTGCCCGGATCAGTAAGGATCTGGAGGACAGCGTTGGGTTGGACTGCAGACGTTACCTGGGCTTAACAGTGGCAGCTGTTCTCGGACTTCTTGTCTTCCTTACCCCCATCGCCTTTATTCTGTTACCCCAGATCCTGTGGCGGGATGATCTGGAGCCATGTGGTACTGTTTGTGAGGGACTGTTCATCTCTGTGGCATTTAAACTCATCATTCTTCTGATTGGGACCTGGGCTCTTTTCTTCCGCCAGCCCAAGGCAGATATACCAAGGGTGTTTGTGTTTCGGGCCCTTCTGTTGGTCCTCATATTCCTATTTGTGTTTTCCTACTGGCTTTTTTATGGCGTTCGCATCTTGGACTCAAAGGACACCAACTACCAAGGAATAGTACAGTACGCCGTGTCTCTGGTGGATGCTCTGCTCTTCATTCACTACCTGGCCATTGTGCTGCTGGAGCTACGGCAACTGCAGCCCATGTTCACTGTCAAGGTAGTTCGGTCAACGGACGGAGAGTCGCGATACTACAGCTTGGGGCACTTGAGGTAGGTACAACCCCTCGAAGTGCAGCAGTGTAGATAAGCGTGGCTATGCTGTAGCATGAACCATCAACTGCTTTTGTACATGTGATATCGATGGTTTCTGAATCTTGCCCCAGAGGAGTCCTAGAGTCTCTCCAAAGTTGCCAAACTGAACCTCTGTTCCCCTCTGTGAGTGTGGGAGAGGTTGTCGCTGCTTCAGAGGAGCCTGTGCATTTCTGTAAATGGAAAGAGCTGATGGTACAACTTCAGGCTGATCATTGGGCTAAGCCTGATGAGATCTTTAAGATCCTTCTCTGGGCTTCTTGCCCTGTTTCCTTCCTTACTGGAGGAAAGGAGAGAGGCCTCCTTGTGTAGCGAGGGCTGGCTTGTGCTCTTTGGCTCTGTGGGCCAGGTGCCATTTTGAGAGCAGCCCTTTAGACTGTGCAGAGCATTGCCCTTCGGAGCCTCCTGACAGCAGGCCAGTCCATGTCACAGGGGCTGAAGGAAGAAGTAAGTGGCCCTGTGTGAGAAAGCATTCAGCAAGCTAACATGCTGTTGAAAATGTCCATTTGTCCTCATTGTCCTGTGCAGCTGAGAGTCATGTGAAGAACCTGAATAAACATCCCTCTGGTTGGATCGAGCACTGTCATTTGGATCCTCTGTGTGTCTTTTGTGGCCAGTTGAAATGCCTGTGTTCAGGTATTTTGTGCTCTGAAGGCTGTGACAGGCTGGGGCTACCTCGAAGGGCTTAGCCAGATAGCTACACCATGGGATCTGAAGGCTGCCTCCAGTGACTGGGGACTCTTGTTTCTAAGCTCAGCAGTTTTCTGCAGTCTTGTGTTGGCTTGAGGGAAATAGCTTTTAGTCCTGCTGAAGCAGTTGTCTTGACACAGCCAAAATCTCCCAGCAGTTCAGGTATTTATTTAGGAATAATATTTTTAATGAGTACTGGGACACAGGTGCTTTTATTTTTTTGGCAGCGCTATGCTGCTCCTGGTTTGGTTTTGTAGCATGATGCTCTTTGTCATAGGTATGAATCAGTTTGCTGGGTCAGATGTATCTGGGGGTGTTTGGGAGCTGTGCAGTATCCATAGGTATGACACCTGCATGCCTGCTTCCACCTTCCTGCTGGGGTTAATGCTTCCCTCAGCAAAGGTATAAGAAAGGACAAGTGTCTCAGTCTCCTTAGTTCCCGTGTCCTGTGAAGCTCTCTAGAAATCTTAGTTCCTATGCCCTGTGAAGCAGGCAGCTGAGCTCTGAAGATGAATTCCCCAGACTGTATATGCATTTAAACATCTGTTCTGCTTATCCTGTCCAGACCCCTATGGCATGCGTATCTATTGCAGATGGAGAGATTAGTGTCTGCTGGTTTAAGTGGATGTAGGAACAGTCTCCTGTAGCCATTAGCTTAGCAATGGAATTGCTTTGAAGCAGATTTAGTGGTTGAAGCTCAAGTCTGGATGTTGTCTCTGGCTTAATGGAAGAACTCAAGGCCTTTTGGGTGGACTAGGTCTGGATTCTGCTGTATTTTCCTTCTCTGTAAAATGTGAAGGAGACCCCCTCTTGTGTAATGGAAATGTTCCCATTGACTTAATGAAAGGTCACCTTCAGGGATTAAAAAAAATGAACTAATCTCAGCTGGTTTTCTTGTGAAACTTTTTTTTTTAACTTAAAAATTCCTCTGTAGAATGTGACAGATCCAGCATAGCCTTTAAGACTAGGGAGATGGAGAGTTGACTACCAAAGAGGTCCCCTGTGCCACAGCTTTGTGGCTTGAGGTGCGCTGCAGCAGTTCTCTCATAAGTGAATTCTGCACAGAAAGCGCAGTGCATGTATGTATACACCTATATACACACACACTGTGCAGGTTTGGTTTGAGAGAGTTTGCTGGTTGCTTGGTGGTAGGTTGTGGGCTTGTGTTCAGAGAAGTTAAGATCCTACACCTGCTAAAGTGTGCGTGCCTGGCTTTAACCATGTAAGTAACCTTGCCATCCGAGGCAAAGAACTTGCTTGAGAATAAAGACCTAAATATTTAATAGCACATGTGTTAGAAACGGTGTTCTCTCCAGTTCTCTCTTTGTAGCAAGGTTTTGAAATGCGTTGGGTGATGTGAGGGCAGCAAAGAGTTGTAAAACCTAGGGTGAAATGTGAGATGTATGAAAAATTAATAACTTTTCATTTGTTGGCAAGCTGATTGCAATTTTGTTTGACGTACTGAATCCAAACCATGCAGCATGTAGATGCTTCAGTGTCTTGTGTTACTGGAGAGTCTTGCCAAGTGTGTCCAATAATGGTAAACTAGTGTTGCTTCTTCCTTAGTTTCTGACAGATGAGTATAATGTGTATTGACATGTGTTTTGAAGCCTGTGTGGTTTTCCATCGTTACTAATATAAAGGTAGAACTGTGTAGGTTTGATCAGTGGCCAAGTGTCTCCCAGCTAAGGGAGAGTTCATTCTCTCTCGCTCTCGCTACAATCAACAGGGAGAGTTACTTGCATGTTAATGGTAAGAGCTGCTGGTCTCGATACAGAGTGTGGCCCCAACATGACAAACACTGTAAGAAGTGTATGTAGTTGGTATCTCCTTCAACTTCTAAAGGCTTAGGATTGTGAGATGTTTGTAAAACATGAGAAATTTGGGAACTTCTGAACATGTTTGCAGAATAATTTTGCAGTTTCCATAAAGGTCTTGACATGCTTGTCGGTGAATTGTCAGGGTCACAAAGGGCTGCCTTCTACCTCTGGCTCTCTGGCTGAGGCATGGGGCTGGAATGGGAGGTCTGTTGATGGGAAAATGTGGTGACATGCAAGGACAGTTTGGTTTATTCAGGAAGACTGGAAAAGCAGCTTCATGGGTGTGCTGGAGAAAGTGGTTGTAGCTATGATGGAGTATGCATATACTATATATATGCATTGCTACCATGCATGCTTGCCTCACCCCAGCACTTAAAGGGATCTTAGGTTGTGGGCTGCCACCTGGAAGGAGGAAGCGTGCTTTAACAGGTATAGCAATCTGACTGCCTCCTGAAATCAAAACCTTGCTGCCTCAGTCCAGCCTTTTGTCCTCTTCCCACTCTCAGATGTTTTGCTCCCTGGCTGTTCATGGAGTCAGTCTTACTCAACAGTCCAGTGTGCTCCAGAGAAGCTAGTGGCAAGAAGGCTCTTGAGACATCTTATCTTGTTCAGTGTTGCTTCTTGGAGTAGCTCTGGATTTTCCACAGGAAAATTTTTTATAATCAACCTTTTTAATCCAAGTTGGAAGCTTTCAAATTCTAGGTCTTTTCTGATGAGGCAGAGGGACCAGCTGTGTCAGTATGAGGAAGACAGACTTTCTGGGGGAGAAGAGAAGAAAACAATAGCTCAGCCACCCTTCTGGAAAACCATGTTTTTGCCAGGCAGGGTACAGACAGGATTTTCCACCCTCCCTGGCTCCAAATGTAGCAAAGAAGCTGAAAGTGCTGAGTTGGGTATTCCACTCCACTCCACCCCCGAGGGCTCTAGGTCCAGGAGGGTAAGCATATTTGGGAGTCGATCCCCAAATTCATATTATAATCAACCTATTAATAGGCTGGCTTGGTCCCACCCCTAGCACTTTGGCTGTAGCTTTTCTTCTGGGAGACTTGACTGCCAAAACGAGCATTCCCTTTGGCATAGATTCAGGAGCTGGGGGGGAGGTAAAAATTAAATTGGAGTCCCAGTGAATGTGGTGCCAAGTCTCAGCTCACTGATTGCTCTGCTGCTTCTGGTAGGAAGGGTTGCCACACAGGGGGAATGCTTTAAGGTGATATGTATGGGTAAAGAGCAGGGAAGAGTGTAAATGCAAGAAAGGTGAAGCCTGGGAAAATGAGACATGTTGGGTGGGGGTGCTGGTGAGACTTTTGGAAGCAACAACAAAGGTGGGGGAGAGTGACAGTAGATAACTTCAGTTGAAAGGCTGATAGTTTTGTGACCTGAGGCTTGGATTTGCAGCTGAGGATTTGGTTTGCACCTATAGATAGGGACACTGGTGGAGCCTGTCATCCATAGTTCAGTACCTTCTGGATGGCTCAGAAACTACACAGGAAGGATGTTGCTGGAGAAAAGCCTCCTTTTCTGTAGTTAGGGTGCTAAGCATATTCCCTTCCTCTCCAGTGAATACTCTTTCCCCACCCTAGAGCTTTGGTAGTCTAGACAGCTCAAGAAAATGAATGGCTTCAAACACATGTAGTAATTACTGATCTTACACATAGACTGAACGTTGGGCTCCAGTATAGTCTTGGTTTTCTGAGGTTAGAAATGTCTGAGAGTGGGTCCTTCCTCCCTTTTGCTAATGCTTGCAGTAGGGATGTGAGGAGCAGGGCCATGATAGTTCATCATGTGTCAGGCTGTATGAAGTACTGAGAGTTTCAGCCTGCTTTTCTGTCTTTCCTGGCATGGGCTTGACTTTATGAACCAGCTGGCTGAGAAGCTAGTGGGAGGCCACTGTACACCTTTGGAATAGGGGTATGTTTTTTGCAGATGGCTGTGAGCTGGTTGATGTTCTCTGTCCATCTCAAGAGAAGCTTAGCACTCGGAAATAGCAGCTCTGTATAGAAAAAGTCTGTTAGAACATTGCCTGTACCAATGTCAGCCATCTGCATTTGTATGGATGTTTGCTGAACTGTGGTTTAAAAATCCAGGAAGGGAGCAGCTGCTTCCTCAAAATAGGTACCTGTGACTGAACAGCCTGTACCTTCCCTGCAGGCATTATCAATATCTTATTGGGAAATCTCATGCACATGCTCACAAAAAGTAAGTGCATACATGTTTTGCAGAAGGGGAAGATATCCAGCTTGTCTCCCAGCTGAAACTGGAGGCAGCAGAGTAGTTGTTTCTCAGGTGATGTGTAAGCCCTTAGCTTTAATTCAAATCAGAGCTGAAACAGAATTGCATGGTGAAAGCTGGCCTTGCTTTTGACCCAGCTGTTTTGGCTTGGCAATCTTGTATCTATTGAACCTGTGGCTTATAAAAGGGATCTCTAGGCTTGTCAGTATTTCCTGATCTAATCTGATTAGTGCTCTCTTGTCTGTGTCCCTTGGTGCCACTGGGGCCGTGTTCCCTAGTAAGGGAGTGTGTAGAGGGCTAAGGAGTGGGAATAAGCTTCTTCATTCTCCAGCCTGCATTTGTAAGCCTCACACATCTGATCTTGCAGCAATGAGGTGTTGCTCAATTATGTCTTGCCTTGTCAAGGATGATGTTTTTCTAATGAAGAACACCTGGTCAATATTTGAACTGTACACAGTGCTCTTGCCTGGAGTTGTGTCAAAGCTCCTCTCAAGGTTATGTCATCCTAAAATCTCCCTTCCCTCAAAAGGAAAGCTTCCATAGCATATAGACACCTTTGTTTCTGTTTCTAGCATGGTGACATGTATCAGCTTAACCGTGGGTTTAGGAAGCTGGATCTCTTGCCTGAGGCAACAGCTGCTGAAATCTTGCTGTTTTCTGGTGAAGGAACTTCATAATCTGTGTCTAATTGCATTGGTTGTTCATAGTGTGATTGATCCCATACACTTGTGGGGTATTTTTGTTTCCAGTCGGGTGGTCAGAAGTGGGACTGCAGAACAAGCATAGGTGCACACTAGTGCAATGCTGTATGTGCCCAGCAAAATCCTGCTGGAGGCACTCTGGGCTTGCACACTCTTCCTTCTACCCTGTGTGCAATTTGCTTGGTCTGCATTCCCAGGGACTAGAGGAGTTACACTGACCTTCCTTTCTCCTTGGGGTTTCTTCAACCCTCACCATCTTCCATAGTGATAAACACTGTGATGAAAGAGATTGAGCTTATGAGTTTTTACCTTGTTCTGTAGCAACACATCTTATTAACTGTCCTGATGCCTTGATTACAGGAGCTTCCTAGAACAGCATTTTCCAGAGACTAGTGACTTTGCAGAGCTGCTCTGTCACCAGACCCTCCAGCCTGTGTGAAATTAGCCTGGTTCCTGAATGCATTTTCTCTGTTCTGAAATCTGTACAAGGCACCCTGATAAGCATTTGTGTGAGTGTCCCCCACCCATCACCAAACCTGATGAGTACCAGCACTGAATAGACTTTCCTCCCAAGAAGTTATGGGATAGCCCGCTAAATGGGTGTTAATTACATCTGCAAGTGTGAAGCTCCTGAAGAAACTGAGCTGTCTGTTCCAGAGCAGCTTCTTTAGCACTGAGAGGTGTCAGACTTGTGACCTCCAAGCCAATGTCTT
This sequence comes from Elanus axillaris, assembly GCA_026212715.1. NCBI lineage: Eukaryota > Metazoa > Chordata > Aves > Accipitriformes > Accipitridae > Elanus > Elanus axillaris. The sequence goes on along the minus strand of JANZLQ010000031.1, from coordinate 4,034,939 downwards.
TCCAGCAGCACTTCACATAGATGGGCGTTTACAACCACCTTTTTGCAACTCATCATCTCTGCAGCTGGGCTGCTTTCCTATGCTACCATTCCTGAGTTTGCAGAACTCTCTGTCCACAGTTGTGTGGCATGGGCAGTTGAGCACTAGCACCCTTCAAACAGCCCATGCTGTGGAGTAGCCATGGAGTAGGGAAGGAAGATCTGACTTGGGGCTGAACTAATAATGACTTAATGGGAAAAGACTTGCAACTGCATTCTTAGTCACAGGCCATACCTTTCCCCCTCCTGCCTGTGTCTGCTGCCTCGCCCCCAGGAGGAGGGTGCCAGAGAGAGCAGTTCACCTGATTGCTCTTGCCATGAGGGTACTGTGGAATTGCAGAAGCAAATTTTCCAGTAGCCTTGGAAAAAAATGTGTGCTGTTCCCTGCTACGTAGGGAGCAGTCTCCTTTGATACTCCAGATGAGTTATGGGAATGGTGCCTTCTTCTGTTTTACGAGGGTCTGTTTGGTGGTGCATGGGGTGTGCTGTCAGCAAAGTTCAGCTAGGGCTTCTTACTTGGGTCAGAGCAACACCTCATTAAGAGGATGTTTCTTTGTGACAGTAGTGAGCAGCAGACTGCAGGAGTGCCAGGTGCTTCTCATTAGAGGAGAGGGGAAATTCTAGGATGGACTGTCAATATCTGACTGCACGCACAACACATCTGGGAGTTTCTGATGTGGTGAAGCCTGTCTCCAAAGCCTGGGAGGGCTCTGCTTTTCTGAAAGGAGCATGTTTTCCTAGCCCCATGCCTTTCTGCATATGCTTTTCAGAAGATGTTATATATGGCTTTACATGTAGAGCTGCTCTTCATTTTGCTAAAGATGACAGAGCTCAGGAACTGAAGTACCCACAGTCATCTTCCTACTTCTCTCTTCTTCCTTGTTTGATCTTGATCTTTGATCAGCCCCAGCACCCCTTGTGCACACACCATCTCCCCTCTCCTTCTTACTGGGAGGAGGGTGGAATTGAGTGTACTAGACCACAGTCCAGGTAGCAGTCATATTGTGCTCCTGCAGGTGTACCAGGCAGCAATGGTGAGTGGTGCAGGGTGACTATTGTACCCTGGAGCTGTCTCACATTTTTTGAATACTTAATACTTTAAAAGTTTACAAGCCTACTTGTAAGTGAAAGGCCCACTGTCAATTATTAATACCCCGGCTAGTATGGTATTACTTGCTGCCTGACAGGGAACTGCTAGGCTTTGTCCTTCTGAAAGAGGTGGTGTGGAGGAAATGCCATTGGTTTCATCTGCAGAGATTTCACTTCTTGTTGGTTTGTCTTTCAGAATCAATGCTGCCCAGAAGTACAAGAACAGCATGTGCTCCAGCCTACCCTGTACTTAAGGGGTTTGTCATGTAATTTCTCTTTCCCCACTGTCGGTGCCCTCTAAAGCGCCTGTGTGTACCACCCACAGAGACAGATGGTCTCCCTAAGCTGCTGAACAAATCTTGTGGCCATGAAGATACTTTTGTCTTCAAATGCTGGAAAAAAAAAAAAAATCCACCCCCTCAACCTTTGACATCTGTTTCTTGTGGTGAATGATGAAATACGTCACATTGGCAAGCCTCCAGTCATCT
>JANZLQ010000031.1:3998239-4024853 GCA_026212715.1 Elanus axillaris | reverse complement strand
GGGGGGGGTTCTTGTTGCTTTGCAGCTGCTGCATGGGGCAGGGCTGGCTGTCCTGGGCTGTACAGGGTGAGGCCTCCCCTTGATGTGGGTGAAGAGGTTGAGCAACATGGCCCAGAAGGCTCTGATTCAGCAGCCTTCTTTCTCCTTGCTCTTGCTAATTACTGTGACCCTTCTAATTTTCTTGTCTGCAGCATCTTCTCTTTTTTTTTTTTTTCTTTAAAAGAGAATTTGAAGGGTTGCAATACAGCTGTCTTCCTAACCTGCAGTGCTTAGGATGGACTAAATGTGAGACAGAAATGGGCTGGTAGAAATTTAGGAAACTGATGTTTATTACAATTCTCTCCCTAGAGAGCAGACCCTCTGTGTGACTGGGGTATCTCATATATGGGACTGAGCCTGTACTGGATTTGCATCAGCAAAAAATAGCTGGGCTTTAATTTTCAGGGCAATAATGGTTGTTTATTGCAATATAAGAGCTTTATTGTGTTTGGATTTTGGGTGCTTGTGCCAGTGAATTGGTGGGGTAGGTTATTTAGTGAGGGGATGGAAGGGGTAGTGGATGGGGAAAGCTGGCATCCGGATGATAACATTCTCTGTGGGGTCCAGGGAAAATGTGTATGTATTAAAATAATTTATTCTGTCCTGTGATGCACTGTCTTTTGTTCTAATAGAACTAGTTGGTCAATGGGGCACCTCCCAAATGTTTCCCACTGCTGGGATGGAAGTTCCAACGCTGTCTGAAATGAGTGCAGCGTATTAGCAGAGTATAACTCTGTTCATTTTTATCTTCTTGGTTTTAGTTGGTCCTAGTTTTCCAAACATAGCATTTTGAGATGAAACTCTATGGAGTTTTACCTTCCTGGGAAGCGAACATGGAAAAACTCAGTCATGTTTGAATGCAGTCTGAAGGGAGAATATGTGCTGCTGCCGCATGACTTATTTTATGAAATTTTGTTTTTAAGCTGCAGCAAATTCATAGAAGTCTGGCAGGGAGAAATAAACCGTCTTTCACTTGTTCTGTGTCAGCGCCTACGTGTGTGTGGCAGTGGGTCAGTCTGTACTGCTTCATTAAAGGAAAATTATTTCCTTGATTAAACAGTGGGGTTTGATTACATTATCGATAGCTGAATGCTTAAATGGAGTTGCTTTTAACGAACCTGATATGAGGAAATATGAAGGACCAGCACCTGAAGGGTAAAACTTCTTTAAGATGCTCTAGCTGGATGCAAAAGATCCTGCCAAACGGTCCTAAAGATAGAATTTGTTTCAAAAGCTAAATTCATAATCTTAAAGGTATATAGCTAATGAAATATATGGCACTGTACCATAAATCCGACTGATGAAGGTACATGGTGAACAAGTCTGGGTTTGTTTTTCTGTCTCAGAACCTCGTGAATGGGCTGGCGTCTACACTTAATTCACTGATCAGTGGGAGGGGGGCAGCTGGAGAATGAGGATGGGGGGGTGAGGTGTTTAAATTACTGGGGTGTGATGTAGAAGTTTAATATAGCACAAGGCACAGGAAAATTTAAATTGCTCCCCTGGGAGTGCATGTTGAATCAGTGGTAGTGCTGAGAATTGAATTTAGGTCTTAATTTGTTGATGTCTTTTTTTTTCCCACGTACCATCCTTGTAATGTTTTCTTCCTGTGTTGTAACATGTGTGAGAATACTTGGTTGCTTTTCTTAGGAGAGGCTTTGTTGGTAAGTGTGAACTTTACAATTAACTGGCAACAAATGTGTTGGCAGTTCCCTTATAATTTTTGTGGGTTCAAAATGAAATTAAATGTGGGTTCTTGGCAAACTCCAGCTGGCTGAATTGGTGATCTTGGTGATTTGCTGAGAATACTACTGCCAGCCGGACGCCACACTGGGGCATGGAGCCAGAACAACGTGGAGAGAGCTATGTCCTAGATCCCACAAGCGTGCTGGCATTTTTAAACACCATAGCTCTGGCTTGTTTTGAAATACTGTCCTATTTGTTGGTAGCAGTGCCTAAAGACATCTCTATCTCTGTTGTCGAAATGATTGCAAAGGAAGATACCTCTGGGTTGAGCCTTTCCTGCTGCTGGCGCGTGTGCTGTTTTGCTCCCATGTGTTGTCATCGTTTTATGTGGAGGCATCCCTTCAAAGGGATGGAGGGAGTGTCACTGCTGCTTATTCTGTCCCTCGTCTGGGATTTAACAAGGAATACTGAGGTAATCCCTTCTCCAGCAGCCATACTCCTCAGGCAGCGATCTTATCTTGCTGTGAAAGCTGAAGAGATTGGGCTCTTGTCAGTGTTTGGATGGAGGAGATCTGAGGAGCTGTGAGGTGCGGCTGGAAATGACTCAAATGGAAAAGTATCCATCCTGAGCTGGTCCCTCCATCTAGGCTGACCAGCTACAGCAAAATTAGCATGGTGCTCTGATCTTCAGCCTGGGCCAGGTCTCCACAGCTATCGTAGTGCTGAGGCGGGCTGAGCTCTTGTTCTGTATTTTCCCCATAGTGCAGGCAGCCTAGTGCTTCAGTTTATGTGCTACCCTTGTTTAGGGATTTCCTGTCATCCTCCTATTGAGGTGACAGCAGAGACATTTATCTTGCATCCTAAATGAAATTTCAGGTCCTAGAGAGAGTAATTAATATTCCGCGTATTGCACAATTCTGTAGGCGAGACAACCCTGTTCCAAATAATGTGGCTTGCTTTTTTTTTTTTAATTTTGAGGAAACAAAAGAACTTGTTGCATTTGGGGGGGGTGTCTTGTGTTTTTTTCTTTTTTTCCCTAGCATCCAGCGAGCTGCACTGGTGGTTCTGGAAAATTACTACAAAGATTTCACAGTCTACAACCCAGCCTTGTTAACAGCCTCCAAATCCCGTGCAGCCAAGCACATGGCTGGCCTGAAAGTCTACAATGTTGATGGTAGGTGAGGTAAAATGTAGTCTCTGAGACTGGGTGGGATGGGGAAGGGCTGGGTTGGCTTTATGCTTTGTTATGCACACATTCTCACCTTTTTGCCTTGCCAAATCCTTGTCTCTTGCTGGAAATCTTCCTAACAATGTTGAGTTTGCCAGTTCCAGATGACTTTCCAGATGTGTTTAGCCCACAATAAGGCTTTTGTCTTTGCCAGGTGAAATGGCCAAGTTTTGGGTCAGGCTTAATTATTACGTGGCTTGACAAGCACTTGACAAGCACCACTGCTTGTTTTAGGCAGCCTCTGCTTTTTGTCACCCTTGGGTCATCTCCTTGGTTGTGATACTACAATAAACACAACTTTTAACTTAAATGAGTTCCCCAGTCGTTTACTGTGCTGCTTCTGCAGGCAGCCATCAGGAAAGTGAAGGAGGTTCCTACCAATGTGGGAAGAAGCAACTGTGCGAGCAGCAGTTTCCAGTGAAAGAAATGCTCCTCAGCCTGCAGCCTTAGCACTAAATTAGCTATGCCTGGTTTATGTGTGGCCATGCTCCCAGGTCATCGTGATGCTAAGCAGTTCGTGGAAATTCAGAGACCCATAACTATCCCCCTTAAGCTTTTCCATTCTACAGACCTGTTTCAAACTTTCTGGCTTTAAAGAGGCCTGTGGGAGGGTGGATGGGTGGATCCCTGTAGATACTCAAAGCAGTGAAAACTGGACTTAATCATTTGACACTCTTAAACCCTATTGGTGAAAGCTAGGCTTGATAAGCAGGGTGTGCCCAGCCATCACAGCCTTTACAAAAGTGCACATTCCTTTGATGGAAGAGCTTAAGTTTGTGTAGGGAAGCTTTTATGGTGAAGGACAGCTGAAGTCTTGTGACAAGATGTGGCAGGGCATATCCTGCCTGTGAATGCATTAGTACTGAAAGGCTTTGAGAGCTGGAAGGGAGAAGGGACTGAAGGGACTTAGCTGGGCAAGGTGGCTCTGCATGCAGGGTGTGGAGACTGAAATATGAAGAATAACTGTCGCATGGAAAAACATGAGACGTGATTGTTTTGGTTTCAACCCAGTTTCAGTGCTTTATGGGTGTGGGGTTTTATTTTTTTTAATTTTTCATGACTTCAGAAGTTTCAAAGACCTTTTTCTAAATGTTTTACCAAACCTGATGCAGCACTCCTGAGTCTGTAGAATTAACTCGAGATTTAGACCCTTACAGTGGAATGTCCCCATCCTGACAGAGGAAGGGGGAAGCAGGGGGGAGGGAGAGGGGCAGGCTTGCCCATCATGTGTCCCCAGCTGTCTGGAGTGAAGGAGCACTGATGTGGGAGAGAACGAGTTGAGTTGGAGAGGGGAAAGAAACAGACTTGCTCTGCACTTTTCTAGATGTGAAATCTTTCATTCCAGCTACTCAGTGAGGCCTGGTGTGTGGAAAGTGAGGGCTTCCCAATCCTACAGGTGTCTGCACACCATTCAAACATAACCGCCTTTCAGGCTGGCTGCAGGACATGCCATTCTCATTGCTAGCTGGCTTGTCCTCTGCACTGCAGCATCTCTTCAGGAGGTGGCAGGGTGTCTGTTCCTGCAGCACCTGCTGGGATGTTGGGAATCCCAAGCTTAGAGGAGAAACTGCTGGTCTGGTAGTGTTAGTAGCTTAGGAGGTGCTAGCTCACAAAACTGTTGGAAGAAAAGGAAACAGAAGCAAGCTCCAGATGTGGCTGGCAGGCCTTTCCAAGTGTTCAGCTCATGAGCCTGCTGGGAGCTGAAAACTTGTGCCTTCCTTTCTGGAGCAGTACTGGTTGCCTGGGCTGTTCCTTATGCAATGCCGCTGCCTTTGCGGACATGGAAATCTCAGGCTTAGAGGCATGTCCTTAAGAAGATTCCTGTCCGTTCTATAAAGCAGAGTGTAGTTCTGGCTGCAGCTTACCTTGGCATCCTGACAGCCTCTTACACCCTCCATGTAAAAAGACAGTAATGCTATTGAGGCAGCCTAATTTGTTGGCAGCTTTTGTATTTGATAGTGGAGCAGCCAGGAAGGAAAAACATCTTGCTGTAATCTCTCTTTTATACAGACTGGGGAGGCTCACCTTCAAAACCAGGATTTTCATCACCAGGCATAGTCAATGAGGCAAATTACAGTTCTAACCCAAATTTCAGAGATGGTGTCTCCCTTCAGTCATATCCTTCATTTCAGGGCTGTCAAACAAAATCTGAAGTGTTTAGATGCTTAAGAAGCTGTGTGAACACTTGTCCTTCCCACTGCTGTGCTTCAGGCTTCTGTCTTGATACCTGGTTTGTGCTTTTTAGGAAAAAATTATAAAAGTTGCCCTTGCATGAGAACAAAGTTAAGCATGTCTGTGCAATTGATTGGCCTTAACCACTGCCAGTTGAGAGTGTGCATTTTCAGAGCAGTTAGTCAGAAAAGCAGCTCTTGGTGGTTTGGAGGCAGTCCTAGACTTCTCTTATTTCCCTCTGGGTAGACCTACCTCTATCTAGATAGAAGGGTTGGTAGATTCTTCCTGGGCAACACTTTTTCTTCTCTGCCCAAACAGCCAGAGCTGTGAGCTTCATTGGGGAGGTGCAGAAACTACTGCTGTGTTTTAAGGTCACTAGTTAAGGTCTTGTAGTAGACAGCTCTGTCACCTGACTGTACATTACAGAGCAGATTGCAGCTTCCCTGTTCCTGTAGCTGTGTAGGATCTGTTAAAAGCAACAAACTGTAATGGCAGGTGCTGCTCAGAGTGCCATGAGAAGCTGCTACACATATAGATCCCAGCCTGCTCTTATTTGCAGGACTGCTGCTCTAACAGCATCTACCCTTCTGAAAAACCCTATGCTTTGTCTAAAGGTGACCCTGCTGCCTCTGCATCCTGTTTTTACTCCCTGTGTGTAACTGTCTGGAGTTTGGCTTTTGTTCATTCATCTCCACGTCTCATGATGTTCTTGTGTTTGTCTTTCTCCTCTTTCCAACTCCTCACTTCTTGCGCTCTCACACTGTCTTGTTGCTGAAATGTGGTGTGTTCCAGCTGCCCTTGCCTTCAAACTGAAAACATATATAATGGGTGGTAAGTTGCATCCTTGGCATGTGCACCTCACCTCTGCCTTTGTGTATGTTGCGTGAGATCCTTCATCCCAACTAACTTCCCTCGTCTGTGTGCCAAAGCCCCCTCTCAGCCTGTTCTGCCTAGCAGGGTTTCTACCAGAGCTCTTGAGGACTGGGGAAGGGTTTATAGCTTTGGCTGGGAAGGCTAGAGCCACAGAGCACTTGTGACAGATGCTGTGGGGTGCTGGTCTGTCCCAGCCCCAGTCCCGTGACAATAACGCTGCCTTTCTTGTCTCCTTTTTGCTTGCGCTCGCCTCCTGAAGGCCCAGGTAACAACGCTTCAGGGCAGTCTCGTGCCATGATTGCAGCTGCAGCCCGTCGCAGGGACTCCAGTCACAATGAGCTCTACTATGAAGAGGCTGACCATGAGCGTAGAGTGAAAAAACGCCGTGCGAGGTAAAGCTGTCGCTTCCTGGGTGCTGTGCCACTCCTCGGAGCTGTGAGCTCAGTCATGTGGGGCTTGCTGAGCCTCATGAGAGGGGGGACCTGTGATTAAGGGCTGGGGCTTGGTTGTAAATCTGTCACATTGAAGAAGCGTATGAAACCCAGATGTATAAGGGATGGTGACAGCTTGCAGCTGGAATTATCTGAAGAACATGCATAATGCAGAGCTCGTATATTATGCAGATAAGTTAATGCAATGTCATGGATTAAGGAACAGTCCAGTGCTTGACAAATCTGTGGCTACTTGCTGTAGAAAATCTCATTATTTTCCCCCATGCTTAGGCTTGTCGTCTTAGCTCAAGTAATCCAGGGACAGGATCAGTGGAGCACTTGGTGTTGCCTGTTCATGGGCAAGAATATAAGTGTTTGCAGACTACTGAAAGGGGCAATCTGACTGCCCTTTTCAGTGAGTTGGGGAAGAAAGACATGGCCAGAAGTGGTTATGTTTTATTTTGCAACATAGGTATGTTTTTTGCCAGTTACGCTTAGGCTGCAGAGTTGATGCTTTGTTGAAGTGACCCAAGATAGTGCCTGTATTTGCTCTGGAGCCTAATTACAGTTTGTAGTTAACATACCTAACAGTTTGAGGCAAGTTGCTTGTGGACAGGCGCCCCTGAACTGAGCTGTGTTTGGAAGGACTGGAAGGAGCTGGCTTGTTTTGTGTTTTCTTTTGGCAGTTTATATTTCAGTGGGAAAGTGCTGGCATGGTGTCCCCCACCTAGCCTGCTTCAGTCTGACCTGTGCTCTATAGCGTGTCTTTTGGGCTCTCTTCTAGCCTCGGAGCAACAGGAACTTAAACTTTTCTTTCCATGCAGTGTAGCATCCTAACTCAGGCACATCTCCCTTGCTTGCTGAGTTTGGTTAGAACTGCTGCTTCATCAGAGGAAAACAATCAGTCACTAGAAGATCAGGCCAGATGTTTCAAAGGAGGAAGGTCAGAGCTGCAACAAAAAGACATGAGGAGATTAGAAACTGATTTCCATCCCCCTGTCCCCTAAGTCAAATTAAACAAAATGGGCAGGGGTCGGGTCTTCTCATGCTGTTCCCAGTATATAGCCTGAATGTGGTGTGCTATACCTCTGCCTGTCTTGAGGCAGCTTCCCTGGCGTTAAGATGCTTTGGGTATTGAGGGCAGCGTGGACAGAAGTTGGTACCTTGAGTGGAAATCTAGTGTGAAACAAGTCCTGTCTGGAGGGGCAAAAGAGTTTTGTTGGGTGACTCATTATTGTTGCTTTTTCCTTCCTAACTGCAGTGTGGCTCCTCGCTTGTAACTTAGTACTGGCCTAACTTGCAAGTGTCATATGGCATCTGTTAGCCTTTTTATGGTGCGGTATTGGTGTTCACTCACCTGTGCCAACACAGGAATGGTTTGCATAAGATGTCTCTAGCTGCAGTGAAGGTGGGAGCCCTGTGACTGTTCAGCAGAAGGGTGCAGAGCAATCATTTGGCAGCACAAGTTCTGTACCTGATTGGTGTAAATCAGAGCAGACTGCAGCTTGAGAGCACAGAGAGTCTTAGAGCAGTCTGTGTCCTGGGTCATGCTCTTTTATAGTCAGCCTCTTCCTGACTGCTTGCCTGTCCTTATGCTTCACACAGCAGAACTGTATGCTGGAACCGTTGTTTTAAAAGACATGCATTGAACGCAAGGGCAGCTGTGTCCTGTTTGAGTCATGTAGCTGATGTTTATGCTGTGTTGGCAGAACCAAGTATGACACTCAGGCTTTTAAAGTCTTAATCCTGGTTTATGACCCTCAGTTGCTTGATGGCTTGGGCAAGGAAAGAAAAGCTGCTATCTACCCCTCAGACTGTCAGTAGAGAAGATTTTATGTAGGTTGTCTTATGGCAGGCAGTGACTCAGTGGCAGAGATGGGAATAGGAGCTTGTAAATCCTGACTCCCAGGCTCTGCCTTAACCACAGACCCATCCTACCTCTCGTTATTACTCCTCTTGTCCTGATTTTCCTTCTGCAGGCTTGTGGTTGCAGTAGAGGAGGCTTTCACTCACATCAAACGCCTCCAGGCAGAGGAACAGCAGAAAGCTCCAGGAGAGATGATGGACCCCCGAGAAGCAGCCCAGGCAATCTTCCCATCCATGGCAAGAGCTCTGCAGAAGTACCTTCGCACCACCCGCCAGCAACAGTACCACAGCATGGAGAGCATCTTGCAACACTTGTCCTTCTGCATCACCAATAACATGACACCAAAGGTAACACTTTCTCTAACGTTGTTGCAAGAAGGAGGGAGAAAGGGATGGCACATCTGTGTGTGCACACAGAACACAAAATTATCAAGGGAGGTGAATGGAGGTTTTCATAGTTGCTGCCTGTGATATCAGGGCATTGTAGGTTGCATCAGGTCTTAAACGGAAGTAATGTTTCCTCTACAGCATCTTTTGTCTGTTTATCTGAAAGTGCCTATGAGATAATTGTTCTTGTATTCAGTTCAGCAAAAGGAGTACCAAAGAAGTGTTTGAGATGGTGGCCTTGATTCACAGGGAATTCTCCCAGGTGGCTCATGGTATGGCAGCATGATGCAGGTGGCAACCTGCAAAGGACTGTTGTTTTTTTTTTTTTTGGGCGGGTGGGTTGTCCCCTCTGCAGTGCTGCATTTTGGACTGCTTCTAATTATTGCCTAAATCCCTGCCTGTCTGAATGTTTCTAATTCATGGACCGCTTGGTCAAATGTCAGTTTACTGCTTCATGCCGTGACTGTGACTGTTGACTTGCAGACACAAGGAGGGACTTGATGAGGAAAATGGGTCACACAATCCCTCTCCCACTCTCCACCTTCCCCTCTAAGAATACCCCACAATCCTAGAGAAGGGTTAGAAATGCAAGAATTTACTCCTGGGCATATACCCCAGACTTAGTAGACAAGGAGCAGAAATGCTGTCAAGAGATGGGGCTTAGCATCCCCTCACTGGGATCCACCTAGGACCTTGCCCAGGTATGCAAGGGGTAGTTCTGCTGCCATTAAGATTGCAGAGGAGACTTTAAAACACAAGCACTGTCAAAACAGCGTTCCCTGTTCTGCTTTCAGTTTTGCAGCCTCAGTCAGGCTGCAAACATGGAAAAACCTCTACTTTCCACATTAGCTTGGCCTGAAGAAAGGAGGGCCAGCTATTCCATGTGCCTGTCTGGGACTGCAGTGGATGGACTGAAAGAGGATCTCCTGGTGGTTCTGTCTGCTCCTGGGGTCTGAAAAACTGGGAGGGACTGGGGAGACGATGTCTCCTGAGGTACGGAAGCTGAAACAATTTGCAGCATGGCAAGCCCATGCTCGCAGAGCTGTACCTGGGGATGGGAAGAGAGCATCAGTGCAGAGCAAGTTGTGGGGCCGGTGCTAACCCGTGTCCCTCTCTCTGCAGGCATTCCTGGAGCGTTACCTCACCCCAGGCCCAACCCTCCAGTACGACAGGGATCGCTGGTTCTCCAAGCAGTGGACTCTTGTCAGTGAGGAAGCAGTCACAAGCGGGTTACAAGACGGCATTGTGTTTGTCCTCAAGTGCTTGGACTTCAGCCTTGTTGTTAATGTGAAGAAAATCCCCTTCATCAAACTCTCAGAAGAGTTTATAGACCCTAAATCGCATAAATTTGTCCTCCGCTTACAGTCTGAGACTTCAGTCTAAGGGATTTTGAGGGTGGGTTGTTTGGGGATTGGTTTTTTTCAATATTGTGCTTTTGGGTTTCATTTCCCCAATGCTGACTGAAACTGGCAGATGATGGACCAGTAATATTTGACCATCTGCACTTTATTTGGAAAGGGGAGGGGGGAGTTGGGATATCTTATCTAGAAAGAAATATCTTAAGAGGTGACAGGGTGACTTGGCTCAGTTAGCTCAGCCTTGGAGACAGAACAGATTTTTATTTTTTTCCTCCCCCCTCCCCAGCATACTGTAAATCTCACACTCGCTCTTTCTCTGCACGATTGCAACGTCGGTATTTTTGTTGGAGCGCTGCCTTACACTGTGTGCATGCCTGCGCTTTTGCATCTCTGCTTTCACTACCTGTAGCTGTTTCTGAGAGTGTGTTGCTCACCTCTCTGCTATAGAAACCTCCTTGCGCAGGGGTGAGGCAGTCCCTGTTGCGCTCGGAGAGGAGAGGGTATCAAAGAGTGGATGTGGGAGGGCCACTTCTGTGAGCCACCTAATGTGGAAACTGAAGAATTTTATTCTTTTCCTCATCTACATGTGCTCTCTTCTGTCAGTCCTGGACCTGTATGAGCATAGTGGGATGGTTTTGCTCTCTGTGTCTCCGTGAAGTTGCTTGTCTTGAATTGGATCAGCCCCTCTTGCAGCTGTTCAAATTTAAATTTTTTTAATTTTTTTTTTTTAAATGGTGCTAGTTAGTGAAACTTCTCTGTGTGACACAGATCCCATTTATCTCTCATCTGCTTCCCTCTGTCCTGCATGTCTGCATCTTGGTTGGGCACTCCCAAGGCTCCCCATTTCTGTCCTCTTCTGTCTGGCTTTCTGAATCCATTTCTCTAGCCATGGTCCCCTTGGGGTCTGCCTTACCACCGCTTCCTTTTGCACCTGCAAGGGCTGTGTATTTGCACTGGGACAGGGTAGGTAAGTAGCTGGCTCCCCAGATAAATCACAGACCCTCCCTGTGTCTGACAGCCTCTTTGAGGGGAAGGGGGGTGCAGGCAGGAATGTGCCCCTCCCTCTCTAGCCGGCTTCAAGTGTATCTAGAGGAAAGATGGGCAAAAGCACTTCCCTCCTTGAGGAGAGGAGCCAGAGAAGGGCCGACCTCTGCCATGTGCACTTGCTTTGGAGAACTGCTGCACTCTGGAAACACTGCAATGTGTCCTTCCCCACCGTATGCCTTCAGCTATAACTAAGAAATAACAAACTGTGTCCGAATGTTGAAAACCTGCCTGCCTTTCTTGGCCTTTCTGTAGTGCAGGAGCTTCTGCTCGGTGCTGGGATCTGCTCCTGAGAGATGCAGTTTTGTTTGTAAGGCTGCCTTTGTCCATCAGTGCAGCTTTCACATGCAACTTTAGTGTCACCTGAGTTTTATGGGGTTTTGGCAGGTTTGCTTTTAATGATGAGCCTCAAGTGGTGTCTGAAGTCTGATTGCTGGCACAGGGCATCATGTGACTGGAGCCAGCCCTGAGGCTGGCAGTGACCTGCCTTCTGTCAGGTCCCTCCAAGACACCCCCAGCTCTGTGGTGGTGGATTTGCATGTGTGAATGCAAATGCTCAATTCATTCTGCCTGGTCTTTTGCCATGCAAATATTTCTATCAGGCAGGATCTGACCTGCTGTCCATGCTGATGTCTTAACACAGAGGGTCCCCAATTCAGCGAGGTACTTAAGCCAGTGCCTTTCATTACCAGGGTGCGTTGTCTTCTGAGGGGTGCTCTGATAGCCCCTCCTGTCCCCTTGGCCTTCCCCAGGCCTTCCCTGGGCTCCTTCCAACAGCTTGTGAGGCTGCCTCCATGCTCCCGCCAGCATGACTTGGGCCGGCTACAAGTGGGGCTCCGCTAGTTCTGCGCGGCATGGCTGGTGTGGACTGGCCGGTGTCCACCACAAACTGGTGGGAGGGAGCAACCACCTTAAGCAGGTGTGCAGGGGACAGAGCAGGGGGGTCCAGCTTCTTCCAGCTTCAGCACACTGGAGCCGCATGTCCAACAGCACCTGCGGATAGTCATCTTGAGGTCAAGGGAGCACCTTGGTGAGTCAGGGTCCAAAGCGGTGATTCCCTATCCATGTGACACTTGCAGTGTCCTGCACCTTTTTTACAAGTGCATGGTAGTCACCTGGATCCTACCTTCTCCAAGTAATGTGCTAGATGTGGTTGTGAAGAAACTAGATGGTGCAGTACATGACGGTATCAGGCCCTTGTCCCTTAAAGGATGGGAAGTAGAGCTTTCCCTTCTCTAAACTTAGTGTTTGGGTTTCTTTGTAGGTCAGGCTTTCTGGAAGTCTGTATGGGGACTCTGTTATTGACTGTGGCCTTTGCAGTGTTTTATTTTGAAAAAAAAAAAAGATTGGTTTATTCCCTTTTTTGTTTTTTTCTAAAACAAAAAAAGGAAGGGGAGCATATAGTATCTCACACTTGTCTCTCCTAAAGGTGTGTGTATCTGGCTTTTATGATGTGCATAACCAGCAAGGTGGGAGAGACTGGGAGTAGGTTGGGAGACTACGGAGCACTTATGCCTGTGTGGAGGCTACTGCCTACGGCTGAATTGGCTCATTTCTGTGAAGCCAGAACAAGAACCACCTTGCCAGGGGCTTGGGTGTGCCATGTGCGTGAGAGCACCTTGTCACAGGCACCTCTGTAAAACTTTCTTACTTTCCCAGGATTTCCTTTCCCTTTCCTTTTCCCTCCCCCATGAGGGGTTGTCTGACAGCATCTGCTCAGGAAACTCATGTCTTAATTGCATTAAATCCTTGAACACATGGAGAACCAGACGGAAGCGGCATGTGCTCACTCTGGGTCTGCTTCCTCATCTGTCTGCTGCGGTTCAGCACTGCCTTTTCTGCCTGCTACCAAAAAGGACACTGTCAGCGGGGGCCAACTCCTGCATTAAATGCTCTTCCCTGTGTCAGCAGCTTGAATGCTTTGCCTGATGAAATCCAAAGGAGAGGACTTGGCCTCTCAGTCTTTTTAGAGGTGCAACCTGTGTAAGGGTGAGGACAGACTAAAAGGGGAATCAGGACTCCTGAGTATTCCCTCTGGTTTTTTAATGACATTTTATTTTTCAAGGTCTCTCTTGCTTCCTCTCTCTGTGCAATATCAGGGGGACGACTGTCATACCTACCTCACCGGGGTGTTGTGAGGCTAAAGTCAACTTGTCAAGTGCTTTGAGATCCATGGATAGATCTGTGGCATCTACGGGAATTTAGACACTTTATAAAATACTGAGTGGTGAGAGCAGACTGGTTTGTTTAACTCTGTTTATAGCCAGCTAATGAGTAAGAATCGAGTCACAGGGAATGAAGCTCTGATCCAAATCCTGCAGTCCTTACTTCTGCAGAGCTTGCCAAGAGCTGAGCGTAAATAAGGCTTGTAGGGTTTGCCAGCCAAGTGCAGGCTGTTTTCCTCTGAACGCCTCTCCTATCCTGCACTGTCTCCTTGCACTTATTCTCCCTCCTTTCTCCCAGCCTGGATGCTTGTATCTGTCTGGGAATTGTTTGGGGTTTTTTTAGAATTCTAGTGGTTTATAAGACAACCTTGTTGGTGGTCAAGTGGGCACTGTCCCCCTCAGAGGAGATACTTGCACTGGACATCCTTCACTAAAGGCTGAACCATTTGATAGGGTGCTGTGTTGCCTAGCCAGGAGTTGTGTTGCCCCACTCCTCTTTTCCATGTTGTTTTTTTTCCTGTGACTCTCAAGTATGCTGCTTGGATACTTTAAAGGCTTTGAGTATTTGTTCTCAGATTTGTTACAGCCTAAATCCAAAGCCATGCTGAGATCTTCCAAAACCAGATGCAAAGACTTTCAGCTGTTCTGGAGCAGATGGAAATGGCTGTGGGTTTCCACAAAAGCTGACTTTCTTTTTCATGGCTAAAGAGTGAAAAATTTCTTGCAGCTTCTAGGAGTGTAGGGACCAATATTGGACCCTTAATATCTTGCCAGTCCTATCACTAGGCCTGGGCAAAGGTTGTTAGCCTATCTGTTAGCCTCTCATTGCTGTGCAGCTGCACCCATCCTTCTGTGGGGCTGCCTTAGGTTTCAGACTCCTTTCCTACTCATGGGAGCAGAGATGGCAGCGTTCTCAGAAGTGTAAGCATTCTAGCACTCTCCTCCATAGCGTACCAATCCCCAACCAAGCCCCTGTAGCCAGCTTGGGTAGGTGGTGATGGGGGTATTTGCAACTACCAGTTTTCACCCTATGGAGGGGAGGTGTTGCCACCCACACCCCCTGTGTGTGGGGGATGCACCATGCTTGAGAAGATGGCATGATGTAGCTTGCTCACAGAGCAAGGTAGCTCCTGCTTCCGGGGTTGTCTTGGGTGTCTCAAGAGCAATTCCCCCTGAAGGGGGACATTGGAGGAAAAGGCAGATCTGATTTGAGCGTCTGTCAGCTATTCCTCTGACTTTTGCCTCTGAAAGTTTCCCTGCCAGCAACTTCAGTCATTCCAGCTCCATCCCTTCTTCCCTGTGGTTTTTTTTCCCCTGAAGTTCCCTGGTGAGAGGTGGGAGGTGCTGGAGCTGCAGTTTGGAGTTCAGGGGCAGCTCACAATAAGGCGCAGATTTGGGGGAGATCTGAACAAATCCCAACCCTCACGGAGCCTCTTAACCTTTTCCTTTGGGATGGGGATCTCTATGCAGAGCCTCAGGAATCTGCTGTTGCCAAGTATGCCAAAAGCTGCAGGGAAGCAGTTTCTGAAGCTGGCCCTGCGTAAGTAGCTTTTTCCAAGTCTTGTTTGAGATGTGCTCATTTCCAACACTTGCTGCTGAAGAAACTGAAAAGATCTATACTGTGCTAATCATGGAAACCTATTCAAGCCAGTTTCATCTTGCTTACCAAAACTTGTAAAGCTGCCCTTTTCAAAGGTAAGACAAGTCTTGCAGTCTTTTGCAAAAATGCTGTAGTCTGGTCCCAGACTCCGCTGTTCAGTTGCGCTCAGTTCTGCCCTGCCGTATGAGAGCTGTTCACGAGATGTGTGCAGATGTCAGTTTTCTCACTCAGCTTGTGCGTGTCTATGTGCTTTTTCCCTTATAGGTGTGTGCATTATATATGTCTAAAGCCTCAAGCCAGGCTTGGTGGTTCAGCGTTTAAACTGTGTTAAGAAGGAAGTGCTCTTGGGATTGAACTGTTTGGGTTGTGTTGTTTTTTTTTTAAAAAAAAGTAACACCTCCCACCCCCCAAACCCAAATTTCTGTTCACCGAAGAGATGGCTTTGGGCCATGAAGTTTCCTACAGGTATACGCATCCTCCTGCATTGAGGCTGCTGCCTCTGATAGATGATGACCAAAAGTTGCCATTTCTGACAGCTGCTCCATGATTGGTGTGGATCACTTTGGGATATTCCTGAGCTGGGTCCCCGCAACACCAGTGGTACAGCTGGTGTTACCTGCCCCTCGGCATCCCTCCAAGAGACTGCATTTTTTTTTTTTTTTTTATCCCCATAACATACCGAAGCCCTGCAGACAGACAGCCCTGCCCTATGTGTGCTCTGCCCAGAGAGGGAATCCTTCCCTCTGGCTGCTTCCTGGGCACCTCTCACCAGCTCTAACTATGCTTAGGGGTATCTGCTGCATGCACGGGGGATGCTGTGGCTCGCTACCTGCACAGATGTAACTGTGAAAAGGAATCTTAACACTCTTCTGTGCCTGTTTCTCTGAATCAGCATTATTGTGTCTTGGGGAAGGGGGTGGGTGTGAATGCCCTTCCCTTGCCCTCTTTTGATCACTGTGTAATACTCTTTTTCTACACAAACTGTCTATAGTAAGATGGGTTTTGCCAAGGTTTTCTAATTAATAGACACTAACCAGCATTTCTCTCTTTTTTTTTTTCTTTTTGCACATGTGACTTTAGCTGCAATGGTACATGGTCTTTCTGTTCTTTTTCTAATTGTGAACTTAAGTAAGCAAATTCCTGGTGTCTGTGACATTAATGCACTGTGGGTCTAGCCTAGTAAATTGTTCTGTTCCAAGCTGGGTTCTCTTAAGTTATAGCTGGATGGGGTTTTGCTGTTTTTAAACTGAAACATAAAACCGTTTTACACTTTGCATATTTTGTACAGTAAAATTCTGGAAATAAACTGAAACCAGATTTGATTGTCCCACTCCTTCCTCTTATCCTTTCAGACTAAAAAAATAAAAGCTTTTCTGGCCTTCAAGCATTCCTTAGCTGTGGCTGGGAGGGGCCCTGCAAACATGTGGTTTAACCTTTTTGAGGCTGTCTTTTTGTCATTTCTAGACCTTTCTGATCTGCCCTGCCACAGTGAAATGCAAACTCATTTATCACTCCTGAAGAAAGACTGCTAGGTGACTGCTTTGAACACCTGAAATCTCAAATGATGGGGGAGCAAATGCAGCTGGGGGGGGCCACAACTGGAGTGGGAACAGGTTTTTCTGCCTCCTGTCTTTTCATAGTTTGCACACAAATTATGAAGTGCAGGATTCATTGCTGAATTCCTTATTTGGACCTGGTGGGGAGGAGGAGTGGCGAGAGGCGGAAAAGCCAGTGCTCCTTGTTTGTGTGGATATGAGCTTGTGCTCTGCTAAAACAATGTGCGGGGATCTCGCCTCAACAGCACCCCTGGGTGCGGCTTTCCCCACCTCCAGTTTCCATCACTGGCATACTGAGAGCTTGGAAAGACCAAGCGGCCATGCCCAAGGAAAAGTGGGACCAGCCTTCTTCCCTAGACAGTCTTCGGTACCTGCTTTTCAGGAAAGCCCCCTTTAATGGGGAGTACCTGGCCTGGCAGCTTTGGCCTGCCCAGCAGATCTCCTCGGTGGCTTCGACTGTTGGAAAAATCCACAGGATGCTGCTGTGCAGTGAAAAATAGAGTGCAGCAGCTGCAGAGATAAGCAACATGCATATAAATGCTGGTGGAGAGAAAGAGCCAAATGGCTAATTCTCTGCTTGGGAGGAGATGGATGTGTTTAGGCTATAGAACGGAGGCCCAGGAGGAAGCAGGAAGGGTGGGAAGGGGGTGTGCTTAGTCCTGCCACCTGCCCTTCCTTGATCTCTTGGCTTTTGATCAGTCTCCCTCATCCTGCTGGTGCTTTGGCAGTGCCCAGCTCTGTGCTGTTCGCAGCGCAGCTCCTATAGATGGGCAGGGAAAGGAAACAGTGCTGCTACTGCCCTGCAGAGCCTGTGATGGGTATGCAGCCATGCTGGTCCCCTCCTGCCCCTCAGAGGAAGACCTGACTTGCCGGACTGGAGCTGTGTAGATAAAGGCTCTGTGGGAGCCAGCTGCAGGTGTGTCACAGGAAGGTGAAAGAAGGAGGAGTTTGGCAGAAACAAGATAATGGGCTTGTCGGCCTCGTCCTGGGCTCTTAGCCTTGAGAGTTGTGTCTTTACATACAAGTTCAGCACACTCTATTTTCATTTGTGGCTTAGTGCTCATACTGAATCAACACCTGATCGCTGCTGTTCATGGCACTTTGTCTCCTGCCGTGGGTTGTGGAGGCTGATGGAAGGAACGGGCTTTGCTAGAGGGACTGGTTACCTTGGCCTTCGCCCAGAGCTCAGCTATCTGAATCATAAGGGGCTGTGGTGTGTAGCTCAGCAGAAATTAGAGCTGAGGGTGCTGTTCTGGTTTGGTCAAGTCCTTCACTGGAGTTGCAAGGGTCTTTGAGGTGTTGCACCTGAGGTTCCATCACGTTGGGTTAAGTATTATGGACCCAAACCTCTGAAAGAAGGGGGAGGGAGGCCCTCACTGGCAAACAATGCCTGGAGGGAGCTGGTGTGCTGAACTAGAGGTGAGCACCTTCTGCCTGAGGAACACACGAGACAAGGGGTCACTTGAGAAGGAGATGCCCCTCCTGCAGTGCCCTTCCTGACCATAAGGGCATAAGGCTGTGGCTACCCTGAGACAGCACAGCAGCAGCCACTGGGGTAGAGTATTTGGTGGCTGAAGTGTGGCTTAATACTCGAGAAGATCAATGGATGCCAGTAGGTGATGGGACCAAGACACACAGTTACAGATAGTTAGAAAACATCAGCTTTGGGGAATTCAGTGGGCAGGTATAGGGGAAAGGGGCCGTATGCAGTCAGGTTATAACAAATGGGTTAGGAAAGGGATTTGTCACCTTAGGCAACTGGCTCGTTGCCTTGTGTGAAGCAGTAGCAACACCACTGTACAATATTGTTAGCTAAATTAATAGTTCAGTGAAACATCTGGCTGTGGAGGTGGGTAGGGCTTCAAACCCCAAAACAGCTTCTGCTGGTGCTACGTACTGGTTCTGCTGTCTCAGCCCTAGAGAGGGAGGTACAGGGAGGGATTGAACTTGAGGGCTTCCAGGGGACCCTGGGGCTCAGGGCAGGTGGGGTGGGCGAGAGGGGAAGGGCATCTCTCAGCAGGACATGGTGTCTCGTAACAGCATGCAGGAAGGGAAGGTGTGTTGGGAGTTGGCCAAGCAGAGGGCTTTGATTTGTCTTTCAACACCGCTCCCAAGTTTATGTTGGACTGGGAAGGTGGTGGGTTTAGGTTACAGTCCTTTCCGGTACTGACAGATAATCCACTGGGGCAGGGGTGTCCGTTCCCTTTTCACGTATGTATCCGTGCACTACTGGGTCAGGAGGTGCTGAGAGAAGAGAGAGCACTGGGCATAACAGGTCTGCAAATGTAGGTAGGGATGGTTTAGTGGGGTGGTTGCATATGCATAAATAGCTATCTCTGAACAAGGTTACCTGAGCTGCTTTGAAATGCTGTAACAAGTTTTACAGCCTTGCTGTGAGCATGTGTGCTGGTTTATGCTGACGTGTTGCTAGAAAAACGGACAGTACCTCAAGCAGGAAGAAAGCTGTTTTCTTCTTTCTCCCCATCTCCCTGTCACCCTCCATAATGAACCTTGGAAAAGGTTGTGCGTTGTGGGTTGGGGTTTTTTTTCCCCTGGATACTGCTTATATAGTTGTCTGTGATCAGGTTGAGGCCCACTGCAAGACAGCCAGCCTACTCCAAAACCCTGAGCTGATCTTCTCTTCCTCCAGAATCCAGGGAGTTGAATGGAGTGAAGATGGACACTTCTGTACATGACCTGATGCTTGATCTGGTTCTAGCTCAGCTAATGCAAAGAACCTGAGGACACCAAGAGCCCTCACGCAGCAGTACTGCTGCTTGCCGGCCTCCCAAAGTCTGTGGGTCATGCCCGTGGTTGTTTGCCAGTGAGGCCACAGCCAAGACGAAGGGAACAATCAGGTTTTGGGCTCTGCGTGGGCAGCACTAACCACAATTTAGAAGAGGCAGAAGGGAGATATCTTTTACCTTGTGGACGTGCATTTGGGATAGCTCCCTGTGTTCACCTTGCTTATGTATCAAAACATGGAGGAAGCAGCAAAACCTCCAGAGGCAGTAAGACAAGGAGGCAATGTGAAGTCAGTGGAAGAGACCTTGGAGAACAGGGTGTGGTTTTTCCCTCCAGCATCCTTAGAAACATGAAGGTACAAAGATTTTAAAAACAAAGACCACAAATTGCTCTAGGCAGGAAGCTACTCTGTAAATTGAAACATTTTAAGTCTCTTCCAAAGGCAAAAATCAGGCTTCCAAATGCTTAGACAACTAGTCTTGGTTGTCTTTTTTCTTTTTTTTTTTCTTTCCCCCCCCCCCCACTACTTGAAAAGGTAGTATGAATGAAAAGTAGATGCATGGAGAGAAGGGAGTTCTTAATAAAACACATTTGATTCAGCCTCTGTGGAAGTTTTAAGAGACACTCAGAACTTTAGCTTTTTGGACCTCTCTTCAGCACATGTCATATGCTGTGGGCATGCTTTAAAAGAGGGAATGAGAAGGAGCTGATTATATCTGGGTCACAGATGTGAAACAGATCTGCAAACCTTTTAGCTTCTATTTTGTAAAAGCTCATTCTTGAGTACTCATAATACCAGATCCTACAGTTGATTATAATTTTGCTTTGTAAGTGGTTGGGAGAAACTGGTTTAGTAATTCAGTAACTAGACTGTGGGAAGCTGTGCAAATTCCTTCAGTGATTTCATTTTGCGAGGACTAAAATGTTCTTCAAATACTTACTTACTTTTGTCGTTCAATAGCCACTTTCTTTGAAGCTAACAGGAGCAGGGCTTTGACATGTTGGATTGAATTTTAAAGCAAAAAATCTTAACACCAGACAAATTTCAGGGCTGCTCTCTGGTCTCGAACATCATTTTATTTTTACCTGCGTTACTGAGGGAGGGACCCGATCAAGCTGGGTTTCCTCCAAATCCCAAAGCGGAGGATGAGGTCGCCCTTGGCTATTTAAGTCATTTGCCACCCACGACTGAAGGAAGGCTCAGTCAGGACAACTGATGGTCTTCTTGGGCAGGTCGTTGCCTTTCTGGCTGCTGTTGAAGTATGGGATAACCCCTCCAGCAAACTCAGTTCATTTAACCCCTGAGGCTTATTTCTTTTGTGTGATGTCACACCACTTGCCTTCTGCTCAGGTGGTGTAGCAGTGCGATTACCGGTGGTACTGGGGGTTACTGGTCTCTTCCTGCAGTGGCAGCAGTTGAGGCTTAGTTGCAGGGTGATGGTTCCTCATCTGCATTTGGGGACAATGGGAAAAGGTGCCCACCCAAATCCTGGTATTTCCTTAGTGCCCAGGCTAGTGAAACAGCTTCACCTTGAGCATGTCCCACCTGTCCCTCCCAAAAGGAAAGCCAGTCTCAGCCTTGTCCAGTTGGCTTTCTCCTCAGGAAGGAAATGTCCATCCCCATGTGTGCAGCCATGGCTTGTGGCATGGGGGTCCACCATGGCCAGTTCCTGGCAGTGGCATGAAGGAGGCTGCTATCTCCCTGGGCTGGGGATGAGCTCAAGCAGTAGGGGCAGGGGAGGGCCTTGTCCTTAAGCAACCCTCCATACCACATGCTATGGAGGTGGTTTGAGGAGAAGAGGAAGACAGGCTAGATAGAAATTGGGAGAGAAAAAAAATAAGGGGATCCAGTGAATACCAGAAGAGTAATAAGTCAAGAGGAATGTAAAGAAGGTGAAAAAGCTGTTTTCTTCTTGTTTTCCATAGCATTAGCAACAATACCAGAAGCCCTTTGAGTGCTTTGCTGATCTCCATCACGGGCTCAGCAAGAGAAGGTGCGAGGGGGGACTGGAAGTGGGGAGCGAGGCACTGGAAGGATCTTTGCTTCCATCCCAAAAGCTGCTTCTAATCTGACTCCAGAGACCAGTCTCCAAGCTGCAAGGAAGCTCTGTAGCTTTTTTTTTTTCCTCCCCCTTTAAATAGTTTAGTGCCTTTTAAACCTGGCAGGGAGTGTTCTGGGAGCTGGGCCAAGAGGGCTGGCTCTGCCCTGGCCCCTGCCCAGTGGCCTGTGTCATCGTTAGACATCATTGTCTTCTGCTAAAGAGGTGTGAGAGCCATCCCCCAGCTGGTCCCAAGGGCTAATAACCATTGAAGGACTGCTTTGCCCAGATGCAGGTGGTAAAGGGAACAGGGAAAAGGCAGGGGATGCTGCACCGCAGTCGGTTGACACACACACAGCCTTGGGTCTTGGGTAGGACACAGTCCTGCTGGCACAGCCTCATTACTGGGGTTAATTATCCTTCCTGCTGTGCTTCGCTATCTCCAGTTTCTGCAGGATGGTGTTGCACTGCATGGAATAGACATACCCAGGGCGTAAAAGTAGCCAGGAGGCAATTTGCATTGCACTGGAGGGCCTTGGTGCTTGTTGCCTGGTCACCCATTCCCCCTCTTCAACCCCCCGAGTCCAGGCAACTGGCTGTGTGTGGGGCTTCCCCAAAGCCAAAGCTTTGCTGGGGCAGAGAGGAATCCAGATGCAATCCTAGCCTATTTTGATAGGACTGCAAGTCAGTGGCAGCTGGGAAATGATATGTTCCTGTCTAATTAATTATTTCCCTGGGCATAAAAGGCAATTTTTTTTCTTTGGTCTCAGTAATGAATCAATCATTTCTGAGGTATGATGTGCAGACAGACAAGGAGAAGCAGCCGGTGTCCTCAGCTGTGCGTGCATGTTGGCATCTGGCTGAGCAGCTTCATTCTGGGATGGGAAGCAGCCGCGATCTCTGGTTTCACTACGGGGCCGTTCCTCTCTTAAGGGCAGCACAGGAGTTTCTCACCACTCCTCATAAACATCATGAAAACTGATGACCCTGAAAATATGGAGCAATCTGTGATTTCCGGAATGCCTCCCTTGTCCTCTTCTTCTGGAGCTGTTTCCCAAATGGTTGACATTAGCTCAGAGGAGTTTCAAGTTCCCAGAGCCTCTCTATCAGTGTCCTTGGGGCCACTGTAAAGGCAGAAGCTTTCTCCTTTGTGCTTCTGTATGATAGCTGCAATATGTGTCTCTTGACGGGTTTCCCTCTCCCTTGATCATTGCCCATGAGCAACACAGGGTGGCCCGTAGTACACACAGCACACCAAACAGTCTGGGAACTTGGAGGAGGTGGGGTATGACTGTGTGTTCTTGCCACATATCACTTGCGAGGGGGGTCCTCACTGTCGTTGGGGGCTGGTAAGACAAGGGTTTGGGTACTTTGAAGTGACTGATCAGCTTGAAGCACTAAGAGTTGGATGAGGGTAAAATACAATTCTGTATCTCTATGTGTATTAAGACCCATTTAATATTAACATCTCATTAACGCTTTGGAGAAAAAGAACTGTTTGCTAAGAGAGGGACAGTCTTAACAGACTTGCCTGCAGAAACACTCAGTGCTGCCCACGTGCACAATTATTTTTTCTTAAATAAAGAAGGAGTTTTTTGCTGGTTTCTCATCCAAATGTGCTGACCTTTTTCTTTTCAGTGTGTAGTGGGCATGGTTAGGCTGACTTTGCTCCTTAGGGCCACCCATGCCTTTCCGATGCCAGTTGTGCCTACTTCTGACAGAGGAGCCCAGGAGTGCCCATGCCTGGGGTCCTGCATGTGATACCTCCCCATGCCACTATCTTACTGTCCCTGCAAGGAATACACTCAAGTTCAAGCTGCCATCTCCTTTGCAAGGGCTATTGCCTCTTTCAGTGGTTTGGTCACTATGAACTCAGGGCAGATGAGGTGTTACAGGTGAACAGGAGAGGCTTTGCTGCCTACTCATCTTCATTGCTGCAATCCTTCCTCTGTTGCAGCATTTTCTTAACTTTTTCTGTGTTCATCTCAAAAGCTGAAGATAAAAAGTTCCAGTTTGTGGGCAAAGAGAATGATGAAAACTGTAATCAGGGGATGAAGGAAGAGAGAAGGGGTGGCCCCATCAAGGACTGTGCTGGCACTGTGATAGAGTGGCAGCTGTAGGATTATCTCTTTCTCTCATAACTTGAGGGAAACTTCCCATAAAGCACTGACACCAGCCTACCACCCCCAGTATGAGCCCAGCCACAGTGGCCTCCACATAAGCCTAAGCACCACTACACTAATTACTTTTTTATGCCCAGAACTCTGTTGCTTGATGCATTGAAATGTGTATATGCCTGTGCGCTTGAACATGTCCGTAGTGCCGTTTGCAGGGTCTGGCTGTGTAAGCTGTGCCTCTTGGAGCGTTGAGAGAGGGGCACATCAGAATAGGTGGACATCTGCAACGGGAGGGGAAGTACGTGGAAAGTAGCCAGGCAATCGGGATGTCCAGAGACAGTGCCAGTTAGGAAAGGCAGTATTCTTCACATTTATAGAAATTCATGGCACTTTTCAGTGACTGATCTGGAGCTGCAGGGCCTGTGCAGGCTGTTACCTTGTGCAGGGTGGAACTGTGCATGTTTTACTCCTGGGAGTAGCCCCAAGGTAAAGATAAGCAAGTACTTTTCTCACGTGACTATTTGTTC
Source organism: Elanus axillaris (assembly GCA_026212715.1). NCBI lineage: Eukaryota > Metazoa > Chordata > Aves > Accipitriformes > Accipitridae > Elanus > Elanus axillaris. The sequence continues at coordinate 4,001,020 of JANZLQ010000031.1, read as the reverse complement.
CTTAATCACAGACTAGGAGACTACTAAATGGCTAGTTTTGCCTGTTCTTGCTCCTTATGGATGTGCATCAATGAGACCTCGAGTCCCACTTGCTCCCTCTCTTTCTGAGCCAGGGTCCTCCAGCAAACCACTTGAGGAAACAGCTGAAAGGAAAGAGCAGGAGGAGGGTGCCCGGCACCCCTCTGTCCAGGAGAGAGGGGGTTGCGGGTGAGAGAGGAGGGGACCTCTAGGCTGAGAGCACTCTGCGTTTCCAGGCTTTTGGAAGTCTCCTCTGGATCCTCTGGGATGAAGCTGAGTTGTTCCTAATCCCACCATGGCCACGTGGATGGTCTCCCCAAACACACTTAGTTCAAGTCTTCCAGGCAGTGCTTATGCATTGTAAAGAAGCAAGAAAGGGCAAATAGTTGATCTGGGGGCTTTGCTGTCCTGTCTATTTTTCTAATAGGCTGTGCCTTAAAAGCATGGGTTGAGCGATGTTCAATGAGGAGCTAACGTGGCCTACAGTCATATACCACGTAAGCACAGTATTCATTCATATACACAGATATATATAGCTATCCAGCTGCACGTTGTTCATGCTGGCACTTTCCACCAAGAGGATATGGCACACGTAGGAATATATCAGTACTTCAGCTTTTTTGTACCAATAGTTTAAAATTTCTGTTTTGGCTAATGTAGAGAGAGAGAGTCAAAGGGACTGATCAACAGGCAGGAAAAAAAAATCTATAAAATCTTGCTTTGCAGTTCATCTGATAAAGGAAATATATAGTGTGTAAACTTTGTTTCTCATCAGGCTGATTTGCATTCGTATAATGAGCTCTGATTCTCCTGTCCCTCGCACTGTTATTTCCCCTAATGTCTCTTACCTCTTGACGTAAGCCAGTATAAGAAAGGTCAGAACAATGTTTTTCATCTGTAGCAAGAGAGGACCTGTGTACCTTACCTATGCTAACAAGTCTGAACGACTGGAGAACATATTTATAAATGTATTTATAAAGATAAAACTATCTCCAAACTCTCCATTCATTGCACTATTGTCAAACCTAATAAGCTAAGACAATTGAAATCTGCTGGCATGGGAAAGCAGGGAGACCTAACACTGTCACAGTGACCTGCACATGGATGGTGCTGCACTTGCCAGGACCGAGTTGCTGACTCTTTGCTTTACGAGTGACCCCCTTGACTGTGAACTGGTGCCCTGAGCTCCTTCTCAGTCTGCAGTAAACAGAGGCTTCTCACAGTCTGCTGTGGGACATTTGAGTCTCTTAAGCAGGCGCAACTGTGCAACTGAGCACTTAAAAACCAAACAACCTCGATCCTTTCACTGCTCATTGCCCAACGCATGTTATCCAGCATCTAAGACAGTTGGACGGGTGTGTTCCCTCCCAACATCTTGGTCATGGGAAAAGATGCTATGTAGGTTTTGGGTTAAAAGTCAGCTAAAGCTGGAAGGTCATGGGGAATAGGAGAGCTTCAGGGTGGGCCCCTATGAATGCTTCCACTGGCAGGAGCATGCTGTATATCTCATGTGCATCACCTTCAATCCAGCTGAGGTTCACCTGAAAGGGAAGGTAGGCCCAGCCCAGACCTGGCTGCAGATGTTTGGAAATGACCTGGAGTCTGCTCTGGTGTTTCCTTGGGGTTAAAACCAACAGTTTGGCTCAGCGCCATGATCTTCAGCTTCAAGAGTTTGGGCTCAGACCAGGATCAGCCTTTCCAGCAGTTCAGAAACTTGCAAGCTTTGATGGCCCATATCAGACCACCTGCATTTACCCTGTCTTTGGCCCAAGCTTTTGAGAAGAAAGAGGTTCAGACAGGGACCGTGGTGGTTGGTCTTGCATTGCACTGCCAGACAGGAATGTCCTGTCATTATACGGAATCACTGAAAACTTAAACAGCATCCCTAAAACCTTCCTCCCCTCCCAATGCTTTTTGCTGCTTCTAGCGTGTGAATGAGTAGCTACAGCCTCCCACAGCAGAACTTGCAGGATTGAGTGGTCTTGGCAGAGTAGCTGCAAAGGGCATTGTGTTTAATAAAAGGACTCAATTTTACAGCGGCCTTCCCTGTGTCTTGAAGTGAGATTTGGTCTTTGGATGTTAAGCGCTGGGCCGACGAGCATGGAAAACACAAATTGGCTCCCTGTCTCCCTCTGGCAGCGAGCAGGTGGGCACTTTTCTCCTGCTCTGGGACACTCGAGGCAGATTCCCTGCAGATTCCTATTGTCCTGACTAAGGAGGCATGATTTGCAGCAGTGCTGGGTGCTCACAGGGGCAGTCCCGGTGGCTCAGCACCACTGAGAATCAAGCCAGGAGGGTCCCGGCAAGGGCAGGGGCAGAGGGAATGGGGCAGGGGGGAAAGAGGAGCAGCGGTGCTTGCTGACGCTCAAACACAGGTCTTCTGATAGAGGGACCTGCCGTAGGGGGAGGCCTCTCAGCCCCCACAAGTCAGACTGCACAGAGTCACAGTTAGTCATCGTCATCATCGTCATCATCATCATCGTCATCATCATCGTCATCGTCATCATCATCGTCGTCATCATCGTCATCATCGTCATCATCATCTTCGGTGTTTATCTTCCCAGAAAGCACATCCTCTATCCAGTCCTCCAGCTCCTCGGCTGTGGGCAGGTCATCGTCATCTCTGATCTCCATCCAGATGCTGTCAGCCTGTGGGGACAGGTGATGGGGGATTAGCCACCCTCAGAGGCACAGGGAAGAGGTGGGGTCCACTGCTATTGTGGGGGTAAGGGTTGGACCCTAGTTGGGATGCGGGGGGGGGGT
>JANZLQ010000031.1:3979629-3998139 GCA_026212715.1 Elanus axillaris | reverse complement strand
GTTGGACCCTAGTTGGGATGCGGGGGGGGGGTGGTGGTGGTGGTGGTGGTGGCATTAGCTCTCTCTCTGCCACAGCCCATGGGCAGGCTTGGCCACAGTGTCTCTCTGCCCACATGTTGGGATTACCACTTCCCCCTGAAGCACTGTTGCTTCTGACTGGTCAATGGGTTTACGTGAGTGAGTGGTACTGGTTGCCCTGGGTTAGATGTGTGCCCACTGCCTGTTCCTCTCTTGCACTGCCTATACCTGTGAGCGAGAGCATTGTCCACCTGATACATTGTCCTCACCCTGTCTGGCCAGTCCTGTAGACTCCAAGTCCACATAAAGAGAGCATAAAGAGACCTATGCCAGCTCCCACTGCATCACCTCAGCTCACAGGACGTCGCAGCATTTCCCTTCTTCCTTCCAGAGCCCTTCTGGGACCTCTTCCTTTGAGCCTTTTTACACCCCGCTGTCAGCACCCCTTCTTCCCAGCCTCTTTTACCATCACCTTTGCCTCAGGATGTTGCTCTGGACCCTCCACATGTGGTAGTGGTTCCTCCTCTCGGAAAAGCCCTTCCTCAGATCATTTCAACCACACTCCAGCTGAAGAATGGTGAAAAACACCACTGCCCTGGTCTACAGGTGCTCCCTGTTCTTTCTCTCCAGCAGTCTGCATTACTTCCATAAACTGGAAGGGATGGGGGGAATCAGTAAGAAGATGCTTTCTAAATTGTGGCTGTTACCCAGAGACAGGAAGCATAGCTTAGATGGTCCCTGAGGGCTGGAAATGGAAGGTTTTCTCTCTGTTTTGCCATAGGTTCCTTGGGTAAGTGCCTGAGTAAGCCCCTTGCCCTTCACTGTCTCCCCTCCATAAAATAAGATCAGCCTCCTACTCTGCAGAGGTGCTGTGAGGTTATCTCGTTCAGCATTTGATGTTGCAGAAGCAAGTGCTTTTCATACATCAGAAGATAATTACTGGCTTTTGCAAATGCACCCAACTTCTTTCCCCATCTGTGGTACCTAATTCTTTTTGGTTTTTGGCTTCCTAAAAAGCCACACCAATTTCTGCTCAAGGAAAGCTGTTTCTCCCTTACAATATTTTCCTTCCAAAATACCCAAATTGTAATAAAGAAGAGCCATGGAGAGGCACGCAGCTCTTGCTTCATGCAAATGATCTTGTCCCCAACCTCAGGAGTGTTCGTGCAGCAAAAAGCGACACCTTTAAATAATGGGAGCAGGAATGGGCCCATTGCACCTAGAGAAGATGCTGTGGAAATAAAGCAGCAATATTTTGCAGAGCATCATGGCCCCAGTCCTGAGCCACTACCATGTGACAGGCTGGCGGGGCTGCTGGGAGCTCTGGTGTTTGTATTGGCAGGTTTTTAGAGAAATGATGGGGTCACAGGGGTTATGTCCACTGAAGCCAACAGCAGTGTTTATTTTTACTCTGTTGTGTAAGTGCCACTTTGTACCTGTGTAACTTGGCTGAACACGGTGATGTAACACTGAAATAACGAAATGAGCTCAGTGTTTGTTTTAGATATCACCCACCAACCTAGAACTTTCTTAAATCTCTCTCTTGAGGAATAGAAAACAGACTTAAAAGGAATGAAATAAAAACTGCAAATACTATAATCAACAACGTAAAACATTTACTATATCAAAACTAGACAATGCATGAGTTTTTACAGGTCTCTGAGTGACTGCTGGATAATAAGGCATATGTTCCTGCTTTCAATAAGATCCTCTTGCCACTGACAATCCCACTTCCATGAATTTCCATTGATTGTAGCTTTGACTTAAACATGGCCAGCTGCATTAAATATAATGAAGGGAGATACTATGGACTAGTAATAAGGGCAAAAGACTGGAAGACTTGGGCTGTGTTTCTGGCTTGTCCATTTTTCTCATGATCTTAGGTGATAGATGCTATCTTGGCCCTCTTCCCTTTTGTCTCTTGAGTCCTCACTCTCTAGGTGTCTGTCCCACGGTCTGGCAGATGCTGCTCTGCTACAGATAAAGCACTGCTCACATCCAGCCAGCGCTGCATCTACCCCATATCTCCCAAGCCAGCTTCTCATTCCCCTCAATGGGACGGGCAAGATCCAGGGCTTTCTTTATAACACCATTACTTTGCCTTCCTTACCACATCTCCCATCTTGTGGTCCTGCAGCATTTGTTATAACAGGAGGCACAATCATCTAATACACCCTCACTGTCCCTCTTTTTCTGGGGAGGTACAGGAGAGGGGACATGGGGGCTGGGAGCAAGGTCGGTGGTGGGGCCAGAACAAGTGCCCAGCTCCAGACAGTTGTTGCAACTCTAAGTCCCTCTCTGCCCTCTTCTAATGAAACATCAGGTTCCCATACAGCTGAAATTTCAAACACAAAGTCAAGCACCAAATTACAAACACTTCTGCAGTGGGGAGATTTCTGCTTCCAGAGACACTTACATACCCACACAGGCTCATTTTAAAGAGATTAAAACACCCAGCACTTAACCATCAAAAATAAACTAAGGTAATAAGTGAGCCAGGCTGGAGTGTGCCTCATATGGCTCTGATCATATGGAGTGTTATTGGCAGAAAGAGGAAAAATGGTTTCTCTCTAGTCATGATGCACATTACATTGCACTCAGCAGCTCTCCCCAGATCTCTGCCGGTGGGGGTCGGATGGGTCCCTCTCTCACCTGCCTTAAAAGCTAACAGTGTGTGGGCAACCTGACATCAGCCCCATGCCTTGCTGGCTTGAAGGCAACCATGGTGAAAACAGTAGCTGCTAGAAAGCTGGTCCGATAGCACAGCTGTGGGTCCTGTGGGTATCACCACCCCTGCAGCCGTGCCAAAGCAGCACCCGCCTGCACAGCTCTCCCTCGGCAGCGCTGCCAGCTGCGGGATGGCGTGGAAACCTTTCACTGCCAGCGGGCATGGGGCAGACACACCTCCGCTTCCCACCCAAATCCCTCCAGCACTACCCACACAGCAGTGGCTGAAGAGGAGGAAGGAGAGCCTAGACGAACCCCACTATACCCTTCTTGCCCCAGCAGGATCCCTCTGTTCCCAGTTTATGTTGTACTTTTAATAAGGCTGTGTATTTATTTGGCTTTTATCAAGCTGTGCAGTTTCTCCCTGTCATCTGTTGGGGACCATCTTTCCTTCCTACATTCAAGCTGTGCTGTTCTGCTTCTGCTGCAAAAACACCCTCCTTTTTCTCCTCCTCCCCTAAGCATGGCTTGCTTTCCCTCCTACACACACACAATTTTCCTCCACCAACCCACCCAGGTTCAGTCAGAGCAGGGCATGGGCAAAGGCGCATGCTGTGAGCAGAGGTGGAACGGTGAGGCCTTGAAACCAAAACCAGGCAAAGACTTGAAGCTCAGACCACAGAGGCTGGTCCTGTCCTCAGCAGATGTGGTTTGTGTGCGACTCAGCAGCAGAAACATGCTCAGACTGAAGCCCGAGGTCGGAGGTGTTACAAACCCGGCTGCACGTGGGAATTTGCACTTTTTCCCTGGGGAAAAGCCAGGTCTACCTGCACTTAACAGCAGAAATCCCACTGATTCCAGCAGACCTCAGACCCCATCCTTTCTAGCACCTTAATCTTGGGTTCACTGGATTTTCTGGGCACATGCTACTCACGTCTGTGACGTTCACCACCCCAATCTGTGGTCTGAACAGGTCAATCTTGAAGGTCTTCTCCCAGTAAGTGATCAGCTGCAGGAGTGAGAAACAAAGCTCAGACAAGGGTGTTTGCCATAGCCCATTGCATTAATTCAGCCAGCTGGGCTGCAGTGCGGGAGCGTGCATCGGTGAGTGCATGGGAGAGAAGAAAGGCTGAACGTGAGCTTGGGCCACCACACATGGCGAAGGAAAGTGCTGAATCTCGGGATGTTCCCAAGACACCACCTTCATAGGAGGCAGACCCAAACGAGCAGCTTTCAGGGATCACCTATGGTCCAGTTTCCCGACCTTCCCTGTCCCAAATTCCCTGGGGCAATTCCTGTGCTTGTGCGTACATGCACATACCCCCATCGATGAATTAAACCAAAAAAGGCAAGGAGCCCCTGCCACTCACCAGAGGAAAGTCGTCAGGGTCAATCCAGACAATGCTCAGGTCGGGATTATCGGTGTTGTCCCTGGCAACCTGCTTCAGGATTTCCAGGAACTCAAAACCATCTGAAATGATACATGAACTGCTGCAGCTCTCTCCTGCAAACATGCAGGCACTTTTCGCTTGTGGGGTTTTCAACTTCCCCCACCTCCACCCCCCTGCACACAGAAGTTGTTTATAGTTCTCATTAAAATGCTGTCTCCCAGCTCTTTCTTCTGATAATAAGGCTTTTAATTTCCAGCATCCTCCCCGGGTATTGAAATTAGTTACACATGAATTAAGTCTCGTAATCCTTCCGTAGAGTGGAACAATGTCGCTATTTTCTTGTGTTGAGGGAGGAACTGAGCCCCTGAGAGGCGAAAGCCTTTCAGCACCCTGATGGCACTGAGAAGCACCTATGCCATGGCTTTTCAGGAGCTGATGCCCACAGGTATCCCGCATGCCCACGGGTTTCCTGCATGCCCATCACACACCCAGCCCTCAGCACTTTCCTGGATCCATACAGCAAGATGGATGCAGTGTTAGGGAACAAATCCTGGTGTTGGGGTGGAGGAGATGACTTTTTTCCCAGCTAGCCATCTGTTTATATCCAGAATTTGAATCACGGCTAGCGTACCTGCTAACGTAAACACCCAGAAGCATCCCAGCTCCCCATCCCAGCAGACTGGGGCTCCCCATCCCAGCCAGGGCATGGGGCTCCACAGTGCAAACAAAGTACATGAAACTACACTTCCTTGAGTGATGGAGAGTTGTACAAGGAGGAAAACGGCCTCCTACCTGGGTCGTCTTCTTCGGCAAAGGCCACGATGTGGATTCCATCCATGTCGTCCTCCTGGAAACAACAAAACTATTACTGATGGCCCAGGGAGGGAGGACAGAGTCTAGGCAGTTGCTGGAGACAAGGAGTGGTGGGATGTCTTCAAATGAACAGGATGATTGCAAAGGGAGGCTTGATGGGAGCCCCACCAAGACACCAGAAATGGGAGCTGAGGTGAGGCTGAGTCGTGGAGGTATAAGGTGCTGAAGTGGGTAGTTTGGGTAGTGTTGCTGAAACCCTTCAGGTAAAAATGAGGTGGGGCACAATGATGGCAAAGGTTGAGGGAGCTTCTGATGGTGTAAGGCAAAATCTTGCCTGCAGAGAAGGTCAAGGGGTCACTAGCATGAGAATATGGGCTCACCCTCCATGCCTGAGACCACCTACCCTCATAAATTTGCAGCTGCCAGGGGATAGTTTGTAGGGAAACAAATACCTGCCACCGTGCTCAGCCCCCAAACGTGCTCCTTTGGGGACAGCAAAGGAGGTTTCCCCTCAATATGAGAGGTGAGGTGGCAAACTTGGGCCCCTTTTGGGAGGTGAAGGGTCTCTGCTCTAGGCGAGGGTCTCCATGAACAGCAAGGGGAATTGAGTGGGAGGCTCATTTCAGGGCTCCAATTAGCGGAGGACAGAAATGATGGCCTGGTGGACTGCTTTTCTCCATGAGACACATGAATAATGGGTAATGATATTGGCAAAGGCCAATGGATCTGCTGGCCGGTTCATCATCCGTCCGCTATGAATGTCATCTCTGAATTATCCCACGGTTCAGCTTCGCCTTCCTCGCCCGCTGCCGGTCCCGGTTTCCATTTCAATTGGTTTTAATGCGAGAAAAAATTCCCATCTAAATGCTAATTTCTTTTCCCTTCTGAGCCCAGAGGTGACAAAGCCACCATCAAAAAACTGAAAGGAAAAAAAAAACCTGAAAGATTAAGTGGAAAACATTATCTTTAAAAACAATAGCGGTTATTGGGCCTTTGCTGGCATCTTCAGGGAATACGTTTTCAGCGGGGTATTCTGGGCAGATTTACTTGGGATTCAGACCACTCACAGCTGGAAAAATCTACACTGTTGCTTTTTCTCCATATTTGCCAGCAGCACTGTCAGATAGCAAAATAAAATATATATATGCAATATATAATTATATATATAGCTACATAATATAGCTCTATTGTGACCTCCAAGACAGCAAAAAAAACTGGAGTAACTCCAGTGAAGGCATTGAGGATGTTCTGAACTTGCAGCAAGATCAGAATCCAGCCTGTTGTCTCCTGTAGGTACAAGTCTCCTGCTCATAGCGGAGGCAAGCTCTGTATTCCCAGGCTGCTGGTAAAGCAAACATTCCACTGCTGAAAATTCACAATTTTCCTGAGCTTATTTTAGAATATGTTCTGTATGAAAGTGAAACCACAGCATGTGAAATTTGTCTCACTGAATCCCCACGGAAAAACTTTGAGAGACTTCAGTGCTCTAGGAAGCTATCTTCTACACAGAATCTGTATTTTAAAACAAAATGAAAAGCTATCATGCCTAAGTGACTCATAACTCTCAGTCGAGTTTTATTACCTCTTTTCTTGTTGCATTAAAGACTCCCAAGGTTTTTGGTGCTTCAGAGTCCCGCAGCATTTCATGTTACACAGCCAAGCAAGGAGGCAACTGAATGCTGTTATAAATGTGCTGAGCTTTATGGAGAAGAGACTGCATCTTCCTTAGTGTCTGTAAAGCACCTATTCAGCTTTGGTTTTCAGCATTCAGCTGGCACCTGAAGGTCCCTGACTGGCTATTAACATTGTACTCATTCACAGTGAAGGGATAATTTGTTATACAAGATTTTTCTTTCATTTTCACCCTTCCCTTCTTACACACCCTTGCAGACCAGGAGAGTCCTCTGCATGTCATTGGTGCCAAACCACTGGTTAGTTCTTCACAATCACTGACTTGCAGCTTGCTTACACCATGAGAAGTGCAATCAATGCATGATTTGCTCCATAATCTATATAATTAACTGAACTGCCTGCCCTCGCTTGCATTTTGAATTGTACAACTGCTCTGGTACAATTTCCATGAATCATCTCTTCAGTACAATCTCCGTAGCTCACCCAGCAAGCAGGGCACTGAAATCACCCCACCACCAGCACCGATGCCCATTAGATGAGACAGAGCAACCTTGGGAAGGATGCTCTCTGTAGCTGTATCATGGCTGCTACAGAGGCTCAACACCTGCCTAGCACACTTGGTTAGCTTTCCCTGTTCCCTCTGTGGAGAAAACGGGACCCAGCTCAGCTGTCGAGCAAAGCATTTGAGCACACCGTTTGAACTCAGGCACTGGGCATCACATCCAAGGCTTTCCCTTCTTTCCAGAGGAGGGAAAGTGGCTTTGCAAGGAAGGAAAGATAATGTTTTGCCCAGCCAGAGGCTGGAGTTCTTGAGCAGCAGTTTCTTGTTGGAAGCTAGCAGGGGATGCAAGGCTTCCCACCGGCCCATGCTTACCCACGTCTCAAACATGTCCTCTGGGCGCAGTTTCCGCAAGGTGGCCCTGAAGGGAAGACAGAAACATTCTTTGAGGACGCATCCGGCACCATCACCCATGACGCTGCCAGCATCACGGAAAAGGTCACCATGCCATGTTTGGCTGGTGGCTGGAGTCAGCGCTGTCGGCCACCACGTTTTGAAGGCAAGCAGGGGGACACAGTAGGTCAACATATGCTTTTATTTATGGTGATAAAACCCTGCCCTTGCCCCCAGTGGAGTCATTGCAGCCGCTATTTGTGCTTGGGAAGATGAGATGCCTCTCTGTGCTGGGGTGTGCTGGTGAATTAGTCCAACACATGGCAGATTGTTCTGCCCATGCTGAGAGCATGAGACGACCCATTCACTTCTGTCTTCCAGTTCCTGGGATGTTCCTAATGGGCTTTGTTCCTTTTTTCTCCTGGTTTTACCCCAGCATAATTCCACCACAAAATTCCTTCCAAACCCTGCTAAAGCAATGAAGACAGAATAACCTCTGGAAAGAAAATTTAGATCCTAATAACCACTGGCAAGAAAATTTAAACCATAAGACTGGCCAAAGCAAGTTTTTTTGAGAAGTAGTTTATAAAGGACAAAAAAAAAAAAAGAATAGTAATTATTTTCAGACATGTCCATAGCAGGAAGCATGTCAGAGAAGCTGAAAGGTGATTGGGATGTTAAAGAGGCACCCAAGGAACACAAGGCCATAGCAGAGAAGCACAGTCCTTTGCATCTCTGCTTGCTGTGGCATCAGGTGTTCATGGAGGTTGCTCCAGCAGAGCAGATCTCTCTGGCTGACCTGTCCCAGGAGCTGTTGCCAAGAGAAATGTCAATCCACAAGGTCCTAGAACAGATTGGTAAAGGGAGTAATAGCATATTGCCAGAACCAGGTGGCATCAATGAGATGTGTAACCTGACGCTTCAGTTTGCCTCGCTACCATGGTGGTGAAAACAAGGAGCATTTTTTAAAGGTTCCTAAAGGACCTGAGGAGCATGGATCTGGAAGGGCAACTTGCTTATGAGCACAATGCTACCAGCAAAAGTAAAGTTTTGAAGGAATATGACACAATAGCACAAGAGATACCTGGCCTTTAAGAGGAAAGTCATGGCCATGGATCTGCTGGAGTTCCCAGAGCAAGTCAATGACTGGGTGAAGGTACGCTGGTCAATGCGCTGAGCTGCCTTCAGAGGACCATTGGACAAGGTCCCTTACTAAAGGGAGATGCCGATAGATCAGACGAGGGGTCCTCCTGTGGATTAATGTCATTGGAAGATGAAGGGTGGAGGTGAATGGTCAGTTTTCATGACAGGGAATTAACCACTTAAGATTCATAGCCTATGCTTTGGCATGATCATATACATAACATATTCTCTCATAATCTGACAAAGATGGGAAACAGGAATATGGCAGTATTTGCTTATCATATCCAATTCTTCGATGACCAACACAGGCCTAACTATGAGGAGATACAGAGGGATCTCATGAGACTTGAGTGTCTGCATGATAGATAGGCATATAGGAAGTAACGCACTTGCAGGAAAACAACCAGGATTATACAGGTGCAACAATGGGTTCTAAATTAGTTATAATTAATTATTGCTTCTCAGGGAAGGGGTCCAGGTGTCACAAATTGAGAATGCATCAGCTCCAAAGGCAAAAGGCAAAAAGAAGGTTACAAACAGTTGGAAAATGACTGAGGAGTAAAACACTTCATATATATTATGGCAATGGACAGCTACACTGTCTACCTCCACAGTGAATCTATGTGTGGTTCTGGTCATCCCATCACAGAAATGATATGGAATAACTGAAAAAGGGATGTGGAAAAATGGCAGTGGTGAACGAAGGTATGGAATGACCTCTGTTTGGTAGAGTCAAAATAGATAAGAACTCTTTATCTTGTAAAAGAGGTGACTGATGAGGGGTTTGGCAGGGGGGATAAAAAAATCAGGAACAGTGACTGAAAAAAGTGAAACAGGGAATGTCTAGTCATTGTTCCTCTTAACACAAGAGCTAGTAGACACACAGCAAAATTATTAGGTAGCAGGTATAAACTGAACAAATAGGAATGCTCTTTTGATGCAACGCATAATTCAGCTGCCGAACTCATTACAATTGGAGACTTTCAGCATCAAAATAGAAATGAAGTAAAAAATGACTGTAGAAATTGAAGAAATAGCCACTAAGCACATGATCAGGGATACAGTTTTTGACCCAGCCAGTCTCCTCAGTGCTGATTGTCAGAAAGTGGAGATTATAGCAGTTGAATGCATATTATGTACTTATGCATACTTGTACCTGGCTTTCAAGACACTTTCCCTAGCCATTTTCTGGGGGCAGCTCTTGGAGAAAAGAAACTCAGTGGGAAGGATTTGATCATGCCCAGATGTACTGATTGCTGCAGAATTATTCAAGATTTGCTCTGGTTACTTCCCTATGCTGGAAGGAGTGGGGTAACTGGAGTTCAGGTGAGTAAGAGGGAACAGAATTCAGCCCCCATGTTGCCACACCAGAATAACAAAGAACAGCAGCGGGGAGCACTTTTTGGAATGGCTGTTTAAAGCATGCTGGAGAGCCTGGGTACTGCTGAGCACTGCGAGCTTTCCCCAGTGATGTGACGGGGCTCCTTCGGGGGGATGGAGAGGTGGCAGCGGGGATTTGCACCTGAGCAGAGGGCTAGCCCATGCCTGCCAGCTAGGGTGAAGTGAGAAAGTCTGCTGTGTGAGGGCAGGAGGCGGCTGGTCCTCTACACCTTCCTGCAGAGGAGAAGGTCCTGCCAAGTTGTCTACAGGGAACCAGCACGTGGTAGCTGCTGAGGTCACTGTTTTTCTCTGCAGACCTGATCATCTCCACGTTTGTCTAATTCCACTTCCAGCCTTTGGCTTTAGGTCCTTTACTGGTGGCAAGGCAGGAAGAAGCACTTCTGCTCTGACAGACTCAGCTGGGAACATATCACTGTCAGCCCAGGCTTTTTTCCCCTGCCATGGGGAAAGCACCGTGGCAGGTTTGGGATTTCAGGCATCCGATTCCATGAGACTCCTTTTAATTCCCTTCTGAGTCTTGGCACTTGCAAAATACATGGCCCACCCCCTCGCTCCTACCAAGCACCACATATCATCTTGAAATATGTAAGACTTGGGGGGTTTCCACTGCAATTTGTGCTGGTAGAAGGCTTGCCTTATTAGGCTAGCATTTAGCTGATTGTGTTTAATCAGCCTTCTGATGCTGCTGCTTGACAGAAAGAACTTGGGAAACAAAGATGGGAAGGACTGAGGTCAGGAAGTCCAGGAGGTCAGCAAAGTGACCTGCAAGTACATGGGAGACAGAAGACCCCTTCATGTCTCAGAAAAAGCAGAGATCTGTTTCAAAGTCTGGTGACTTGTGGATTCCAGAGATGATCCTGTCTCTAAACCCTCTGTGTGTGAACACAAACCTTCAGCTCAGCCTGATTTGGGGTCCCCTAACTATATCGATGGCCCTGCTTTTCTTGAACTCTTTTCTGGTTCCTTGAATGTCTGCTGGAAAATGCAGTTGCAGGAGCAGCAGATAGCTTGTGTGACTATACTGCGCTGTATTTTTAAGGGTGTAAAAATACAGCACCTCATAGGTACCTGTAGCCTTATATTTAATCCTGGGCTTTTGCACAGGATCAGCCTTTCCAGTCACTTCCAGACTGTTGGTTGCTGAGTGCCTAAACAACTGTGCAATAAACCTGATAGCAAAAAGCATGGAGCTCCTGCTGAGTCGATCAAACACTGTAGGTGCTCAGCACCATTGCCACATGAGGCCCAACACAGCCATAACAGCAGTGGCTTTCTCTCTCCACCTGCGCTCAGCAAGAGCCTCTTAGTCATTACGGTTCCTTGGAGCTTGGTCTGAGCTCAGAGCCTGCCTACAGACATATCTGACATCAGGAGAGGGATATGCCCATTAGTGAAGCTGCTTTGGGGAAGGAGGAGACTGGAGAGAAGCTGTGTTTGGCTTGAGAGACCTTGGAGAAGACCATCCTCTGTACAGACATAAATTAAAAGCATGGACAGGTAGGGAAAGGTTTCTGCTCTGTGCTGCCTGCAAGCCTCCCTGCTCTTTGAGGGTGGACTGATGAGGAAGGAAGAGGAGGGAAGCTGTGTTGTCACAGCCCCATGGTGGTGGGCTCTGATTGCAGCAAGGATACTTGCACCTCTGGGAGTAGGAAAAGACCAGTCTCAAACCTGAGTCAGCAAATCACCAAAAGTCAGTCATCATCCTAATTTTTTCTGACAGGGATGCCCTAGAGGGGCAAGCCTGTGATGACAGACACCTTTACCTGCTTCCCATGGCCAGACTTGTCCTGTGTGCTACGTACCTTTTGTGCTCCTTCACAAATTCAACCAGCTCCTCTTCTGTGTAAGGCTTATCGGGGATGTGAACGGGCTCATCCATAAACGGTTCGTAGAAGTCCACCTCGTTCATCTTCAGACCTAGCTTCTTGGCAACCTGTTGCAGTGCAGATGGTCAGAGGTGAGTGAGCCTGACGTGCCTCTCTGCCTACCCAGTCTCTCTCAGTAGCAGCACTGAGGTCAAGGTGCTTGCTCTCTCTCAGAGCACTCTTAGGGGTGGCCAGCAAAATATGAATGGATCTTTCCTTGCTTAAAAAAACACTGATGCTCTTTACACTACTGGTCTCAAGCACTGGGGCACAACAAGGCCACAGTCAAGGTCCCGCAAACCTAATGGGGCTGGTTTGCAAACCCAGATCAGGACCTGCCTCCATGCTGCAGAAATGGCTTTTTATCTTGCAACAGGGCCAAATCCAAATGCAGACACCAATACCGCAAATCACAGGGACACTGAAAACAAGAAGCT
Source organism: Elanus axillaris (assembly GCA_026212715.1). Classification (NCBI taxonomy): domain Eukaryota; kingdom Metazoa; phylum Chordata; class Aves; order Accipitriformes; family Accipitridae; genus Elanus; species Elanus axillaris. The sequence goes on along the minus strand of JANZLQ010000031.1, from coordinate 3,985,880 downwards.
GGAGCCAAATATTAAATCTGGGAACATCCTGAGCTTCTGAAAAACAGGTGGTAGAGTCTGTGAGCTCTCACAGAGGTCTGTGGATGCTTACCCCTTTGTCGAAGGTGGCAAAGAACTTGATGTATGGCTGGAAGTGTTCAGCGGCTTCTTCAAATGCCTTGTAATCTGGAAGGAGAAAGGGGGAATGAAGAAAAGATTTCACAGGCAGCTGGCCATGCTCTGATCAGCACAGAAGGTGCCAGAGAAGAACAAATACAAATCATTGCAAAATACATCAGATGATGGCACTATGTTTCTTCCACCCTCCCAGGGTTTACAAACAAGGACCATTTCATGTGGAGCAAACAGGACATATAGTGTGCAGCCCCACAGTGCTCAGGAAACTTACAGATCCCAGCATGCTATGCTTAACTGGGGCTGAAATCAGCAGCCCTGTGAAGCAGGTTCAGGGTTTAAAACTCCAGCCTGTTGATAAGGGTGTTTGCAGCTGCCCTCTTGCACAAGCAGTAGTTCAGCCTGGGAAATACATGGAGTTGTTCCAGCATTAATGATTGCTGCCATTCCCTAAACAGTCATCAAGTGTGATTAGGCATGCTCCTCCTGCTGAGGGAGGAGGGGGCGGGAACGAGGTAGATTTTTACTGTTACCGGTATCAGGTCCTCAGCTGTGGTCAGGAAAGATGCTCTCAGCCTGGCGGGAGCTCTTTACAACAGGTATTTCCCACCTTTCTTCAAATTACTTATTACTGAACAGCATTAGGGGCACAGCCCTGCCCTAGCTGCCCTGCAGCCGATTTTGAGTAGGTGAGAAAGCTGAAGGGAGAGGTGGGAGGGCTGTTGCAGTGCAGCAGACCTGGTGATACGTTGCTTGTTCAGGTAAGAATACCTGTCTTTTTGCTAAAGGCAAGCCTTGCAAGTGTGGGGTGCACACTCTCAGCACTGCCCAGAGAGCCGTGCTGGCAGAGGAGGCTGCTGGGCCTTGCTGGAGAGAGTCTCAGGTGAGGGTTTCTCCAGACTTGTGAAAGCTGATGGTTCTGCCTGGAATGGTCCCCAAGTTGCACATCCCTCAGGGCATGGGACCTGCCTCTTAGTCTTGGGATAAAGCGAGGAGAAACAGGTCAGTGCCTCTGCTGGTCTGCCCTAAGGTGTCCTGCTTACTGCTGCTGTATGTTTGCCAAGATAGTATTTAATGTGTGTCCCCCTTTTCCCTTTGCCTCCCTCCCTCTTTCTTTGACCTTTCAGGCTCCCGGCTCCTAAGAGGGGGAGCTGAGACTTACTTTACTTCAGGTGCCCCTGGATTATCATCCCCTTCTCTTGCCAGCAGACACCTTGCAGAAGGGTCAGCACTGTTGGTGTAGGAATGGGCTCATGCACAGCAACAGAAGAAACTTGCCTGCGACTGCCCCTCATCCTCCAGCAATTTTGGCACTGTCACAGCCTGCCATATACCCCTGACACCCTTAACATTCATGCAGAAGAACAAATGTTCGGCCCCCAGAGCCCCCAGCCAGGCTCCAAGCCCCATGAGGATCATATTCATCTTACGTTCAGAGTCTTCTCCTTTGAAGTAGCCGATGAGTTTGATTTCTTCATCAATTTGGTCAAAGGCCTGAAGCTCCAGCTTGTTGTTTATGATCTCCACAGGGTCTTCTAGCAGCTGCCATGACAAATGCATTTGATAACGCAACGATTTGCAACACCAACCTATGCCTGGCAGGGTATGTCACTAGCAGCCTAAGTGGGGAGAAAGAGGTCACCCAATTTCTCTGCTGCTGGAAACCCTACTGAGTACTCTCTGCCTTAATGTGGGGAACCGAGAGATGCAGGTCACCTTCAGAGGGAGCCATTAGTAGTTCACTGCATAGGTTGAAGCATCAAGAGGGAAGCTGCGAGGGGTCTGGGAAGCCCACATGGATGCTGAGGGACCTGCTGTGATGAGAGATAAAGGGTAGCCATTGCAGCTGGTTTTAGCGAGGCTGAGAAGAAGGGACATTAGTTGAAAGGGGCTGGTATGGGGACTGTGAGCTTCTGTGAATGATGGATATATTTGCTTTCAAGCGTCATTTGCTGGAAGAGGTCATTGCAAAGAACTTGCTTTTGGAAAACATTAAAACCAGCATGCTAGAGGGTGGCCAAACAGTGTTTGCAGTGGAAATTCTGGATGTGAATTTTCCTGGCTGATCCTCCTGTGCAGAATGGGTTGAACCCATGCTTTGGCCCTGGACACATCACAGTGTTGATGAGGAATCTGGAAGACCTATCTGCTGCTTCAGCCTATTGTTCATCCAGAGTTTGTTTCTGTTTTCTTAACTAGCTACTGCTGGTGAAAAGATTTGGTCTGATTATTTTGCCCAGCAATACCAGTGTAAATCAGGTGTGGTTTCACTAGGGGAAAAAAAAATGCAGGCAGGCCGCTGTACAGCCTACAGAGGAGTAGAGAACCTCTCGGTTTGTTTTCCTTTGAGATGGGTCTGCTGAGGCACCACAGGTGTGTTTGTTTTTACTTCCCTGCTTTGCTGGGTATTTTCCCTCTTGAGTGGAAAACACACAAACAGAAATCCTTGCTCTCTTCCTTTGTTTGCAGAACATGATTTTTCAGCGGCACACCACAAAGCACAGCAAGCAAAACCTCACAGAGCACCTTACGCCTCACCCCTTCCGAGTGATGCTCCGGCGTGAGGCTGTGCCTCTGCTGCATCCGCAGCAGCACGTGCATATCCCTGCTGCCATAGTGTCCTGAGCCATGGGAACCAGGGATCCCACTGCTGCCAGGGTCACAGCAAAGTCCTGCTCCATCTACCTGTGGCCCTCCTAGGTGGGGCAGATGCCCTTTTCTGTTCCTGGAGGCACATGCATGTGTTTTGGCCACACCACTTGATGTACACAGCCACAGTCTTTGCCGCAGGAGAGTTAAGGTCCTAGGGAGCTGTTTCTCTTCCCTGGCCATGCCTCGCTCCACTGGCATTCTTGTACTGCAGGGTACTGTTTAGGCAACCTGCTGCCCTGGGAAACAAACCCTGCCAGCTCCACTGCTCGCCTTGCCTCCCTCATCTGTATAATTGCACGGCTGCTCCTCAGGGGAGCCTCATTTCCAAGGAAAGCCAAGCCTCTGCAAAATGTTTTTACTGCAAAGCAAAGACTGTGTTTTGGGGCTGTTGCCTCTCCTAGGAATAAGATGTAAAGAAAGAGAAGTGCAACACATCGATGAGGCAGTCAGCCTCTTTTTTGCATTTAGGCACAAAGGTGAGTACGCAGTTGTGCCTGTGCACAAAATGACCGGAGAGCACTGAGTCCTAGGGCCTTGATCTTCTCTAACTCATAGCAGTGCAATCTGGTAAGTTCACTAAAGAGGCAGTAGTACACCACGTTGTTTGTGTGGTTGTGTCTAGAAATGGGCAAATAGTTTGCAGCACATATCTTTTTCAATGAATTAAGCTATTTTTAGTTGCTCTATGAGAATGCTACTTCTTGGATTAGTTTTTTAAAAATAACTCTTCTTTTTTGGAAAAAAAAAAAAAAGCGTGAAGGATTTTGCAAATGGCAAAGTGTTCGTATGCCAGCTTGCTAACTGAGGTGGGTGACTAGCACTTAGTTCTGTGGGATTGTTGCTTGCTTCCAATCAAATACTCCATAAACAGGAAAGAGAGCAGAACATCTTTAAAATGTAAGTGGTTGGTCGCATATAAAGGTACCAGCTTTCCTGGGAACTCATGGTCAGACAAGTATTTGGGAAGCTGGCAAATGTCATCTCTACTAGTGTGTAGCAAACAGGGATGGAATTTCAAATAAAGATAAACCCATGGTTTTTAGCAAAGTATTTGCAAGGTCTTTTCTGAGAGGCTTTATCTAGCTCAGAGCTTATCTGTACTTACGTCCAAGAGGAATTCCACCAAGACATCCGTGGCCAGCTCCCCATCAAATTCAATCAACCGCTCCTCCTTAAAGACATAGAGGCTTCCCTCTTCAATCAAGCCTGAAAGAAGGAGACAAGAAACATAATGTGGTCAACACATTGCTAAAAGCATTTTTACTACAGAGTATCTTGATTGTTTATTCTAGCAACACCTCCTGGGAAAACACAATTGTCAATTTGCTGTGTTGGCCCAGTTAGAAACAATCCAAACGTTCTCCTGACTGACATTTCACAGCATGAGGGACAGACCTCAGCCAGAACTTGTGCTAGCTTCTTCCCAAATGTTGAACTTTTCTTTCAGGTCACAGTTTGGCCTCAGCTGGAAAAATTCTGTATAAGGAACTTGTTTCAGCTTGGCTATCTATCTTGCAGTAAATAATACTGGGCTCTACCTGACATCCCAAATTTTAACAACCTGTCAATAGATGGAAAATAGTTTTTGATGTGGGTTGTGTTCTCTGCCCAGAGAGGGCTGAACTATGTCAACATAAAAAGTGACCAGCCAAAGCGAGCTTCAGACTCTCTGAGGCTTAGCTAGCCTTGACAAAAGGGTTAGAAACCTATGGTAGAGATGCTGCAGATGGCAGGCTGGCAGATTTGAATGGTAGATCACTGGACTGAGGACTGGGTGCCACAGCATCTCACTGGAGGCTCCAAAATCAGCAGCACTGAGCTCCCACAATGGATGATGGCAGGGTACCACCAGGCCAAGGTGGTTGGTAGTTTGTTCCTTCTTGCAGAGGCAGAAACTCTCAGCTTTAGTTTAGCTTCCACCAGCACACACATTTAGGAAAGAAAATTACAGTCTGTTATACAGTCTGGTATGCTTAAACAGTCTCTGACCTTAAGCCTAGTGGTGTATTTGTGTGCTGTTGTATTTATGTGCCATAGTATTTCCATATTGTTTGTGGGCTAAAATATGAAGGTACTGCTAGCCCCTGGAAGGCTGCTTTTTCCAGGGGTGGGCAATGCAGCAGCCTTTCACCTTTACAGCAGGTTTCCTATTCTGCTCTGGGGGGAAAGTCAGAAGGGTTGGCACCTTTGCAAAACCACTGCGAGGCTGTGGCTCCCCCATTAGTGGCCGGGTGTCACCCTGCCATGGGGCTGGTGACATTTGGGGGCCTATGTGATTTTCCTGTAGGTTTTGGTTCTGCACTGCAATGTCAGACCTGTCTCTGTGTAGGAAAGTGTGGAGTTACTCCATGGCACCTATTTACAGTTTCTGCTCAGCAAGCTGTGAGCTTCCACCCTGTCATCGCTATGGCATGAATTGGCTTTCTTTTTGACTTGGTTTGGTTTTGTTTTGGCACTCTCAGCCAGGAAGATTTTGCTAGAAGGGTCTCAGCTCATCCCTCTCATCCTTGCCCCCTGCCTTGATCCTGCCCATGTTGGGGTGGGCAGGTGGTCAGTGTGCAATTGCCATCATCACCCTCCCCATCCTGGTGACAAGGATTTGGCTGTCCTCTATGGGGCTGGCTGCTGGGCATCACTCCCGCAGTCTCTCCAAGCTATTCCAGAGATATCAGATATGGGACTTACCTAACTTTTTGGCAAGTTTGGCATCCTTCTTAGAGTCCACCATCCCGAAGCCAATGCTCCTGGGCTCCAGGACTTGAGCTGCCAGCTGTGGGAGGAACCAGAGAGCCTAACGTTACCAGCATTAACACCACAGGGTAGCTAAAGGGCATCATGCCCTGCTAGCATGGCACAACAGACACAAGTGACCAATATTCTGCTTTCGGAGAGCACCAATTGGTGGGATGCATCACATGCTGCTGCCCAGAGATCACAAGGGTTGGGTTTCTTCCCACTGTGTCACAGCACCAAGTTTGCTGCCGATACCATGTGCTGTTAAATGCTGTTTGACACCCTGGCATTGGGAGAGAGCTCCTGACCGAATCAGGGACACCAAAGCAGTGGGCATGGCTGGGAGAAAGACCTGTGCTACCAACACAAAGCAAAAGCTGCATCCTCTTTTGTGCCTCCGTGGCTTCCTGCAGGGGAACGTGACATGGGCACTATGGACGTTTTAACTCTGGAAGTGCTTGGTGCCAGGCAGCAGTGGCTGCAAACTGGAGGGGATGCAGGGCACTGCAGCATCACATTTCCTTCATACATGTGTTGCGGTGGTCAAAGCAGGCTGCCAGCAAAATAAAGCAGAGGGACTCCTGGCTTTGCAAAAGTGCTCCTTTCTCCTATGAAATGCTTTAAGTCATCTCTCCTGTCCAGGCTTCAGTCACCCCTCAGTTCTTGGTCCCCTCTTTTCCCTAAATAAATGAGTCTAATCATAGCCATGCTCGCGTTTGAGTCCTCACAGCTTCGCAAAACCATTGCCCCTC
>JANZLQ010000031.1:3939180-3979618 GCA_026212715.1 Elanus axillaris | reverse complement strand
ATACGAGCGCCCGTGCTGTGCAGTCCTTGAAGATACTGTGTTCGTGCCTGTTTTGTGACCATAGATAGGTGAGGAAAGGAGAGACACTCTGCAAGTGCCTCATGGTGGGAGCGGCCCCGGGTGAGACCCTGTGAATTCCAGATGGGCTCCGTAGAGATGCAGTGACCCTGGGAAATGAGCCCACTTACTCACCAGATGACTGACTTAGCTCCACTACAAGCACACCAGAGACCCTACAAGGCGGTAATGATGCTCTGAGACCACCGAGCAGCTGTAAGAACCCCATCCTCCTCCCTTTCCTTCCCTTCTCCAAAACTGCCTCTGATGATGATGGCCTTCTTGTCCCCCCACCCCAACCCTGCTGGATGTGGGGGGATGACGGGGATGAGAGGTCAAGGGCCTCCGGGACAGGAATGTCCCTATTAGGGCACAGCTGCCTGCGTTCGGCGGCGGAAGGCTGCAGGGGGGCAGAAGCAAAGCCATGGCCAGAGAGACGGCAGGCTGATTTATGAGGACCATGTTCTCCCAGGACCCATTTTGGCACCCTCCCCCAGCCTCAAAGCTGGTTGAATGTCACCCAGCGGTGCCCGGCCCCTTGGCTCTCCCGCTATAAATAACCTCCGCCTGCACCCGGCTGCTGCAAGAGCGAGTGGCGATTAAAGATGTCGGGGAACAAAAGCTGTGGGGGAGCCCTCTTGCCTGCACACCGGGGCATCATGGGGCTGGCCAGCTCCCCATGCTGGCAGCACCCATCTCTTCCCTGAAATCCTGGGGGCGTGATGTTGGGCACCGTGGTGATTAGAACTCAGGGGCCTTGCTTGGGCAAAGGGGAGCGATGGAGAATGTGGTTGTATTCTCCCTTCCACCAAACAGGCATCCCCAGGCCTGTCCTGAAGGCCTCCAGAAGGACATATTCTCCACCAACCACCAGAGCATCACTGCAACCTTGATCCTCCTGCGGCTACCCAGCCTGTTGCCTTTAGGGGAAAATGCCACCATGTGAGGCAAAAGAGGTGCTCATGTTATGCAGGAAACAGGTGATCTCACTGCTCTTTCCTTGCTTTCTGGCAGTGCTTTGAAATAAAGGTGAGGCTGCATGTTCAGGACTTGTGCTTATAATGGATACTGCCTGAATGGGGGAAAGCACTGGTCCCTGTTTGCATATCCATTGATAAGGCATCTGAGCACTGGTCTGACCAGTCTGGCATCCCATCTCCTGGCTCAGGCCACCGCCATCCACATTAGAGCACCTGAGAGCAAGTGGTACCCAATAATGCAGGGAGAGATGGATGCTTCTTGTGAGCTCCCTTGACATCCATCTGTAAATGGGCAAGCGGTGAGAGAAGCTGTTTTCCGTTCCCCATTATGAGGATCTGCTTTTACTGGACAAAGAGATGGAGCCTGTAGGGTCATCAGCTTTCAGGGACATTGTCAGCATGTCCCCAGTTGCTGGCAGTTGTGTAGACCAGCAAGAGGTACCTTGGAGTCAGTGCTTGAGGTTCTGGCTGCACTGTGTTCAGAGGTAAAACACAGAAAGCCCAAGGGAAGAAGACTGTTCAGTCATGTCCAGTCCAGTCCATACTTGATCTAGCTACTTGCTTACAGCTATGTTAGCCATGTGCCAAACAAAGTCAAGGCAGTTTAAGCCCAACAGTTCTCGACTCCTGCATACAGGAGAAGGTTAGGGTTTCTTGGGGGTGTTTGAAGAAGCTCAGAAATGTGCATAAAAGCTGCAACACCTGCTACAGACAAGCGGTTGGGTGTGAGCGGGGATGTTTGCAAGAGAGGAAGCATTGATCGGGAGTAATGTACGTCAGCACACAGCGCACACAAGGTAGCTCTTCAGAGGCTTGCAGCTCTGTAGCTGTGAGCATGGGAGCTTGCTGGGAAAGAGTAAACGTGTCAAGAAAACATGGGTGATAGGATGAAAGCCTCTTTGTGTGAGACTGTGGGAGTGTGCACTTCAGTAGGGCTCGGGAGGCAAAAAAGGAGAGGGTAATGCTGGAGGTGCGCCTGTTGGTGTGGCAGGGCTGGTGTCACTGTGTCTAGCGAGACTGTCTCCAGGAGGTGTATGTACTGTGGGTACAAGCGTTTGGAGTTGTTCCTCTGAAGAGGCTCATTTCTGATAGAGAAGGTGTGCAACTGTGTGTGTGTACAGCGTGAGCCTGTGCCTTCAGGGATGGAGCTGAGAGCTAAGTGGGCAGCCTGCCTCCTTCGCTGGGACTTTCATGCTGGTGAGATAATGAGGTGAGCGGTACAGCCTGTGCCTATCCACAGAGCACTGGGGTCTTGCACCGGGGGAATCTTCATGCAATATGAGACTCTTGGGAGCCCTCTGTGGCAGCACCTCGAGGCAGGAGACCTTTGCCAGGGTGTCAGTACCTATGGTGGCTTTTTCAAGTGCAAGTTATGCAGGGGCTGGACACTGCTCCTGCCCTTGCTTTCCCTGCTTTCGACTGCAGCAGGTGAGTCTGACCAGTGCTCAGGTGAGGACGTATCTCCACACCTATATTTGAAGCCCATAAGGCAGCAAAATATAGAGTATGCCAGAAGCACAGCAGCTTGGCTAGTCGTCCCCTGCTCATTACAGTATCAAGCATTTATATATCCCCTTACAGTATTTTCTGATTCCATAATGCTAGTGGGATTTGAATGCAGATAATGTTTCTAATCTTGACAATCCTCTTGGCTCAGGACCTTGGGACAGAGGTGGCTGTAATGTAAGAACACAGCCCCTCCTCCTCCTCCTCCTCCCTTTAAATTCATATCACTTGAAGTCTTGGCCAGCCAGAGCCCTTGTCTTTGTGTCAGCCTCTATAGCAAGTAATTTAGCTTCAACAGCTGCATGGGGAGATGGAGGGGAGGAACTGCCCTGGAAGAATTGGACCTAACTGGTCATGCAGTCCCTGAGGCACAGCAGGAGCTTTGGGCAGGCAGAACTGGCTGAGAGCATGAGCAAAGTTCCCAGTGGCTTGTAAGCTCATATCCCATGCACATTTTGCAGCCTTCATCTCATGTGCATGAAGCCTTTGCAATGCACACTTTCTAGCCACAGGATCACAAGCTGTGTCCTGTGCAGCCTTGTGAAAAGGAAGTGTGAGTCTGGGAGCATCCCTCCTTTCTCCCATTTCCCTCAGGTAATTTGAATTTGGGTAAGTGTGAGCAAATGCATTACCCTCTGGGGTGTGTAGGAGGTGCCAGCCCAAAGCAAAGCTTGAGTACCCCCAAGTAAGCAAGCACCACGTCATCTTGGATGGCAGTTACAGGCAATCTGAATAACGGGGATGGAAAGAAACAACTCCCTGCGGGAACATCTCAGCTTCACACCTTACTATACCTATCTGAACCTAGGTGTGATGCTGGGAAGCTTCTGGGAGATTTAGGAAGTCCCATGGGGTCATTCTGAAATCCTAGGTTACAGAGCAGCAGAAGTGTCACTGGCTGCCAGACCACACTCCTATTCCAGCTGCAAACACTGATAGTGCCGAACCTTGCATTTGGTGTCAGTTTTGCTGTTAAATGGCAGGCAAAATCCAGCAGAGAGTGTTACAAACAGGGGTGGGAGGGGTGGGTGTCTCAGCACGGTCAGTTTTCATTGTGGAGTGACATTATGGCTTGCTGGCCTGGATTTTATTCCCACTTTTCTCTAGCACCTGCCTGAAGCTCCTACAGACAGTAAGGCTCATCTTCCCCAGCTGCTCAGGCTGGGAGGCAGGGTGCTGGGGACATTTGGGTCTCTACGAGAGCCATCATGAGTAAACTTCTCTTAAGCATGGGGAGCTTTCTGTTTCCCTAGCTGGCAGCAGTGGAAGTACAAAACTCAAGCAATGCAAGGAGGAGAGCAACGGGAGAGCATGAGGGAACATCCCTCAAGCAATCTACACTTCTCTACTGTTTCTCTTCTACTCTCTTTAAAGCTGCAGTTTATTTTGATGGTCAGAACCTGGTTGATGTAATGATGATGATTTTACATCCCCAAATGTTAGATTTTTATTTTTGCAGCCAGCAGGAGGAGATGGCAAAAGTCTAGGGTATTTCCCCAACAGCATTGAATCCTTATGCAGGATTCATGCCTTCACGCTACAGTTGGCTTTGCTGTTCAAGCAGGTGGGCAGTTTGTTGGAGAGCAGAGGGGGTAATCTCTCATTCCTATTGCTGTGCTGTCTCCTCTAGCATCCCCTTGCATAACCCACTAGTAATGTTTCGGGTTCTTGCATAATTCAGGTGGGTGAATTAGGGTTCCTGAAGCATCATGGTGACCACAGAGAAGGGTCAGAAGCCTGCTGAGCAGCTGCTGCTAGAGGAACCACCCTGCTGGCAGCAGGGACTGGTCCCACCTTCGTGCCCTTTTCCACCACCTGAGCTGCCCGGAGAGGCTGTTTATTGCTGAACCTGCCCTCCCAGGGGGTCATTGCTCCTTGGACTAAAAGGCAAGTCCCCAAATATGGAAGACTCAAAGGTCACTCCCGCGGAGGTGGCTTTCACAGGTAACACTCCAAGAACGCCACCCCGGGGCTTTAATTGCTGCGCAGCCGCTCAGCCTGGTCAGACGTATGATGTGCTCTTTGGCTGCCTCCCTAAAGGTTTTGCATAGTTAGGGCTGTATTTTTATCTGCACTGGGCATCCCTAATTTTAGCGAGCTGTAAGCCAAAGCACAGCCTCCCCAGCCATGAGCTAACTGGGGCCGATGCCTGTGCCACTGAGCACCCATGGGTGCAGGGGCCACCTGCCACTGCTCTCAGCCAGTCCTCGCTGGCTCTGCATCACAGGCATTTTGCCGACTCAGCTGGGCAGCTACCACAGCAAGGACAGCCCAGGGCGTGCGTGTGTGCTGACCCAGGTTGTGGGGTCTGGGACGGTGCCTGGGGGCCACCCTGCTAAGCTCCCCTTTGACAAAACAGAGACCAGAGGAACAATCTGGGGGCTGTCCTTGACAAAGTGAGACCATTGGTGCCTTGTTGTCTTTCTGGCCTTAGAGAGTCTGCTTTCAAACCGAAGGCTGGATGCTGACATGAAGCCCATGCAGGGCACAAGCTGGCTTCTTTCAGTAGGTGCTGGAGGAGGGAAGCATGCTTGATATACAGCCCGTTCACCTCCGCAGACCATTCCCCATGTCATTCCTACGCCTCCAGCTCCCAGGAACAAGCCAGATTTCTCGAGTTTCTGAGCGAGTAGGTGTGAGCCAGTGCCTCTGAAACCCTGGAGATTCCAGGATGCTGCAGGCGAGAGCCGGAAGCTCCCACCCTGCATCCACGGGAAGGATCAGTGAGGAGGGGCCCTGCGGGAATGGAGGTGTCCTTGCGACGAGAAAGGCCTTTTACCCAAGGAATGAGCAGAGAGAAATAAGAACTGAGGAAAGCTTTAAAAATACACAGCCCCCTTTGCACAGTGTTCGAGGTGTCAGAGGTCTGCTAGCTGACAGCGGTCCGTCTCCTGCCAGGGCCACACAGGGTTCCCAGAAAAAGGACGTATCATGTACGGCAGCTGGCCTTTGCCAAAGCTGTGCCAGAGAGTGCGCAGGAATGAGCACCATCAGCACTGCTTCGGAGGGAGCACTGGCTGTCCAGGGGAGCCAGGAGGGGAGGAGCGAACGCCTGTGCTGCAGGACCCCCCCAGGAATTCAGTTCTTCACTGTCACTGCTCGTTCTATTTCCTTGGGCAAGGTTTTGTCTCATGTATGTAGGTAAATCCCAATGTGCAAAGGAAAATAAAAAAGGAGAACTTGGACTTTGCCAAGTCACTTCTTTCCTAGGCCACAGATTGCCTGCCTGGGTGCCTGTTATTTTGGGACAGAGGCTGCAAAAGGACATCCTTGGTCATCAAACCCGAGACCATGTCATTCAATCTCTGTCACAACCTGGTCAATGTCCATTTAAAACTCATTGGGCTGTTCTTCCCTTGATGTCTTCCTCTTCTGGCGATTAGGGACTTCCTAGTTTCCAAACTGGGTTTATTCATAGCCCATTTGTCCTTAGGCTTTGTGCTAAAATAGCTCTTCTCCCTCTTGGGTGTTTATAGAGAATTATCATATCCCCTTTACATTCTCCCCACAAATGAAGCTCAGGCGTGAAGGAAGGGCAGTCACAGGTTTTGATTAGTTTGGTTTTAGATGAAGGGCACTGCCAGACCAAGCTCTGGAGTAAGGTCATGGTGGGCGAGCATGGCATGGCCCATCATGCCGCCTCTCCCTCGCAGAGCAACAGCTGACCCAGCCCGCGGGCAGGCTCCTGAGAAATGTCAAGGTCTGGGGTGGAGAACATGAAATGATAACTATAAATGCCACACGTGTCCACTGAGTAGTGAGCTCAAGCCAGTCCTTTAGAGGCCCTCCCACTCAGGACGGGGCAAAGGCACCTCATTATACAAAACTGAGACCCTGCCTCCTGGGACGCAGCCTGGCAGGAAGGTACTGGGGACCCTCATGGGCACTATTTTGGGAAGCTGACCAGCATGGTAGGATGGCCAAGGCCTAAGAGGATGGGCTTTTTAACATTTTTTCCCCAATTGCATTTCTGAAGGGAGGAGTGACACAGGAGTTTCTTTGCGGCTTAAGGTCTTGCATGGCACATACAGATGCTGTCTGCAGCAGCTGGATGGTGAGAAGAGCTCCTCACTTCAGGGCCAAGAAAGCAAAGACTAAGCAGCCTTGTCCTTGCACTGTGTCAGCAAGTGAACCCAAGCCCACAGGGGTCTGCCATGTCTCCAGGTGACATTTGGATAAAAGTTGGGTCACTGGATGAAAGTAGCTTAATTTTCTTTAGACCCTGGGATTACAGCTGGTCTCTGCTCTGAGAACTGCTGTCAGTACACCTCTCTCAGATCATACTTTAGCTGCTGAGAAAGGTGTCTTTCAAAGAGCGGTATAGCATTGAAAGTAGGGGTTTATGCTAGATGCTGCTCATGCAGCCAGTCCAAAACCACTGCTGGGAACTGACAGAGGGACTTCAAAGAAAGAAACAGGACAGTAACAGGTAAAGCAGCCTTGGAAATCGTTTCTGCCACTGTTATACAGAAAGACCAAATCACATAGTTGTCCCTGGATGTCAGTGTGCCCATCTGTGAGACGGGGAGCTCTCTGTAACTTGTTTTTGTGACTGGCATGTCAGTGAGTGAAATCCTCCTAGGTGCTACTGCTAAAAATCAGTGCTCTGCTGGCTGTTGATGAATTGAGACCTACTTACATGGTCTCAAAGGGCAAAGTAATCAGTGCAGACTTTTTTCTTTTCTTTGCCTTCCTTCCTTATTTTTGCATTAACTTATCTGTACTGGAAGCCACTGCTTTAGTAGCCATGGAAACCAAAACACCTCTTTTATTAAAGGTATGTATAAGGCACTTGTACTGTAGGCTTCTGCACATACCTATCCAGCCAGGTGTGCTTCATCTCTCACTCTGGGGATTTGTTCTGTAGATACTCAGAGACCTGACAGTTTCTGTGACACTCAGTGAACATGTCTTGTATAATGTGTCTACCCAGCCCAGGAAATTGTGTTGAGGCACTGTCTCATGAACATGTCCATTTTCAAAGAAAAAGACAGAAATCTGAGTCTGCGAAAAAAACAGAGGGGGGTGCTTAAAGAAAGGACTTGAGTTATTTATATTTATATTTATATTTATATTCATATTTATATTTATATTTATATTTATACTCTACCTAGAGATGGGGATAAATGAGGATCTTGTCTCGTGGTTCCTATGAATTTCTGGGATAAACTACACAGACCTAAACTTATAAATCTTTTTTCTGTGTTGCATCAGAAGCAGAGAAGGACTTTTTGCTATATATTACATGGATCTGAACTCTCATGGAAACATCTGCTCTCAAGAGATTTCAAGACCACGTGAGTGGGACTACCCCAAAACCAGCTGACCTTTCACCAGTTTTTCTATCCTGAGCTGAAAGCTGCAGTAGTTTCAACACCTGAAAATAAATCCTTGCTCTCAAGTGAACCAGGAGGTAGACCTTACACCCAATTTCACCCTTGCCTTTTACTGGATTCAAAATCTATCTTTCCCTCTCACACCACAGGTACCTACTGGCTGTGGTTGTGCATTGGGAGGATCTCATGCAATGTAATCTCAGGGATTTACGTTCCCAGGTTCGTAGGAGAAATTTTCCCTTGAGTTACAGAATTGGCCAAATATGTTAAGGAGTTTCACTTTGTTCTGCCATTTCGTTCTAGAGGCCGGGCTGATCCTGGATCTCATCTGGAAAGGGGAGTACCACGTCCTTCTTCTCTTACCTCTAATCAGACTGGTTTGTGCTAGGGTAGTTCTCCACGAATTTTCAGCCCAGGGGCACTGTTGCATTGAAGGGCCTAAAATATGTAGGCTTGAAGGACCTCTTTTTTTTAAGGATATTACACACACACACAGAGGACAAGGCAAGAATGACAGGGGAGCCAGGACTGAGCAAGTTTCAGCAGGGGAGACAGTAATGGAGATGATGGTCTGCATTGCAGGTAGCCTGCTATGGTAGTGAGCCAAGCTCAGTTGCTGGAGAGAGCTTCTCAAGTGGAGAAGGAAAGCCTCTAACTCCACTGTTCATTATTCTTGTTATATGATTCCCAAAGACAGGGGCCAGCCCACTGGAAGGCAAAACTATCCCAATATTTAGAAGGTTCAGAGATGAGAGGGAGAGGGGACGAGGTCTGAGAAGTGGTGGTATGAGACAGGATGAAATATAGTAGGGGAGCTACAGAGGAGAAGAAAAGCAGGACAGATATTTCTCAGCTTCACTGCTTTGGTCTTTTCCTCTTTTGCCTTTCTTCATTAAAGCTGAGACCTTTTAGGACAAGTAGCTTTTTTTCTTACTTGTCTGTTAAATACTTATTGTGAAGCCTTGTGTCTGGCTGCTTCATTTTCTTCTTCACTGTGCTCAGCTCACAAGGCATGCAGGGCTCTTGTAAACTTCACCACAGAGTAGGAATAGCTACTGTTAGCCCTGGGACAGCCTGCTTCAACCTCTGCATTTCCCCGTACGGAGGCTTTTCCCTACTCCAGCTGCAGGTGCTTTTCAGTAGTCAGTGGTGCAGAGTGGAGTCACAGGAGAGAGGCAAGCAAAGAAGAGCCCTTTAACCTGATCTGTGAAGCAGCCTGTGCTCATGCTGTCTCTGCCCTGGGTTTCTGTCTTACTGCAATCCTTACCCGATCTTTTTCCACCCTAGCCAAAAAGCAGTAGGCAGCTTGCATCTCCAATCATTGCTTCAACTATTTTCCTGACAGACTAACCCAACAGCCCCCAGCTTTCCCACCCTGACCTGAGGGGCTGGCACTGCCATCCTTGGAGCCATTGTTGTGCACAAAGGGTGGTCCAAAGAAGCTGCTGTTGCTCCCAGAGGGTCTTGGTTGTCCCCAGACCGTGTCCTCACCAGGTAGCACCCAACAGTGTAGGTGGCAGGAGCTATCAGGGCTGCTTCACGGTGGTCTTCACCCTCATTCCCTTTCTAAACTGGAAAGGGACCCTGGGCTGTGGGGCAATCTCGTCACAGCTCCCAGTACACCTGGGTGTGGGGAGCTGAATATGCCATGTGCTGTCCCACTGTAATATCAGCTTAATGATGGCATCCCTTTTCTGGCAATAGTTGGTGTGCTTTGACAGCGTCAGTCAGTCCTGCATGCTGGGCTTTTGTCCTGGGAAGGAAATTTTTCCTGTTATATCACTTTCTCCTCAGTCTGCTGTTTGTAGTTATGGTTTGGTAAAGTCCTTAAATATGTGCTTAGCTTTACTCATATGCTGTCAGGTTTTCAGCTTGATTTTCTAAGGATATGAGACTCGTGTGATTCTCTTCTCTCTCCCCCCAGGTCTGTCTGTCAGCTGCCTCCCCTCCCCTAATAATTTTTCTAGCTATTGGCCCTTTTCAGCCAACTTTTCCAGAGACGGGGATCTCAGCATAAAAAAGTATTTCAAGTTTCATGAAGAGCAAGGACTTGAAAGGGAAGACACTAAAGTGCTCTGAAAGAAGATGTCACCACATGAGCTCAACCCCTGTTAGAAACCAAGGACCCAGGTAAGAGAGAGCCTCATGGACTCCTCATGGGAGGAGGAGGGAGGGGGGAGAATCCCCGGTCAGAGCTTGTTACTGACCATGAGCTACATATTTCAAGGAAAAAGTGCTCATGGTCAAGGGACAATATATTTCTAAGTTGGAGGAGTGTTTGTCTACAACCGTCTTGCCCTTCTTGGCACTTTGTAGCTGTGGATTTTTTCCAAGTGCTGAAGCCTGATCTGGTGGCTGGATCTAGAGTCAAGAAGGAACTGCTCAGCCCTGCTGGGACTTTTGCTTGGTTCAGCAACATGCTATGCCATCTGCTACCTGGGCACATCTGGGAGTTTCTCCTAGCAAATTTGCAGGAACCCAGGCATTGGATCTGTCTTGTTCTTTTCTTGGTGTCTAAGATATTTCTTTAGGTCTCTGGTCTTTGGAATTATAAATTTCTTGTCAGGTACATGTGGGAGAAGCAGAAAGGGTAGACTATTTGGTTTTTTTCTGGACTTAACCATTAAGCCCATTCCCTCCCATATGCACACATACTCATGTTCATCAGACAATAGGACATAAACAACCCTTAACCACCCAGGTCAGATCTTTGCTTAGCTTGACACATGCCTGTGTTTTGGATGAAGGCTCCCTATTATTCCTAGTGATGGAGACCAGTGCTATTTTATGGATAGCATTTTATGGGAGGCTAAGGACATGATGTTTCCCAGGCTGCGGAAGCAGCACCTCTTGTCAGTAGGTAAATTCTCGGTACAGTAAGATAGAAAAACATGAGATGCTCCAGAAAGGCATCTTACCACAGGCAGCACCATTTGCTGGGAACCCCCCAAGCTGGCCAGCAACGAACACCAAGGGCTGGAGTCTTTGCCTGGTAAGATACCTTATTTTGGACAAAAAGGACCTTCAGCGCTCAGAGCCCTGAATCCTCTACTGAAATTAGATATGTAAATGCCTCCTGAGTGAACTTTTCCCAGGTTTGGCTGAAAGAAGAGGCCCTGTCACTGCTCCTGTGCCTACCTAGCACCTCACTACTCCGAGTACTTGCTCAAATTATGGGAGAGCTGGGCTCAGCTGCTGACTGCCTCCAGGGAGACTGGTCCCAGGCAGTTCATCTCTCTGATGAATGGCTCCACACCTCAGCCACGGAGCCACTCCAGACTTTTCTTTCCCTCTCCCTGTCCTGGTGCAGTGAAGTCCCACAGCTGGATGAGCTCTGGCTGAGGAGATTGAGAGTGATCCCCATGGCACAACACGTTATGGTCTGAGGTGAGGGAGGTGAATGTCATCATAAGAGGGAACAGATTACAACCCCTGGCTTGCTCCTTTCACAAGTGCTCCCGTGGCTGAGTTTTAGTACAGAAACCGGGAGCGTTAGCACCTTGCTGGGCTGTGTCCTATGCAGGATAAGACACAACCTATCTTCTCTGTTGCCTTCTGAGACCCCCTCCCCATCTGATTCCCCCAAGTGACAGAGGCAAAGGAGTGCTCAGTCTGCAGATCGCTCTTGTGCTTGGGCTGTCAGATTGCTGCTGCAGCAGTTCCCAGTCCAAGAGGGGGACTGTGAAACTTTGAGACATGCACTGAATCAGCATTGCAAGTGCTTGGGAAATTTTCAGGTCAAAGCCACAAGTGCCGGTTGCTCTGTGGCATGGTTAGCCAGTAGCTGAGCGTTAGTGGACTGGAACACTACAATTATATAAGGTCTGCTGCAGATCTAATCCTCAATCTCTTGCCGAAGGTCACATAAGAAGTCCATGGCAGAGAGGCAAATGGAAACCAAATCACCAGAGTCCTAAGCTAATGTACTCACTGCTGAATCAAAGCCTGCAAAATAAATGCTTTAAGCCAGATCATACTGTAGCCATTGCACCCTTGATATGGCTGATTGTTAACATGTGAATAGGTGTCATGGGGACTAAAAATGATAGTATACAACAGATACCTGCTTCTGTCAGGTTTCTATAAATATGTATTTAGCAACTGCTTGCCATCTACTGAGCATGAAATAGCTATCCTATTAAATAACAATGCAATTATACTACCAACCATAAACATTTCAACTGGAGTTCCAGTGTTATTTTTTCTTTTCTTTGTCAAATGGTACTTTATTGCTCACCTGGAGCAAGTAACTGTTTCCTGACAGGTGAGTAAAATATGGTTAGTTTTTGAATCTTTCTTGTTGTCAGGCTTGCTGAGGAGGTCAGTAGATTTTGAATTTGACATTAGACTTTTTCAGGTCCTAGCCCTCAGCAAGTGTATTTTCTAATTCACATTTGCTGTACTCCTAGGGGTGCAACGTGAGTTCTCTCTGGATCTGATAAATAAAGCTTATGTGTTTCTTCTGCAGTTCTCACTTTCTTTCAAAATGTGTCTTTTAGTTAAGAGGGAATATTTCTAAGCCCCTGGTAGGAAACAAGCACCTGACAATCCAGACTTGCAGCTGTATGATTCCCTAGATTACAGCTACACCACAAGAAAGAATGCTGTGAATTTACTACACAATTTTTACCATGATTTATTTTACTGAGGATTAATTAATCATTCTTTCACCAAAGAATTAACAACACTTTTTTTCCAGCACAGAAGTGAATGGTTGCATTAACAAGAGGCTACAGACTGATTCCAAGCAGGCAATCAAGTGTCAGAAAAACAAAAAGGGATTTAATGCTGCACCAGCAGGGAGCTTTTGAGATGGGGACCTAGGATGCCCGTTTGCAGCACAGTTTGCTAAGGCTTCTTGGCTGATTACTCCTAGTGGGACAGAAAATGGGACTGAATCCAGAATAGAAGGGGGATACTGGCTTGCACAGAATGAGAAAGGATCTAAAAATGTCAAGCTATGGACTCAGGTCTGTGTTGAGATTTGGGAAAGCTCATCTGAGCTGAGTTTGTGTAGCTGAGGTTTGCAAGGTTACTGGCTATTGCCTGGGTTTCTGACACACAATACAGAGAGGCTATTTCCCAGCAAACAACTCAGAAAAGCACAACAGAGGCTTTTTCCTGGACTTTGCAGAACTCAGGGGAAACTCAAACCCAGGCAAACAACGCAAACTTTTGGGTGCTCTCCCCCCTGCCCCCAACTCTGCACAAGACCCTTGGACTGTCCTGTCCCATGGCTCTTCTCCACAGCTCCAGACAGCACTGTGGTATTGACCCCGCTGGGACATGCAGCGGCGCTTACCTCCAGGACCATCTCTGTCATCTGGAACTGCTTCTGGGAGACCTTGTCAGAGCTCACAGGCTCGTGGAAGAGTAGGCAGAGCATGTCATACTTCTTCAGGGCCTGCTTGTAGTTCTTCTCATTCAGGTCGATCACTCGGTCTTTCCCATCGTAAGTGGGGAAATTCAGTCCCTCTTCTGCTTTGCAGCAGAAAAGCAGGTAAAAACCTGCCAGGATCCAGCAAATCACCTTCATAGGGGAGCCCTTGGAGTGCAGTAGAGGGGAGGTAAGTGTTCCTCTCCTTCTTAATTTGGGAAGAGGGGGAGACCAAAGGCTCCAGGTGAAGTTCAAACCGAGTTTCTCTTTCTGCTGCCTTCCTAGTGATCAGCCCAAACACCTCAAGGCTGGTGGAGAGCAGCAAACTTTGCTGTCCTGAGCTTACAACAAAGAGACAGACAGGAGAAGCTGTCAGGCCAAGCCCTGGATACCTTACATAGCTGTGTCCAGCTCCCGTGTCATTAGGAACTCCATTTTTAGGAAGCAGTTGTTTCAGGCTAAAAATAAACCCTGCAATGAATAAAAAGGACAGATATGACACCGTTGAGGGACTTGCTGGCACTCTGCATCATCTGAGAGAGGGAGTGAGCGAGAGGGAGGGAGTGGAAGATGTCGATGCGGGGAATACGCAGGCAGGGTTTGCAAAGGGACAGACTTCACTTGTTCAGAGAACCAAGGCACAGCCTGTCCTACTAGTGCTTAACAAAAATAGAAGGTATTTACTGCGTTTTTTAATAACAGTATCTCTCCTTGTAACCCCTTGGGCATCACAGTGATTAGGCTTTGGATAACAGATCTCAGGTTAAACAGTTTCAGAGGCTCATGTGCACTGCTGGAGGAAAAGTCCTGTTTCCTCCGCAGCAAAGGAGGTGAGCACTCGTGGGACTCCCTCCACCTCCTCCTGCCTGTGGCATTGGCCAGAGCTGCTGGCTGACATTCAAGCTCTTTTCTGAATCACCTTCTCTGCTTGCAGGGTACCAGGAGAATCACTGGCCCTTGGACCTGTAATCCCAAAGCAGAGGGCAGCTTACATTGCAACCTCCCATGCCCACTGCAGCTACTGAGCCCCATACATTGCTGGTGAGTGGTTAAAACCTTATCATAGTAAGGGGGATGAAGGGCAGGAGGCACGTGCCTGGGCTGCCGTCTCAGAGCAGGAGGCAGGACTCTCCTCAAGATGATGGACAGATGCCACCATTACTGCTGGCCTCCCAGCCAATGGGACCTGCCTGTTGGCCCTGAGGGGGGGGTTCATACAACCCTATTGCATTTCCCAGCAAGTGGTCCTGCATATTCCTTCCTCTTCATTTCCCAGGAATGATGACCCATTCGATGAGCCGGGAGCTGAGCACCGGCTGTCGCTTTGCTGCCTCGTGCTTCTGGAGGGAGAACGGTTCAGTGGCACACTCTTTCACCTCTTCCCTTCCTCTGACCGGGTTGTCACTGCTGCCCCATGACTGGCAGCGACAGGCAGGTGGAGGAAGGCCAGCTGGCCACAAGCCAGCACCGGAGCTGGCGTGGATCTGCTGGAGAAGGCATGCTGAAGGGCTGGCAGAGACGAACTTGACAGGGGCCAGGGGTCTTCCCCCGCCCCCGCCAAAGTGATGTGCAGACATGTGGCCTTATCAGGCCTCCTCCTTGCATGTTGCTCCATCGCAGCCTTGCTCCATCCACAGCAGGGAAGAGATGATGTCCCTTCTTGGTGCATGCAGCTCTCTCCCCAGCCAGCTGTTCACATTGTATGGCTGGGATATTTCAATGTCTGGGGCAAAAGATGAGCGTAACTTAGCAATTATACCCACCTCCAGGGTGACTTAGGAGCACACGTCCCCTCAGCTTTCACTTCCAACCTGAACAGCCCATAACATACTGATGGCAACTCTGTGGGCAACAGTTTCCAAGCCCATCTTATGTCCAAAACCTCCTCTTAGTTTCTGGCCATGCCTTTTCAGAAGTTCACTGTTTGCCTGCAACTTGATGTCTTAATGACGAAGTCTGAGAAATCTGGGTAGAAGCTAGAGCAAGACAGCCTCAGAAATTCACTCCCTACTGAGGCACCCTTCAAGGACAGTCATTTTTGGAGGCAGATGTGACAAAGTGGGTATGTCTTTTAGTGGGAGATGCAAGACTTGTGTCACTGGGGGTGGCGATGGCTGGCTAGGCTTTTGCTGAATGGTTAGGCTGTAAAATGTACAACCAAGTCTGTGGGATGACCAGGCACACACCAGGCTGGTTGGTTGCCTCTGAAGTACTCCATGGATTTGGGGTGCAGGAGCAGGCTTCCACTGGCATCAGAGTGTGTTTTAAAGCAGGCACACATCAGACAGGGCTGTAAAAATGAAAGGTTCACAGGTACTTCAAAATTGGTTTCCCAGGCTCCTGCCCTCTTTATTCTTGTAGATCTTCAGCAATTGCTCCACTTTCATATCGCTCAAGCTATTTTTGAGGTGCTTTCTCTCTAGTCTGAATAACTTTTTAATCTGCCTAAAAATAGATACAATCCAATTTTCATTTTCTCCTCTTTTTGCTGCCAAAAAGGGAACAAAAAGGCTTTTTATTCACTAAAAGTGTTGCCTTGTTAGCCCCAGCCCCAGACCTATTTCACCTGTCTATGGTATGAGTAGCAAAGATTTGTGACTGTTAGGCTTCACCTCTGCTCCAATGGGAATTCCTCCAGCAGATTGACACTGGATGTCATGGTCACCAGGGAGTCCATCCCTTTGTCCCTCTACTCAGATCCTCAGTGGGACTGTTAGTGCTAAATCCAGTGGGCATTTTCCGTGGTCTTCTAGCTCTAGCTACATCTATTTGAAACTCAAGATACCTTGTTCACTAAGTTAGAAGTGGTTTAAATTGCTGTATGCTTCCTAGGAAGCAGAATTTGTGTGTTTGACTTAGAAAAGGATGAATTTGTGAAGACAGTCAGGATTAATTCCTCAAAATCTGAACAACTACCTTAATCACGGGAATTTCTTAATTCTAAGGAACTTTAGTCAAAGCAGATGTTCTCCTTGTAACCCTGCCAATACAGATCTGAAATCCTGGATTCACATGCTTTGGGATGTCCAGAACAGCAGTTAAATACTTGAGTCTGAACAGAGCTGCTTTTTTTCCCAGGAGGGTGTGCTGTAGGATGTCAGTAGCATTGCTGGGACTGAAGCAGATTCTCCCACACCCTGACAAAGGCACTAAGTAATATTTCTTTTTCTTTATCATCTCTCTGGGTCCTGATAGCAGACGTGCCCATCTCAGCCCCAGGAGCAAATCTCTTTGAGAGTGCAAAGTTGTCCATCCACATTCAGATAATATTTTAGATTGGGAATTTGGGGGCAGGCTCACCGTCAAGAAAAGGACAGTGTGTATACTTCATGGATTTGGGGAACCTGAGTTTTGCTGAAGGCCTATTTCTACAGGAGACTGCCATAAGATTTCTCTATGTGTCAGATCCTCCCCCATAGGGTAGGAGCAATAACAATTCCCCATAGGAGGGAAAGATGAGGGGGGAAAATTGCTTCTCTGGGAAATCTTGGATTTTGCATTCACAGGTTCACCACAAATACTTTGTGCTATCTTTCTGCATAGTCCAACGTCTTCCTGATCCTATTTAGCTGCCCATGTTTGCAACACATCTGTTTCTGTGGCCAGTGCTGTGCAAGGGAATGATATGGTCAGCACTGTGTCCTGGGACATTTGCCCTTCAGCTCATTCCCTGGCAAAGCTGGCATCTGTTAGTCTCTGATATAAGTTGACTGCAAGGCTCAACCTCCTGACTCTGACTCCTTAACCATCTTTTAGTCCTGCCTCTAGAAATTGGTATGATGCTCTTCCCTGGCAAACCATATCTCCATCTACCTGAAAGCTCTCTGAGAAATGAGCTGGTAAGCCTCAATGCCCAACCACCTGGGCAGGTGCCCACGTCATTCAAACAACCTTCAGAACTGGCCCCAAAACTTCAGGCGAAGAAAGAGAATTAAAGGAAAAGCTTGCGGTGGCTTTACCCACTATTCTAGGCTCTTTGGGGTATATTCATTGAGCAAAATCCTGGCTCCAGGGAATTAGGTTGCAAAACCAACCTTGTCATGCATTGAAGCAGGATTTTATTTTTTTTCTTTGAATTTTGTGAAGATAGGTAGCCAGTGACAGTAATACAACAGAAGTGCTCAAAACGGTACAATCTCAGCCCTCCACTTTGGGCTTGCAGAAATGCTGGGTGCGAACACAGGATAAATAAGAATCTCCTTCTTGCTGGTTTTTTTTCCTACTTGTATTATAAATTAGGGATATACACTTGCTGCTCCTCCCTCTTGGCCACTGCAGCCGCACTCTATGCTGCCGTTCTCACCTTCATTGTCCTTTCTAGCTCACGCGGTAAAAGAGGTCCCCAGCCACCACTGATCCAAATGCTTCGGTGAGCCTTTTTTCCAGGGCTTCAGGATTTAAGGTTCTGCTTTAGCTAATCTCTTTTCAAGCTTCTAAGACCTTGTATGTTTTGCAAGATAGGAGTATTCAGAAAATATGCCTTTTGCTACCAGCTAGCCAAGCAAGGTCACAGCTCATAATAACTTTGAGCGTACTGCTGTCATTAGGCTGGGAGACTCAGAGATGCACCGAGCCTTTCTAAGGAGACCAAAAGGATCAATATCATCTTGAGGAAAGCTCTGCAGTGTGAGACAACCTAGTTCTCTCCCCCTTCCCTTCAGCCTTGAAAGGTGATGAGTCCTTCATCCTGCTTTACATTGCCTGTACTCCGATGTAGTCATGTCAGTGACGGCAAGTACAAGGCAGAGAAGTTGCATCATTTGCACCCCCTTCTTTTTTTCCCCATTTAAAACTGCCAGCACCTGACAGCGTTTTGTATATTTTGCCTGAGGTGTCCCGAGACCTGCCATGTGATAAGAAGATGCTATAAACCCTCCTGTTTTCTGACACACACAGAGTGTTTTTGATGAGGGAAATAAAACACAGCACAGACAAAAGCACTTGTACAAAATTATATAGAAGTTATAAAGGGAAGGTCAACAAGATGATTCAGGAGTCCTGACTCTGAGCCAGGTAGGGTCTCTGACATTTCAAAAAAGTCTTGTCTTTTTAAAATATTGTATCCCCCTGAGCAAAGTTGCTCTGTGCTACCTTATGGGGATTGTTACACCTCTCTGTCTTTGGGAGCTGGTCCAGCACCTGTGTCTTATACAGGCCAGAAAGTACTTTAGAAGGCCAAAACCAGGACTATCCCAGGACAAGTGGGATAGTTACCTCTTAAGGGGTTTATAGACCCTACAGAGCAAGAAAGGATTTAATTCAGACATTACTTGGGGCCAAAATGGAAACGGGGCCATTGGCATGGATGGAAATGGGTGGGAAGGAGAGAAATAAAGTGAAAATGAAAAGCATGATGAGAAATGCTGGAAGCAGACAAGGCTGCTTCTTTGTGCAGAGGTCTGACAAGGGACATCTGAAGGCAAACTGCTGCAGTGGCTGGGGAACCCATTGGGTGGACTGGAAAAGGCTGCAGATAGTCTGCAGCAGGACACAGAGGCAGCGACCTGCCTACCCCTCCCAGCTGGGCTGGGAGCTCTGCCAGCCTGTGGGAGCAGGGTACGACTTACCCACACGCAACCAACCCACCCTGGGAAAGGGTGGAGGGGCTCCCTGGGAGGGCTTCCTGCAGGGAGCACTGGGATGGGATGATTTTCTGCATTGGTTCTGTTGCTTATACAGGAGCCAGCAAACAGCTGCTACTTCTAATACACTCAGATATTTTCAAAGAAAGAAGAGCTTAAAATTGGCATTATATGAACTGTAGCTGGGGTGACAGCTTTGTGCCTGGCCATACCTGCCTTGCATTAGACATGTTAGAAGAAGCCTGCTTCCTACTAATGAGTGGGCAGAGAGATGGTAAAAAAAAAACAACAACCAAAAAAACCTGGTGCTGGAAATGTTCCAGGAAAGACCATTTCATAAGCTGCAGGCCCCCAGTCACATTCAGTAAGCATGCAGGGCTACACTAAAGGTGTCCCATTGCTCCCTGCACTTTTGCCTGCAAAAAATCCTCTCTCCTAGGATGGAGTAACTGGCACCCTGCTTAGAGAAGCCAGAGCCAGATTTATTCACTGAGCCTCTAACAGGAGCCCATGCCCACTGCCTTCGGGAGGTTGGGCACAGGGGAGCTCTATTTGTGGCTTTGTTTGGGTCCGATAGGCAATGCCTTTCCAGATCCACAGCAAGGCAGCCTTGTTTGAGCAAATAACAAGCATTTGGAAAAGACTTTCAAGCTAGAATCTGGTCTTCTGGCTCTACCTAACCTGAAAATGGGGAGATGTGATAGCCATAGCCTGGTTAGTAAAATGCTTGCTTTGCCAGTAATCGAGGTTCTACAGACGTGTTCTTCCAGAGTTCTGCCGATCACATTGCACAAAGCAGCCCGAGTGGAAAGCTGGTCATGCTGCTGCCTGCCATGGACTCCTGCTCACCTTCTCTTTTGCAGGACCTGGGAGCAAGGAGGGTTCTGACATGCATTTGGCACTGGGGCTTTCAACCATTTTTTTTGATGTATGAACCCCTAAAATCATTCTGGTGTCAATGCAGATCCCTGCACAGCAATTTTAAGTTGATTGATGAGAAGTCCTTTTTTTTCCCAGATACCTCTAATGCACCCTACTTCAGAAAAACTCTGGTGCCACATGCTGAAAAATTCTCCCCTAAGACAAATCCCATGACATGTCACTGTCACCCTGCCCTGTTTTATGTCATCTTCCTGTGCTGTGATGTCAAAACTGATGAGTTAAAGTAGTTGCCCCTAAGACAGAGGCATAATCTCTCCCCTGGGGGAAAGGTGGGGACAGGAGGTGGCTGTGGGTAGGAGATGGATGTTCAAGTCTTCCATTGCTACAGGCTTCCCACAGGGCTTTGGAAAAATCCTTCCGTGTCTCAGTTCTCCATCCAGACTGCGCCAGTGGGGTCCAGAGATTGTATGATGTCGCAAGGTGCTTAGACACTAGACTGATGGGGATTAGTGCTTCGGGCAGGCAGGGAGCCTCAGCCAAGTCTGGGGTCCTGAAGGTTTTGGCATGTTGGAGAGCTGGAGAAGGGGATGCAACAGCTGCTGGCCACCTTTTCAGGAGAGCTGGTTCAGAGACCAGGCCAGGCGTGTTCCTGTGAGAGATGCTGAGAGCTGAACTCTGGGCGATGTCTGTGAAAACCCGGTGACCCACAGTCAAACTCTGAGCTGGTGTGAAAGTGTGGCCCAAAGCTGATTCCCCAAGAGCTGGGGTGTGAATGGGTGCAGGCTGAGCCCTGGCCCAGGGACCTCAGCAATTACTAATAACATACTAATAATATAATTACTAATAATAAAGTAAAAGAAATAAACTACATGGTCTGACACAGTATGTTCCCTTCTAGAAACCTTTAAGGCACATACAGTCTGGCCATTTCCATCAGTCCTCAGCCTTTTTCTTGGAGGAGGTGGGATCACTGGACTCCTGCCTAGCTTCGGCCATGATCGGTATGTCCAAGCATACGTCTGTCTCTCTGCCTGCATGCGCCCATGCACACATTAACCACCAGCGCTGCTTCCACCCACCCCTCGGGGGCCAGGGTCTAAAACAAGGATCCTGCACCAGGCAGGGTTGGGGTGGCCAGGTTTGGGGTGCCACTTGCACCTTGGGTTTCTCCTAACCATGAGAGCATCGGTGTATCTAATAACATCTTGATGATTGGATGGGGTGTTTAATTTAGCGGCGTGGCACCAGCTGCTGCTGACGGAGCTGTGCCCAGCAGATTTACACCTGTTGCACTGGAGTGGCAGCTCAGCTCTCCTTCACTCCTGTCCTCCTGCACTGCCCCTCAAAACCTTCCCCCTCCCCTGCCTGGACCATGACGCCTGCTGGGGCGCAGCTGGGAAGTGCTGGGGTGAGCTCACTGTGCCACCAGGAACCTCATTCCTTTCGGATGATGAGCTGGACAAGCTTAGCACACTCCTTAATTTTGTAAGGGGACAGAAAGGATTTGCTGCTCTTGAATTTCTGCTCCATTTTGACCTCCCTTTTCTCTAACTGGACTTTGTGCAGGCTGGGACAGCCCTGAATCTCTCTAAAAAGTCTGTCAGCACCTGTCAGGCACATGTATTTCTAGAGGGAATAACTTTCCAGGCAGTACTGATGTCTTACAGACAGTCCTTTATGCATGCTTTGGGCATGCCTTTTCTTTTTTTTTTTAATGCAAGGCAATTTTTTAATTCAAAATTTTCTATGTGAATAAGCCCTACTGGCAGCAAACCCACCATGGATATTGGTTTGTAGCTGGGATACAATTACACAGCGTTCACAAGAATTCAGAAGTAACGACTCGGATATCCCCTTCCCTCAGATCATTAAGTCAGCCTAGAAACCAGGAGATCTGAGAAGTGTCTTGCTTGTGATATTTTTCCCTGGTGTAGCAGCTTCTGGGTGCATGTGCTCAAGCTTTTACCTGCAGTCACAAAAGAGGAAAAGCTTCTCTATTAAGGCTTCTCTATTTGAAAATGGAAGCTGAAATGCTTGAGTAATGGCCTGAAACCTGCTGTCAGAAGGCCCTGAAAATCTCAAACTGTATGATGATGTGGTGGAAGTTAGCAAAAGTGCGGAGACCTCGCCTCGCTCCTTAGGGATGGCCAAAAACTGCTGTTGCAGCTGACAGTGGTAAGAACCACGTCTCTGCCTTGCTGAAAACGAGCTGCTACCCTCAAGTCAGGGTGGCTAGCAGCTTTTTGGCCAGAGGAAACATTTCACTGGTCCTTTTGAATTTTTTTGCACCTCTCCTTGGAAACTGTCACCCATGTTTGAAGAGACACTGGCTTGTGTTGCTGAAGAGTCTCCTCTTCCTGGGACAGAGCATTTCTGAGCATCATGAGGCAGAAATTGTTGGCCATGTCTGCTGTGGGAGGCTGCAAAGTGGAGGCTGAGGCTCTACCAGGTGAGGCTGAATGCTCAGAGGAGCCCTGGCAGAAGGAAGAGACCTCAGCAGCAGCTTCCTGCACCAGCCCTGTCCTGGGATACAAAAAAACCCAACCAGCCCAGCACACCCAAAACCATGCAGCCAGCACTTTCCTGGAGAAAAAGCAGTAGCTGTGTCTCTCCAAGCCCAGGGCCAGCAGGGTGTTGTGCCAGAGCATGGCTTTGAATTTCTTTCTAACCTGAGGTTTCTAGCTAAGCACCACCTGGCAGCACCCCTGAGCTGCAGCCTGGGCCATGGCTTCCATAAAGGGCTGCTGGGTTCGCTTGTATTTATAACGCTTGCCTCTGCTGCGGCATGTCAGCTTGCAGAGATCAGCTCTCCCCCGGGCATGGGGCGTCATTCCATACGGTGTGCTCCTGTTTCCATCCCTGTGTGCCAAGGGGCCTCCTATCCACTGGCAGACCGGACCTGGGGGTGGCCGGGTTGGGGGGGCATGGCAGAATGGTCCGCGGGGGGAAAGAGAATAGGGCAAAGAGGGTGCACAGGAGATACAGTGCCTAGTTTCTAATGGCAACTCCAGGAGGTGTGTGGCTTTCGCTAGTGGTGCAGGGAAAGTGTGAGCCACTACAACCCGGTGGGAGACAGGCTGTCAGCAGGCAGGTGAAGAGTTTTCTTCTTCAGGTGCATTTTAGTCAGCATGGTGGGTAAGGAGGATCTCAAAAACTAGGGCATACCTCTTGCACTGGATATAGACTTGGACCCTTCTTGTCTGAGTTTGTCAAAGATGACTTTGGACTTACTTGTACAGCTGGCAGCTGTAGACTCCAAGCAGAGTTGTACCAAAGAGAAGATTAGACCATCAGATGCCAGCCTGTGGCCAACATCCAGATATTCCTCATGGTTTGACACAGAGAACAAGCTATGACGTTGCTCTCAGCAGGTCCCTTACTGAGTAGCGTGGTCCTAGTGAAGGCTGGAGATGCCTGACTGGGAGGTATTTTGGTGGGCAGTAGATACAAGTCAGCTTGGAGGGTTTGACAGTTTTCAGGTAAGAATCGAGGTTATACGTTGATGGTGTTCTTCGTCCTCTTGTCTCTCAGAGCACGTGCGTGGTGTCAGGAACCAGCACGGCAAACTCGGCTCTTCCACCCCTTGGGAGCTGCACGTCACGGCTGTGTGTAGCATCCGCACACTGAAGGCTGTAACTAAGCTCCACAAAGCTCCCCAGATTAGCAGGTGTGGATATACATGGCAGGGATGGAGTAATTTGAGCTGGAGTTACTGTTAGTGCAGTTAGACAAATGTCATATGTGAAAAGAGGATCTAAAATGATCTAGCACAGCAGCTTGTGTTCCATTCCTACCAGCCAGTAGCAAGAAACAAAGGTAGCTTTAAATCAGTAAATATAACCATTCTTCCTTGGTCAAGATCTTTTCCTTGACTTTTTTTTTTTTCCCCTTCCTTTTTTTCTGTGTGGTTTTGTGGGTTTTTTTTTTTCTTTTTTCCATTTCAATCTAGTACAGAGGGAAAGTTTCCCAGGAGGATTACAGAGCTTTCCTTATGCTATCTGGGACATCTTGACAAGATACAAATGCCTGCCTTGCCATAAAGTGACATTTTCTGGACTACTTACACTACTATTTTGTCTGAGTTAAAGCTTGGAGATTTGTGAACACAATGCCTTTTAAAAGACCAATTTCAGGCTGCAGTCATTTCTGGATCACTATTTCATTTGCAAGTAGCAGATTTTCAGGGTTTAAACAGGCAATTCAGTATTTAAGGCTAGTCTTGTGAAGATATGAAACTTTTATTGTTTTGCTGCTCTTACAGTTCGTTCTGATTACTATTTGTCCAGATTAGACCAACAAAGCAGAGATTTAGGCAGCTAAATGAATGAGGTCAGTGCCTAATTCAGTGATACATTTAATATTTTTCAAATCTGCTGAAGACCCCAAGTACTTAAGTAAGTCCTTTTGACTTCCATGTGTTGTGATCATACACAGAACTATGTGGCTGAACAGCACAATTTATGCTGACAGTGTGAATCCAAATAACTGCACATGCCGAAAAGGGGAAGGCTACCTAAGAATTAAGTCAGGCAGACCCTCAATGATATTAATTGAAGCGTTAATTGAAAAATATCCAGCTAAAATTCTCCAGTGGCAGAAAGCACAGATCCTGTAACATAAAGGACTTTACAATTGTGTTTTAATTTGACACAACTGTTCTGATAAAAAATTGAAAGTATTTCTTTTGACATTTTAAATTGCAATATATTTATTTTTTATCCAAAATTTCCTTCCTGTACTTAACCTCTGTCTCAGATGACAGCTGGATGACACTGCTTGAGTATCAGGCCCTAAACCCCTCCATTCACTGGAAGCATTGTGAAAGAAACCTGGTGAGCCTCGTACCCAGGGAGACAGTGCAGGAGCGACCAGACCTGCCCACAGTCCTCAGGCCCTGAGAGACTTCACTTACAGAGCTCTCGTGAACCAAACACTATGACCAGCTGCTATCTCTAGCTACCCAGTGACTGTAGGTTGGCTTTTTTTTTTTTTTTTGCCTGTACATTATTGGACACAGGTGGGAAATTTATTAACATGAGTAAAATTAGGAAGCAGCACTCCATCCACCACCCCACTGATGCTGACATGCTGCAAGGTGTTGACCTTCTCTGAAGTGTTAGCCTGTACAGCCTTGAACCCAGCGGAAAACTCTCAGGTCTCTGCTTAATTTTGCAACCCATTAGGTCTGCCCTTGCGCTAGAAGTTACGCATGTGGGTCACTGTTTTCCTGGATCAGAGCCCAACTCCTGAAAGTCCTTCAAGATTTAGCTAGATAGAGCTTCTTAAATGGTATGGTACAATTAATATAACGGGATTCTGCTCTCTCTTCTATAGTGGCTGATTTATGATGGGTAGGCTGGGCCAAGTCAGAAGTATATAGCCAGGCATAAACAGTTCCTCACAAATTGTCAGCCACATACACATCAGTCATTTCTAATTAACCAAGTCTCTTCTGGGGTGCCTCTTCCAGGGTAGCTGATCAAGGCTGTCCCTTCTCTCAGACCCAGTTCCCACTTGCAGAGGTCTAAATGAGGAGCCAAACTCTGAAGCTCCAAAGTGACTTTGCTTTAGCTCAGAGTTGTCAGAAGAGTGAGAGCACCTGCTGCAGGGTGACCAGGTCATTAGACTGATCTGGTGGCTCTTGAGTCTCCTAGGTGGTGGGACATAGCCCCCTGTGTCACCTGCATGGTGGTGTGCAGGTGACTCTTGCCACCGCAGGAGGCAGGGACCGATCTCTCCATCTCCTCTGACACAGTCAGAGTACGAAATGGGATCACCACATCCTCTGAGTGAGGTTGCCCACTTGCTCTCTGCAGCCTGTTGTCTTTGACTTCTCTGCCCTTGGCCTGTTCCTAAAGTCCTGCAGGGTCTGCTTCCTTAAACAGGGAAACGGCAAAAAAGTCTCTCCCACTCGCGTTCCCAGAGCACGGAGGAGCCCGGCTGGGAGAGCAGACATCCGCGCTGCCAGTTGCTGCACAAACACAGGACAGAGCGTAAGGCGGCAGCAGCTTCCCCAGTTGCCCAGTAAGTGGTGAGGGACACAGCGGGTGTTCCTGGTCAGCGTACACAGGGACGCCGATTTCTCACAGGGCCATGCAGACAAACCCCTCCTTTGTGAAGATGCCTGTCTGGGTGCATATTTTCAAGTGGAGTGCATCGCCTCAAGTAAGAGCTGAGCTCCCCGTGCAGTGAGGCAACAACCCAGCTTCTTACCTCTGCCTGGCCACTGTCCCTCACAAAGCCCCTAGGCATTATTTCACATTTTTGAGACCCTCGCCTTTTTCCATCGATTTCAGAGAACCGGCCGACCACTCCGAAAGTTCTCCCATGCAGCATTCTCTTCGCAAATCCCTGCTGAAAGAAGCGACGCCATCCATTTTTGCCCTCCCTCCTTTCCAGCAACGTGAGGGCCTGGACCCGCCACCCCCCCACACACCCCCCAGAGGGCGGCGGCCACCCCGCGCTGCCACCGCCGGCCGCCAGGTGGCGCCGCCGCCCCGCGCGTGGCGCTGCCCGCGCGCTGCCGCTTCCCGCCCTGCCCCGTGTGGTGATTCGGGGTTTGGTTTTGTTTTTTTTAAACCGGGAGTTTTTCTGAGGTCCTGGCTTCGGTGTGGTACCTCACAAACAGCGTTTGCACAGCCAACGGAGAGGCCGCAGTGTGAGGAGAGGTGGCTGGGAGTCAGAGGACCATGGAGGTGACCGCTAGTGTGAAATTCGGGGCTTGGCTTTCCGTTTGTAAAACCTAAGGTGTGTATGTCCCACACCCCACCCCCTTCCCTCAGCCCATAAGTTGCAGAGAGCAGATTGAAGTCATGCTCCATGGCAGGGTTTTAAAGGCTCAGAAACCAAAGTGTAAAAAGAGCTCGCCCCCTCCCAACCAAAAACACACACTAAAGCCGATTTACTTAAACTAAATCTTGTGATTTAGAGATGGTGATGTAACTTCGAAGGCTACAATTTTTGAACAGATGGGGACAGGTCTACTGTGTTTTA
Organism: Elanus axillaris; assembly: GCA_026212715.1. Taxonomy (NCBI): domain Eukaryota; kingdom Metazoa; phylum Chordata; class Aves; order Accipitriformes; family Accipitridae; genus Elanus; species Elanus axillaris. The sequence goes on along the minus strand of JANZLQ010000031.1, from coordinate 3,952,905 downwards.
AAAGGCACGATAAACCCTCCTCCAGAGGTTGAATCCAGCAGTGAGGCAGACCCTTCCCTTTCCCAGGGCGGGATATTGCAACACTCTTCCAGCACTGATGGAACCTTCCAGCACTGATGGAACCAAGGTTACTCAGCCAGCTGGACTCAGGTTTAGCCTCATCTGCTGGGCCCACGCCTCATGCCGACTCTGACAGCCTGGCATCACTCCCTTTTTGTAACCCAGAGAGAGGAGAAAGGGTGAACCAGAGGAGCGAGCAAGCAGCAGTGTCTTTGAGCAGCTCTCTGTGAGCCCCCACAGACGCAGATGGTGTTATTTCCACCCCCCAGGGCCACAGGGTGCCCGCAGCTATGCTGGTGTGCAACTGAGCAGGGGGTTTGGGATTTGCATGTGCCCTTTTGCAGGCCAGGCCCTAGCTATTTGAATGACAATGGGGCAAGGGGCAGGTTAGGTGGAAAGATGTTTCTCTGTCTGCACGGGCTGCTGCTGGCAGCTGCAGGCCAGCAGCCATCCTCGCCTCCCCTATCAATATCCTTTCCCCTGAGCTGGAAGGACTAAGGGATAATTTAGTCTTTATGCTAGTTTGGACTTTGCCTGATTACCAGCTGAGCCTGATTACACGGGCCTTGCCGTCCCTTCTGGGAAATCGTCCAGACAGTGCAGAGGGGCCACTGCTCCTCCTGCCAGCACTGCCACTGCTGAGCTCTCTTATTTCATTTTGGATTGCAAGATGGGCTGCTTGTTCTCTCCACTGTCCTCCCTGTGCACCCACCATCTGAGACCAAAGAACCAAGTTTTTCTTGAGGACCCTAAATCACATTCACATGCAAGGCTTGAATGCAAATGCCTATATAGAGTCAGCTGCTGGGGAGCTGAGCTCTTTTGACTGCTGATGACATGGAGCTGGGCCCTGAATCAAGGAGGGAGGTGAAGCCCATCTTCAGGTGGGCCTCCTTACCCACCTCAGTTACCCTTTTCTTTCACAGCTTGGCACCTAAGCCCCAGTCTGTGCCATAGCTGTGCTGGGTGTCTTGGTTTTCCCTGTAACTGGGAGCAACAGTGAGCTGTCAGGTAGAAACCAGTTCAAGCAGCAAAGCTGAAGAGCCATTGAAGCTGAACATCCCAGCTTCTGCTATTTCAGTGACAACAGAATGAGTGGCAGGCCAGGCAGAGCTGAAGTACTGGGAACTGTCAGCAACTAGCAGTTGCTGTCCCACAGCCAGCCCATCCTCCCCCATCAATAGGGGACTGCCACTTAGGAGCATTTGGTTCAGCCAGACACAAGATTCAGATCTCCATCCATATCGGCAGTTTTGCAGAGTTCAGATGAAGGGAAGTTTTGGCTTTGGACTTTTGCAATTTTCAAAGCTAATTAACATATGGTGTTTTACTTTCTGTCTCCAGCCCCTTTGTATTAGCTGTGATCCAAGTTTAAACACTGCAGATGGATTAGGATGGTCATGGTCCCACATTCATTTGGAGGAGAATTATGCAGGGAGATGGAAGGAAATAATGCAAAACTACAGCCAGGACCAGTTTAAAAGCATCCCTGCACAGCTGAGGTATTTCTGGAGCAGCCTGTGTTGCATGGAGGAGTTATCACAACTTCTGAAGCTCAATGAAAACACTTGACCCTTGACTTGAACTGAGACCTCTGGCTATTGATCCCAGGAAAACTTAGGACAGAGGGCAGCTGCATTCTGCCTGCAGTGGCTCTGGCTCCCGAATGGTTCTGCCTGTTTTTAGGAGCTGTCACACTGAACTCTCCCTCCAGCCTCTCTTCATCATCTCCACAGCCTGTGGGTGACTAGGACTGTATGAGTTTGGCTAATCATCTTTGGAGCTCCCTTTGAAATAAGTGTAGGCTGCTGTTATATTGCCTAGTAGTCTCTCTTCACCAGAGTACAAGCCCAGGTCCTACAACCTTTTCTCATAGGTTATATGCTCCAGGCCCCTCACCATCTCAGTTGATGCTTCCAAGTTTTTCAACATCTCTTTGGAACTGGGGGTCCAAACAGGACAAAATATCTAGGTGCAGCCTTACCAGCACTGAGCAGATTGGGATAATAATTTCTATTGATCTGCTGGCCACCTTCCTCTTAATGTAGTCCAGAATGTGGATGGCATTATTTGCAATGAGGAGGCTCTGCTTGGCCTCCACTTATAACCCCTCAGTCCTTTTCAGCTGAGTATAAACAAGTATATCTACACTGATAGATAATATAGGCCCAAGGAGTGCTCCTTCTAGCATGTGTGGCCCCCCTGTACTGCTAGCTGGCATTTGGGATTTGGCCCCCTGAGCCCCAATGGTGGTGGTACCCTGGGTGTTTGTCTGTTTTCTGGTCCAGGCATCTGAAACGATGTGAGAGCTGGGGTACAACAGGGTGCATCCAGCTGCTGACAGCTGCCGGCCCAAGCAAGTGTCAAAGGATGGAGCTCAAGCAGTGGTTTTCTGGTGACACCAGGACACAGCCTGGCACAGGCTGATCTCTCCTGTGGCACTGCAGGCTCAGGTAGCACAGTGCTATCTTGCGCTCTGAGGCACAGATGGTCTGAAGGAGATTCCCTTGTATGTGATGGAGCAAAACATCATATGCAATTTTGTGACAACTTTATTGGATCAAAGAGCTGTCTTTCAGCATCCTGTTTCCAAGCTTGGCTAGTAGCAGCTGCGTGGGGAAAAGGTATAGCTACTAGGAGGAGGATCACTTTGTACCTATCAGGCTTACCTTTATATCTTTGGGACACTTTGGAAATACCCACAGGGAGGAGTTTGACCAATCTTTCTATGACCTAGCATAACTGAAGCAGGACGACTCGCAGCCCAAGCTGTTTGCTGTCTTTGCAGCTGCACTGTGAGCTCCTTTTGATTGCACACAGGCACTTTTCCCCCCATAGGTAATGTAAAGGTGGAACACCTCCAAGTTATTGAAATGCTCTGTTTCAGTATTTCATTTTCAAGCAGCTTGTCACTTAGGCTTTTTTTTAAGGTGGAGAAAAATATTTTCATTGATCTGAAAGTCATTTCTTTTCAAAGAGTTTCTGTTAGATGTGAAACTTCAAATTCCAGGTTGCTTTTCTGGTATGGGGTGAAAGCAAGAGTTGAATTTGTAGAATTGCCTCTGCCAAAAAGACAGAGGAAAACTAAGGACCTTGATACTCCTAGACTTCAGCTGACCCTTCTGACTGTTAAGTTTTTCTTTTTCTGGATTGTTGGGGGGGGGGGTGTCTTTTCTTCTCTTGTAAATAGATTGTAATGGTCTGGCTGAAAGCATTGCCACTCCTTGCTGGGAAGAGTGAAAGCTGCTGAGCCATTTTGGTTTTGCCAAGCCCAAACTTCAAGTGTTTTGCTTTGAAAAGCTTGGGGACCTGTGTTTCTTGGTTGGCTGATTGGATTTTTAAGAGCAGGATCTATTTTCTCTTCCTGGTGCCATGCAGATGCACTAATGGGCAAAGGGTCAGCCTAGAGATAATGATGTTGTTCTTACAGGCTGCTGGAATTGGTGGTTGGTGGCTTGGTCTCTTCTGCTAACTGTTGCCTGCCTAAAGTACTGTGCAATTAAAGCTGATGTTCATTGCTTGTGAGGTGTGGGCAGACCTTAGGAGGAATGTTGCTGACTGTAGGTATTGGACCTGGGCTGGGAGCACTGGAAGGTGTGCTGCAGAGATATAGGGGTTTCTCCTGAACATCACTTTGTACAAAGTGATGTGTCCTGGCCCTGGCTCCTACTTGTGCTGCCTTCACTCACAGTAATCCAAGGAATGCTGTGCTGTGTCGGCTTGCTGCCTGTTCGGGCCCATCAAGGTTTATTAACTGTGGTCTGCACCACATTGAAGTGATTGCTGCTTCAGGTCACAAGCTGTGCTTCAGCTAATAAGAGCAGTGGGGCCTGAATTGGCTTGCCATGGAGCTAGCGTGGGATCCTCCACCTTCATGGTATATATTGCTCACGTGCAACCTGGACCCACTGCCCGCAGAGCTGCCTTTAAGCCTTTAGCTCACTCTGTGCCAGTCCATGGTTGGGTGGCAGGAGTGACTGCATTTGGGTTCTGCCCCTGCTGCTCTTATTTGTGGAAACTGGGCAACCATGCATGGAAAAAAGTCGGCAGAGGGTGCTTTCCAGCTGCTTGTCTGCTGGCAATAACCTGAAATGCATGTGTCGGTGCGATGGTGTTCAGAGGAGGTGTGCGGCTATGGAAATCTGCCTGTGCATGCCCAGAGAGCATGTAAGAGCTTGCAAGCAGAGGTACTAATGCTTCTCTGCCTTGGCCTTCCTCTGATCTTTTTACAAACAGCCCTGCGGGGAGAACCACTTCATTGTCTGGTCTGGGTTCCCTACACTTGCAATACCTGGGGAAAAAATGACAGCTTTCTTTTCTTGAGACTACATGTCAAATGCCCGGGGCTGTAATGAAATATAGATCTACCTGATGCTGGACATAATATGCGCGTGTTTCCTTATACACTTGAGGAAAGAGCCTACCATGTCTCCAGCTCACTGCAGCCTACTAGGGCTGGAAGAGAGCCACTCTCAGGCTTCGCTTACCTTGTTAGCCAACAACTAAATAAAGATATGATGTTCATTAGGGTATAGCAAGGCTCCTAGGGAAATATGATCAAATACAAAGGTCAGTCAGGGTCTTTAACCAAGGACCCTATTTGGGGAATTGGTTCCTGACTCTACTCACTTTTGTTGGTGCTTGTTTCAGAGCCGCCAAGTGCCCATTGTGCTTCTGATGTGGGGCCTCCTTGTTAAGCAGCTGCAGATGTTTGGCACATCTTCCCTTCAGGCCTGACCCAGTTAGAGCTGGGGAGGGCAGGTGAGCACAAGCAGAGCCAGAGCTGACCTGGAGAGGAAGGAAGAGGCAACGAGACCCAAGTTGCCCAAAACCACTTTCCATGCTGTGGTGAGGGTTGCCAGCTGGGAAGGGGAGCAGGAGATGCTCTGTATCTGGAGGAGCTTACCATGGTCAGGCAGAGACCTGCTCTTCCGTGGCTCCAAGCATGGTCTGAGCCCAGCATGCAGCTGTGGTACAAGTTGCCATGTGCCAGCCGTGCTGTGGCAGTCATCTGCGTGTGCCCTGCACCCATGATGTATGTGTGGGGTGCTAAGGAACCCACCTCACCTCCCCATCTTTGCAAGCTAGTTCAAGTGGCTTTGGGTTTGTCACAGGCTGCAGGCGGTCACCTCTGCTCAGCTGCCGCAAGGTGGTGAGCCACCAGGCTGCAGAGCTTAGAGCGGCTTCTCCTTCTCCGAAGTGAGGAGTCAAGCTTTGTTAGAAGGAGATGTTGCCCCACGTGCTGCCCGTGTAGGCATTCGCTGCCACAGGACATCACTGGGGCCAACAACCAATCAAAAAAAAGCATCAAGTATTTGTTTAAATAGTGCTTCCAATAGTTCTATCAGTAAATATGGAAAAGTATGCAAGAGCCAGGGTGGAAACAGAAGAATTCAGCTTTGAAGTGTTACAGCCTACCCTGGCCACAGAGTTTGCGAGGTGATGTTCTCATGGCCAAGAGCAGGTTTTGAGCACCTTTTCCAGAAGAAGCAGCCTTAGCCCTTGCGAGGAGGCTGGGCTGGATGAACCTCATCCCTGGTCTGGCAGGTTCAGCCTGAAACCTCTTCACATAGCTCATGTCAGACCAAGACACACCAAATGCTCCCAGCTCAGCTTTTAGACTGACTTGATGACAATCTTTCTTTTAAAACAGCCTCAATACCACATCAGTTGAAGGTTATATTTTAAATTGTGCAGCTGAATAAAAAGGAAATGACCTATGAGGGCTTTTGAAAAAAAAAATTTTTAATTAGTTGGTGAGGAGTCATCCTTGGTAAATGCCTAGTAGCAGGCTCGATGTGGGTCTTCTGTCTGCCTTTGTGTGGGGGTACATATGGTCTCAGTGGATGTGTATGGAGTGGAATCAGTCCTGTTCTGTAGGTCCCCTGTGCTCAGGTTTGTGTTTGTGTACTGGGAGCGTTAATGAGAACAGACTGCCTTTCTTTCCCTTCGTTCCCCAATCCCATCTGTTCAAACAAAAGGCTGAAAGGGAGAGAGAGCCGAGACCCTGCTGGTCAAGAGGGGATGGATAATAACACATATCCTTGGGCTACATTTCAGCACATGCAACCCTTTCAAGCTGTGCTAAAGCTTTTATTCAGGCAAGAGAAAGAACAACCAATATAAAATAAGTTTTTTTTCCTCTTCTTTTTAAAAAAGCTGCATCAGGCCTGAAGGATGCTACATTCCGTTCTATCCCTCTAACATTTTATAAAGCTGGATTATCAAAAAAGAGTCTAAACCAGCACTGATTATATATTTGTGTATGTACAGACAGAGCACAGTACTGGGCTAGAGTGAGCGACATATGCAGAGGGGCCAGGGATGGCTTAGAAAGTCAATTTTCACTGTGTTTGCACATGGTAACAGTTCCAGATTCATGTAATTAACTATACATCAAAAGGGTGTGAAGGAAGATATATTCCTCTCCACCTTGGGGATTTGATGGGTACTTTGCAATTCATGGTTAACCCCCCATTCACGTATTTGTCATTATGGTTGTGCCAAACAACTCATCTGAAGATCAAAACAGCTTTCTCAGGGACTGTTACAGTGAGAGCAGCACAAGAGATGGTACCTCGAATCCCAAAGCAGGTACCGAGCAGCAGAGAGGGATGCAGCCCTGGATGGCGCCGCTGGTGCTCAGCCCTCTGCCAGCCGTTCCAGGGACATCTTAATGGTTTACGGGAGAAAAACGGTCTCAAATGCCATTAGTTTAATGCTTCATAATGTTGTTGTGTCTGTTTTAAATGCAATCGCCAAGCTCAGGGGACAACCAGGACTAAAATAAAAAGGAGGAAAAGAGCTTCCAGAAATACAGCGGTGGAAAGGGAGGCAAGGGAATCTTTGGCAAGTGAAGAAATGAGATTCACTGATTCTTTTCCATTGAGCAGGTAGCACATGAGTAATCAGTGTAGGACTGTTAAAGGGATATTCACCATAAGAACCAATTGCACCTAGGTTGCAATAAACACAGCAAAGTAATAGCATTAGTCTTGTGGAGGAGAAGAGAGAGATGTGCAAAACACAAGAACGGGTCCTGGACAAGATTTTCAGAAACAGTCATTTCAAGCGAGATTTCTAGTGCTGTGTTAGTGGCTCTGCCTCATTTTCAGAAGTGGCACACAACAGATCCCACTGAATGTGTCCATCATCCCCTACCAATCCAGCAAATTTATTGATGTGCGTGCAGGTGCCTAACTCCAGGGTGCCTGACTCCCACTGGCTCAAAGAGAGGGAGCCAGAAAAAAGAAACAGATCAAAACCAGTGAACAAGCTGAAGCTGACCTGTTCATGCCAACAGAAATGCAAATGAAGACACTTAAAAAGCAATGAGTACAAGCAGTGGTTATGCTCATGTAAGCTTTAGAAATCTTTCAAAGTGTCTCACATCTCATTTCGATCACACAGGTGGAGCTGTTTCCTTATGGATGAAATCCTCCCTTGGTTGGCATCTCCCACTCCAAGCCATGCTCCTTTCAGACGGGAGTTGTTCAGTTCCAGCAGTCATCAGTTATTCTTCTCCACGGCAGGATTAAACAAAATATGGGGATCATAGGACCAGCCAGCACTGCACTGCTCCTTTGTGTCCCTTGCCTTTTGAATCCTAGCAATCGAAAGCAACTTGCTTCTGTGCATCAATGCTGGGGGCTAATCTAATGTAGAAAATTTGCATGAGCAGCACATCCCCTCTCCTCTCTACACCTCTTCTCCCAGGGGATACATCTCACAGGTAGAGTGCACACTATGGCCTCTCTCTTGCCTATCACTCGAAAGCAGACCCCTTGAGCCTGGCCTAATGGCACACTATTGATATATTAGAGGGACGTGCCTCTGCTGAATTCATCCATCAAGTAACCGCAAGAGGTGTTTTCTAGGGATTAATGCACCGGTGGGTGTATGCAGAGGTTGAAAGGAGAAGGGATCATGGTAGTAGCTGGTTTACTGAAAAGACAGAAAAATGAATGTGGCAGAAATAGGGCCCTTAGTGTTGCAGATAGGTACAGATCAATAGGTGGTTGCTTTCAGCTCTATTTGCTTTCTGCAATTGCTTTTTGTAGAAAACAAGAAAACACAGGTTTTGACAACACTTTCTTCAAGGCTGGTTGCATTGTAAGAATCTGTTCCAAATGTCTTATAACCTAGCCAAATGTGACCCTTGAGGTTGAGATCTGCCATGGTGGATGTCTCTGGTGGTTTGGACTGGGGGAGCTAAGTTTAATCTGAAGCAGTTCAAAAGCAGTTTCCCAGAATGAGGCTAGAGAAAAAGAAACAGATGTATCTGTAGTTTAAAATTGACTTGCACTGCCTTTCTTTGAGAAGCTCTAAAGCTTCTGTGGAGCAGAGACTAGACATTTGGCTTGAAGGGGCCTCCACTGCGGGGGATATGACTTCTGTCATATCCTGAAAAACTGTCCCAATTTAGCCAGATTGTGAGCCTCCAAAGAAAACCAGAGTAAATCTCATTTGCACTTGCCCAACAGGGTGTTGTCAGAGTTTAACAGCCAAACTGTCTGTCCATCCTTGGCATGCGTGACCACTGTGTGACCCATCCCTATGGAGCAAAGGAGGGTGCAGCCCTGAGCTGCATTTTCCTTGCGATGTGCTCAACCATGTGGGGCTGCTTTGGTCCTGGGAACTACAAGAGAGAGCACAAAGCACAGATTGTGGGAATACAGCTGAGAGGTACACATAGGAAAGTTTCTTTTGCATTTCACCAATGGCCAAAACTGTAGCTGGATAGACCTACAGCATCAGGAGTCACTGAGCAAGGAGAAAACTCAATTGAGTAGATATTTGCCATCATAGGTGAAATAGATAAAATTCTTCCTTTAGTTCCTGATGTGAAACAAATAAGCAAGTAAATGAAGGGAATATTTGTCACTGCAAGCCATCAGAGACATTTTTTGTAATCCCCAAATATATTACCTGAACATGTTGTATCAGGAGGCTTCCAGCACATGGCTTTAGAAAAACAGAGTGCTCACTGGCACGTGTTCAACACCCTTTCTGGGAAACATCCCATCCTTTAACTGTCATTCAGGCCGTGTTTCACATCCTACCCCCCTCCCAGGAAAACAGCAGCAAGGCTGGTGGTATAAAAATACCTAGGTCTGCAGAGATGATATTTGGATATGGGGGACAACAGATGAATAGCATGAGTGGTATCTTGGAACAACTTTGGAAAAAAGCTGGAGTTTCAAGCTGAACAAGCAAAACTGTATATGTCTTATGATGGAAATGATGTGCCTGAAAGAGAAGTTAACACAGCCAGGTAGACAAGAAAAATATGTTCAAAGGGATACATCAAAGGTATTCAGGAAGTGAAAAAAATCAAAGAGAAGAACCAAAGATGTTCATGCTGGCATCAGAAGGCCACTGGCATCCAGGTAGCTGATGAAGCTTGTCAAATATCTAGAGATAAGTAACAGAAATAGTAGGGTTACCATGAGCGAAAGAGTAAGATTGCCACGAATTAAATAGGAACAGAAATATGGGTCTGTGTGAAACCACAAGGAGAAAAAAGAGAGCAAGGGTTGAGAGGCTGTTCTGTATTGAGCATAAAGGGTATGACTGACAGCAGTCAAACTTGTAGACATTGAGGAAGATGCTGTTTATATCAGGCCTGGATTTCAACAAGGCCCCAGCACAGGTATCTCCTCAGCAGATATGGGCTCTGATAAACAGGAGGATGGCAGCAAGGTTACAGCACATTGAATGTGCTGTTGATCTTCCTGTTATCCCAAAAGGAAGGCAGGCAAGTAACCATGAGATGCCCAAAATGAGAGATCAGAGGTGTTGGGCACCAACCATGCCTAGGGTTTATGGAGGCTGAAGTGAACAAGACTCTGAAGCAAAAACTCATCCTGTAAATACTGATGACTCTGAAAAGGTATAAAGGACCCATTCCAAAACCAGTTAATCATCAGCAATCAAGAGAATTCCATAAACACGGAAGAAAATTTTCCTGGATGCAGTATACCTGACACAAAAATATCTGTAGTCTCCAATCTCTTGGATCGGCTACTATAGTACTTGCTGAAAAAAGACACAGAACCAGATTCGGAGGGATGCTCAGCACTGTTACAGTTCAGAGTGGTACCAAAACAGTGTGGGTTGTCACATGGTCAATAGGAAACTGAAGAACAAGAAAAATCCTGACAAAACCGCTAGGAATCAGAGTCCCTGGGTACTCTAGCATACAAAAAGCCAAGATAAGACAAATGATATATGATTCAGGGACCCAAGAGTTGCTATTATGCATCCCTTATGATAGGAAGAAAAGTTGCAAATGGTAGGATTAACCCTACCACCACGGAAGACTGTTGTCAAATAGACTTGTCAGATAGATGCATGCAGTGAAGAAATAAGGAGCGTCTTCTCACAACACCCGTAAAAATGAAGCTGAAGTTAGGCAGCCAACTTTTTTGGAAGGGCCTCAGACAAAGACAGCAGAATCATGATGAGATGGTTGATGTAACATGACCACAGCAAGCAGACTTACTGCTACTTACCAGCCATGCTGCTGCTCTCTCACAGGAGACATTAAGACAAAACAGACTCAGCATTTGTCAACTCAGCATAGTTGGACGAGCTAATCCAGAGATTAACTGGATATTTCTAGTTTTTGTAGGTATTTATTCAAAGTGCTGTGCTGCAGAGATGTCAAGCATAGATCCTGTTATAATGTGAACCATATCAGTAACTGGCTTTTGGGACAATCAGGCAAGAACAGCTGTGGTGCAGCATGTATGGAGACTCATGTCATACTGCACCATCCACTCCAGGAGTGGATGATGGTGACATGCTTGCTTCTGAGTATTTGCTGAAGGGTGCAGCCTTTTACTCACACTCAGTAATTAGAGAGAGTTTCTGCTCTCTAACTCAGTAGCCAACAATAAAAGAGAGGCTAACCCACAGCTCTGGATCAAAACAGCCTAGGATGTTGAAATGCTTGAAAGCTGGCTCCTAGTTTGGTGGATGGATCTAATAATGCCTTAAGCTAACTGACTACAGATGGGCACAGTCCTGCTCAGCTCCCTTCCTCTGGTTCAGATGTCACTGCTAGAAACAGTGATTAGATCCCCATGTGACTACTCTCAAACAGTAAGAGCCAGTCTTGTTTCTCCAGAGGCACATACCAGAATAGCTCAGTCACCTCATGGGACTGAGCAAGCACCTGTGTTAGCCAGGGGTTTATATACTTCTCATGGTGGGATGGAGCTAGGTGGGACTGGTCAGCTTCAGAGACAGGGTAGGACTGGGCAGGCTGCGAATTCTCGCACTGGGCAGGTCAGGTCCTTGTACTGCTGACAGAGCGTTTACAGTCTAAACACGTAAAGGGTGGAAAAGAGAAGCATATGTTGTCTCCCAGGAGGATGTGAGACACGGAGAAATACCAGACTGGCTGTGAGATTCAGAGATTCAGAGAAATGGTTTTGCTGGTGTCAGTCAAGTCAGAAGCTGCAACTCTTAGAGAAACTCAAGGAGCCACCATGCAAAGTAAGAAGGAGCCAATCTGGTGTGGACACTTTTCTGAGTGTGACAGTGGTATAACTTTCACTTGACAGAAATTTCCCTGCTGAAGATGCTATTGTTTTCAATGCAATTATCTTTTACAAGGTTCCTCCAATCCACCTAATCATCTATATCTTAATGTGTTTTTCCTTTCTACATTGTCACGTAAAATCCATTTCCTTTCAATTTACTTCAGATCTATCTGCATCCAGATTACTGCAACTTGGACGCACGGTAATTAAATGCGGTTTGTCTGAGTAGAAAGGCAATGAATGCTATTACGGCTTGTTTATGCTAGCAAGCAATGCAGGTTTCTCTGTGCCATCTCACCAGCGTGGCTTAACCCTACCCTAGAGAGACTGTGTTTTAGGCCATATGCAAGCTTCACCGTGCATTTAGTCCTTGGGCTGTCTTCTGAGATTGCTGATGAATGCCCCTCAGGTTTCAGATTCTGAGACTTTGAAATATTCATCCCACTAGGATCTGCCTCAGTAGTTCATATCGTGCTGGCTCTCACCTGAACCTCTATTTCTGATGGAAATATTTAAGAGACTACTGACACCATCTGCATGGTTAAAATGGTTACAAGGGTGTTCTACCCTTTGGCTACAATGCACCCTTGTGCTAGAATCCCTGTGCGACTGATGGGACTTGACCCTGGCCTTGGCTCCTCATAACACTATGCACTCTGGGAGCCTGTAAATCTGTACTCTAAATCCTGTTTCATGTAGTACTTTCACCTTTTGGATGCTACTGAAGAAGCAAGTTGTTTGGTAGCAAGAGTCCTGGATGTCTTGAAATGATACAGAGGAGGTATTAGGAGTGTCTGTAGGTCAAGCATGCGCTGTAAACCCACCATTGAGAGCTGCTATAAGAGTGATTCAAGAAAAGGTCAAGTGAGGTAAATTCACCTTCACACAGTAAGGTTCAAATCTTGGATACTGTTACAGGGTGAATGGAGTAGAGAAGTCTTGCACTGATTTACTTTGTACACTGAGGCTACTTCATCGGCCAAGAAATCTGATAGTTCTCAAGAAATCCTTTGGCATTGATGAGCTTTGTGTGGGGAGCCGCGGACTGGGAGAGCCACAGGGGCTGCTCTGCAGGTTTTTTAAGATACTTTCTTTGAAAGCCATGCTTTCTCTGACATAGGCTGAACCAGAGAGTGTAGACTTTGAGACAGTCATATGACTGTGTACAAGAAAGTGATTTTTGCATTTAAAGATAATTTCTGAATCTCTGGATCCTTTTTAAGTTCTGTTTCCCCATCAAGAAATCAGGGATGAGCGTTCCCAAACCACTTTTGGAGACTCCACACCTAGCTGAGCAGCAAGACATGGCTCATATTGGAGATGGCCTCTGGCCACAAAATTTGGGCTGGTCTGTTTATGCTCGGATTGTCTGAATAACTACATATGGCGTCTAAGACTGCTTGTCTGTCTGAGACACCTTTGAATGCCTAAGAACCCCCAATGGGATAAGCTTAGATGATCAACCATTCCCCCCATAGTTTATGTACTCCCCTGTTCTTACTCCTCCATGTCACCATTTTAATCTCCCCTTCCTTTCCTCTTCCTTGTTTCTTTCTCCTTTCTGCAGCTTGAATCTAAAGTATGTGAAATTTTCCTATGTTTTGGTGACCAGGATGGCTGAATCTAAACTCTCAAGCCTCTCATCGGTCCTGTCTTCTTTTAAAAGCTTCACTAGATTAGTTTTATTTAAGGTCTCCTAAGCTTAGGTTTGCCTGGGGCAATTCAAGCAAGGTAAGAACTTGTGACCTTGACTAATAGGACCTACCTGTGCAGAAGATAGTCCTGTCCAAGTAAGGACTGAAAAAAGTGTCAGGACAGGAAGATTGGGAGCAAATTCAAGGCAGGACCCCATCCTGCATTTGACCATACTACAGTACCATGGTTATCTTCAGGATCTTTCTTAGGATTGTTACTCTGGTGACAATCATAAGTATCTCTGTTGAGATCTGTGGAACTGCTGTAGGTTTACCTTTATGTGTCTAACATCAAACTCCAACTCTTTGGCTTTCAGGAAAACTACATTTGTTTTGCTTATTGCCCCAGGGAACAAAACCTCCTCCCTCCCTACCTAAAAGATCATATTTATCTTGTCACATTGGCCCACTGGGGACTCACC
>JANZLQ010000031.1:3909060-3926956 GCA_026212715.1 Elanus axillaris | reverse complement strand
GGGGCAGAGAGGGTCCCCCCCCAGGTCCCTCCTCTCTGCCCCCCGCCCTCCCCGCTCCAGCACACAGACAATGCGGCAAGCGAGTCGGCCACGGGTCTGTGGCTTTTCTGCTCACAAGAGGCTGGATGGAGTCAGGCCCCTTCATGCTGGAGCCAGGGGATGCCTGTGACAGAGGTGACTTCTCGCTGCCACCTTGTCCCAGCCCCCTCTCAGCTGGCAGCCCCTTCTCCACTTGGATCCCCTTTTCCCCATCTCCCTCCCTGCAGACCCCATCAAATGGGGGCCATAGCCACTTTTCTCTGTGTAATCATCTTCTTCCCTGGGGGACTTTTCTGTGCCAGGAGCCTGTGCTGGCAGGCTCCTTCTGGAGCATCCCAAAAGGGGCACCAGGGGTGTGTGGGGGTGAGATAGTGGTCTCCTGCACAGAACAGAGCTGGTTCTGCTGCTTGCCGGCAGCTCTGTGGGTGCTTGGTCTTGCCAGAGATGCTTCTTTCCCTGAGTCCCATCAGTAGGTTGGGTAGGGGCGAGGTGGCAGGAAAACACTTGCGGGGGTCCCAGTGGTTCATCCAGTAACATATGCAACTGGCTGGGAGATCTCTGAATGGAGAGGTTCTGCTTTTGAAATGATTTACGGGACCTTAACAAGAATGAGTAACATGCTTGAATAATTTTGGGGTTTGTCCATTTTTTTGAAAATGATAGATATTCTGGCGAAGAATACTATCTCCCAGCATGTCACCTGGCCCACTAGCAAAAGAAACACCTGCAAGAGGATCCTCATGGACATTTCTTCCAGGGAAATCTGGGGATTTCTCTCCTTCCCCTGCCCACAACAAGTCTCCAAGGCAGCAGGAGGCACTCACCTGTGTAGGTGGTCTGACCCCACATACCAGCACTGGATTCATGGATATCCAACAGAGCCCCAGTGGGACTTCTGGAGATTCTTGGCTAAGTGATCCTTGTCTGCCATGGGACATGTCTGTCAAAGACCAAAAGTTCAAACACAAAACAAAAAGTTCAGTAAACCCCTTTGCTACTGTGAAGAGAAGTAACTACAATCTCAGCTACCCTGCCAGGAAGATTCAGATGCAAATCACTGAGGCTGTGGCACTTCCCCATTCAGCTCAGCTTGCTGGTAACCTTCATGGGTGCTCTTTGGAGATCAGGATCCGAGCAGTTCAAGGTCACTGTGCTCCAGTCCCATTCCATCAAACGACCACGGTCCCACACTTCAAGGAGCAAGCTGTGAAGGAGACCTTCTCCAGCTCTTACCTGACTGTGGCTCCATGTGGAGGGCTTTGGCTTTCACTACTCTTCAAGATCTAAGTCTGAGGCCCCAGCTCCCGGAAGCTGAAGGTGATGGAACAAGTGGCTGGCTAAGGGTGCCATAGATAACATCCAGGAAGCTGCTAATTCATGCAAGCCACCCTGCTCTCTGCTGCAGATACTGTCATCACATGGCTTGCTTTTTATTTTTAATTTCCAGGAAGAGACCAAGCAGTTGCTTCTCAATGCCCGTCGGTTATGAGTGGACATTTCTGACACCTCATAAAGTGCTGTTTACTGCCACTGTGATCCAATTACCCCACTGTTCTCCTCCCAGATGTGTTAAATCTTGAGGTTCCCACCCTGCTCTGGGCATGCCAGGTTTATGGCGTCTACCAGAACAGCCTTGCTGGGATACTGCAAATCTTCTCACATCAACATTGAGAGATAGGGTGTAGCCTCTGTATCTTTAGCCCCAAGAAGCCAGTCAGAAATGCTGGAGCTGACAGCCTGGCTCTGAGCAAATAAAGCCTCAAAGCTCAGAAGCAGGGCCAAATTCTCCCAGTGGAGAGCTCTCCTGCCTCCCACTGCTCACACTTGGAGGAAGAGGCTAGTTTCCAGAGCTCAACATTCCCAGGGCAGACTGGCCCAGATGCAGAGGTCACCAGAAATGATCAGAAATTATGGGGCAAAAGTGCAGATGACAGAAACTAAACCAGTTCCATTTTGGCAAAGGAGGGATGACTAAAGCTCTTCCTCAACCTCTCTGTGTCTTTTTTCTTAGAATATAGCCTGATGCAAGTGGAGACCTGTGGGACAGGATTTGGCTGGTCTGAGTCCCATCTCTCAATCACGGCAAATACCTGCACGTCGGGAATCAGTACGGTCCCAAAGGAACCTGCACAGATGAAAGGCCACCTTATGACTTGTATGCCCCAATATAGGCATGGCCAGTACATGCCTATGATTGGTCTCTTCACTAAGCCAGCAGCTTACTGGCATCAAGACAAGCTGAAATTCCCAAACGGTATCAAAGGTGACCTCAATGGCATGAATAGCATTGGTCTAGATTCTCCATAAAAGGTGAAACTGCAATCTCCAAGCAGCATCTGATGAAGAGAAAGTGAATAGGAGAAACTGAGGCATAACAAGGGTCTCCAGTTTGTACAATGGACACCAGGGACATTATATGGCTGTGACCTTACTGCAGACTAAATCCATGATAGTGAATCTTGAAGTACAAGTGGACAGACATCTCCTAGAGGAAAATCTGGGATTACATTTTGCCATGCTGGAGGGCTGTAAGGGAGCCATGAGCATCTCTTCTTCTTCACCTGGCTTGAGACTTTGCTCCCAGGGCTGGAGATACAGGAGAAGTGGAGCTGGTTTCCTGTGGATGGCATTGCAGCTCACACAACACCCACCTCCTTCCCAGCAACCTTCTAAGTTTAATGAGAATGAAAGGCAGCCAGAGAAAGATTCAGCATCAAAAAACCCACATCCCACCTTTGTAGGGGCCATCTCACTGGAAAGCAAGAAAAGAATCACTCTGTTTTGACTTCCAGGGCTTGCTGACAAGCCAATAAAAACTTATACCCTGAACTGCTCACTAGATAAGACCTAGCATGGATCTAATATTAGTTAATTCATTAATGATAGCAAATAGAAGCTGCCTCACTTCTATGAGACTTACAGCAAAGCGTCACAGACCCCCAAACACTATCAAGTGATAGGTGGTGCTGAATCTGCAACAGAGACTCACAACCCAGGGTTTTTCAGGGGTCAGTGGGATCAGGCTTTGGAAAGGTAAGATTCAGAAGAGGATCGTCTTCAGGGTGTAGTCAGAAGAGACAAGACTGAAAACAGCACTGCCATGTGATGGTATTTTGTGGAAAGGGGGCACTTTCCTGCATGAACGTCTCAGACTCATGTCACATTCATTTGAAGGTAAAGTCATTTGTTAGAATAGCCTGGGTTGCCAAGTACCCACTAAGAGTCTGCAAGGGTGCAGCACTAACACCCTGGAGTAGCCATTTGTCCTGAGTAGATGTCCTTCTGGCCTGGCAAAGCAGAAGAATGAAAGAAACCAGCTAGGCTCTCCAGCCCTGGGCCAGTTACTAGGAAAATAATTTTTTACACGCAGCCTGAGAAAATCTCGCAGGGCCACCATGGGGAGACATCAAACATGGGAACCCATAACGCCGTTTTATGGTGTTGCTTGTCAAAGCAGAGCTGTGCTTCCATTACTGACACGTCCTCTACCTGTCGAAAGGACAGCTTTCCAGGATGCTTGAGAACATCCATTCTCTTTTATAGCATACGCCATTCACGTTGCTGGCATATGCTGCCCATTGAAATAAATGGAGCTTGTCACTCTTGGATGTGTTCCTTGGAAATAAACGGTCAGACAAATTAGAACGCTGAGCCATGAAAATCCTCGTCCTTTTGAAAAATCTATGCTGGATATAGCTCAGTGCCTCTGCTCGTGGATGTTTGGGTGATATTTTTTGTTTTCCACCAGACATGTTTGCTTTCTCTAGGCAGTGGATTGAGGCTGTTTTAATAATGGGTCAGGAGCTTTGAGGCTGCTGGCAGGAATGGTCTGCAACTGGGGAAGGTAAAAAAATAGTTTCCCTTCTGGGCCATGAACAGAGGTACCAGGGCCACCTGTCTGAGGTCTGCCAGCATTTGCAGGACAGGCAGGTCCCCTCAGCTGCTCCCTCGCAAATGTGAGTGTGACTGTCTCTGGGACTGGCTGCTATGTTTAAACCCATAGTCTCCAAACTAGCTGAAGGTTGAAATCTATGGCTTCTGGAGAAAATCCTCATTCTTTCTACCTAGTTGCAGCCTTTGGCTCATGTCCCTTGATCTCTGTTTTGGTTTCAGTCTTTTCCTTTGCCTGTTGGATTAGAGAAGCCGTGACATAAAGATCAAGCTCTAGCTGCTACATGAAGGTGTTCATGACCCTTCACTGCCATATTGTCTTGACGTCTCCAAAGATCATCCTTGCAAGGTTAGTTAATATTCACAGCTCTTGAGGGTAGGGTGTCTCGGGAGACGGAGGATGATACAGACTTTTTAAAGGCAGAAGGGACCACTGTGAGTGTCTCTCTGCAGGCTGAAGGCCACAGGACTTCCCTATTCACTTCCTGTATGAATGAGCGTGTGTTTTTCAGAAATAATATTCATGCTTGGTCTAAACATTGGTGATGGTGGAGGATTCACTACAATCCTTGGTAAGTTACTCCAACAGCCGTTTCCCCCCACTGTTGAAAACACTGATAGGGAAAATGAGCACGCACACCTTCAGCATCCAGCTGTGGGATTTTGTTATAGCTTGGCGCTCTGGATTAAGAGTACTTTGTTATCATATTAACAGGTTGAGGTAGAGATTTTGTAAACAGGTATATGCATGTGTGCTGTACAGCTGACATACCTGCATGCACCTGCTATTAGCTTGGACTTTCTGGTCATGCAGAGCCTAGCTACAGCTATTGCCGCTGCTCTGGTTAGATGTCTGGAAATTTTGGACAAATGGGAAAATTCCACCTGGGCAATTACTTCAGGCAGAAAGAGAAGACATGCCTGAGTAAACCCAGACATCTGTCAGTTCTTCCTAGGTCAGTATTCATTGGTAGTGGCCATATCAATTCTGCAGCCTTCTTTTTGTTAAACTGAACAGGTTTGAATGCCTCGTCATCATGCAGAAGAGACGAAGCCTGCTTTACTTTTAAGGTGGTTCTGGTCTGGGATATTTCCCATTCTTCCTGTCCATAATCCTAGCCCAGAAATGAGATGCTTAGCATGCCAAGCTCTAAATATAGAACAAGAAATACATATCATGCTTTTCAGTGTGTCTATAAGATCCCAGTGCAGCCTGGATGCTCCTGGGACAGACACAGTAGAAATCATATCACCCTAAAATCACAGAAAGCACATATAAGAACCCAAGAATGGCCACAGTGGGTTAGACCAAAGGTATCTTGTTTTCAGCAGTACCAAAAGTGGGTGCCTGGGAAACCTGTGAGAATAACATAAATCTACAGTCATACTGCCCCCAAATATTCTCCTGACATCCAGTTAATTGCAGTTTAATGCACTGGATGAACTTTTCTTCTATGAATTCGTCAAGTTGCTTTTTGAATTCAAGTAAACTTTCAGCATCCATAATTTCCCATGACAAGGAGCTCTCCATGAGCCACACAATTTCAATAAATGCATACAAAGATGCTTGTAAACATGTTTGCAAATAAATTAGCCAAGTTTGCTGTATTACTGTGGCTTCTACTGCTGATGAGTACATGAAGAGTAGTGTTGAGTATGTGGGCAGCAGTGCCTTATGTTTTCAATGAATGCATTTGTTTGAAAGCATACATAGTGCATGAATTATAGCCAATTAGGGAAAAGAGGAGGAATCTCCTACTGCCTGAGTAGGGGGAAGTAGCAAGGCCAAGGCCTGGCTCCTTGAAAGCAGCCCATCACTGGGGCCTGGGCCAGGGTCTGCAAATATGGCCAGTCACACACATGCACACCCATTTGTTATATAGCTTGGAGCCATGGAAAGTGGCGGTGTGGAGCTGGCACTAAAGCAGTTAACAAAACAAGCCAAAAACAGAGATGCGAATGGTAACCTTTACAACGCGCTAACAAGTCACACACACAAATGACTAGTGAGTAGTTTGTGAATTAAGCAGGACAAATAGGAGGAGCTTGGTGATTTTGATAGTGTCTGGTATACTAAATAGGGTGTGTGGGCTTACACAGCTCCCAAACACACATGGCAGGGGTGCGGCAGTTAGTGAATTGAGGAGGAGGTAGACACGGTGGGCTTTGCCACCGAGGACCTTACCTGTGCACATGTGTGCAACTGCTGGATGCCAGGGTGAGGAAAGAAAAAGTGGATGTCAAGTCTAGCTGGCAGCCAATGCATCTGTCTTCTGTCTTTCACTCCCCCACAGTCGAGATGGAACTTGGCTATTTTTAAAACTGATGTCTATGTGTATAGCCATAGGGAATACTCTTTCTTGTGAAAAAGGGGAGAAAAAAAAAATATTGAAGTCACCTACTTTCCCTAAGCAGATATTTCTCCTTCCAACTGATGCCATGCACCCTAGCCCCCAGGTCTCCTTTCTTCACTTGGAAGAAGTAGAACTTGTAAAACAAAACCCAGTGATGATAACTGGACAGCTTAGACCAGCTGACCAGGGAAGAAAAACTCTGCCATGCAATACATGGAGTATAAGGACTGGATCACTGGAAGATCCAGGTGCTCTGCCCAGTTCAGTGTGCTTTCCCCAGCCATGGCCAGCATTGGGCATCTCACAGGTGGGTGCACCGAGCCCTCTGGAAGATGCTGATGCAAATGTCTCGAGTTGCAACCTGAAAATAGGATAAGTCCATATGAAACAGGGTTCAAAGGTTAAGAGCGTGACTGTAGGAGTGACACAATGAGCACCTAGCAACCAGGCAGTCAAAAATGGAATTTTAAGGTTTACCTTGTGCTGCAAGTGGCCTATGGCAACCAGGTAAGCTCTCTTCAGGAGCAGTTTAATCAGGCAGGCAGATGGAAAAGAAGCTATTTGCTAGCCTAAAGACACCTGAGTGGCTCTGTTGTTCCATGTCAAAGGGCTGTTTTGCCCCATATTGACACTGGTTTGTAACAGAGGCTTAGCAGAGGAGGGTGAGAACAAGGTGAGTAATATCTCCCGGGATGGTCTCCTGTCTTCTAGCAAATTGTTATTTCCTGGGGTCAGAAGTGGTTGGGGGGGGGTTTAACAGTCCCTGAAGGATTTGTTTTCTGTGAATTTGTTCAATGTTTTTATTTTTTTTTTAATCATACACACACACACACACACACACCCCTTTTGTTTGTTCTGAACATGCTGTATTTCATTTGACTCCTACATCTTGATTTCTGGGAACAATGAACAACCGTTCTTTGCTCTTCTCTTGCAGTGCATTAGCTTTTCCACTCTTCCTGCTTTTGTATGCCTCTATCATATCTTTCTCCCCAACAGTGTCTTTTCCAGCCACAAAATTCCCAAGTCCTAGTTACTTGCTACTTTATACAGGTAGTAACTTGCATGGGAGCAGCTGCATACCTTTGTACACCTTTGTTGCCCTTCCTTTCCTGTGACAAGTTCTGCTATGTCATTTGGGGTGGGGATAGGACCAGAATATACTCTTCAAGATGTGGATGCATAATAAATTTATAAGGTGACATAACAGTGCTTTTGGGTATGATGTCATGTATCCCCTTTCTCTCCATGCTTGGCAGTCAGCTCCCCAAGTGGCTGCTTGTTCAGCCTTCCTTCCCAGTAGTTTTATGCCTGGGTGGGAGGTCCAGAGGTGTCTGGGGGTGACACTGGAAGAAGAGGAAGGCAGGAGTTCTTGGGTCTAAGCCCAGACTCAAGCATTAGAAAGTGGTCTCAAACAATTTCACCTCTTTGTGCCTCAGCTCTGTCCCCAGGAAAGGGGGAGTTTCCTAACCTAACACAGAAGAAAGCATCAAGCAAGGTGAGTGTGTCTGAGATCCCCAGATGAATGCTGCTAGGAAAGGGAAGGCCAGTGTTAATTAGGGTCAGACTAATTATGTTCGCACAACGGAAGTTCTAATATTCTTCCTCACATCCCTCCCTGGCTTGTTGCACTCCCTGTGTTCTCACTCCCTTGTAAACAGGGATTAAAACTAACTAACTGATTAATAATGAAAAAGCATAATGAAAATTGAAACAACTTTAATGCCTGGAATGAGCAGCAAGGGTATCGCTAGTGTGCAGAGCATTCAGGGGTGCAGATCAACCAATTTATTTCCACCTGTATAGCTTGGGCCAGCTGTAACTGGCTTTGCACTGGCTCCTATGAGTTGTATTATCATTCCTGGCACAGGAGGCAAACTGATTAACTCCAAGAAGTCAGTCAGGCCTAATAATTTTTTCTTCTTAAAAAATATTTCCAAGGAATACAATCAGGTGTCTAAAAGGCCATTTCCTTCTCATAGAGGTTCACACCATATCCTAGGCTGCATCTTTGTGGAGGCTTTAACCTCCTCTGTACTCCAGCAGCTGCTTCTCCTTCAAACTCCAGACCTCTGGCTCTCTAGCCCTGAGCATATGGAAGGTGGTGTTGGGTCTTCTTGGTCATCTGCATTGACCACCTCCCCCATCCCACTGAGGCTATGTAGCACTGCCCTCCTGATTTTTGATTTCCTCTTTGAACTTAAGCCAGCTGTATCACAAACTGCTGGACGTTCCTCTCCTATTCCCATAATTTTGACCTCTGTCTCCTGCTGTAGGCTCTAGAGTTGGTTTTGCATCCTCTTCTTGAATGTGTTTCCTCCTATTTTTCTCAATACGAAATCTGTCAGTTGCCCACAGTTATCTTTCCTGCCTGCACCCACTATTTTCTCCTTTGTTTCCCCACGCTGCTGTTTGTTACTGTTCATCACAAATGGTTCTCAAACCATTCAGTTGGGTGGTCCCTTGTTTGAAGGGAAGAAGACTTACCAGGAAGACTGGCTGGTCAGGGCTCAGTCCAAGCCGAGAACACAACCTCCCTGAATGATAAAATTACCTCTGTTACCTTTTCAGGACTTCCTCATGAACTCAGACCATTCCTATTTGTATCTAGGACAATGGCTGATGTTTATAGGAACTCCACTGAAGTCTCCTAAGGCAATAACTCTTTATATATATGTATACGTATGTATTCAGATAGGCACATTTGTAAGGCTGCTTCTTTAGATTCCTCTCAGGCTCCAGATTTTCTGCTTGTCTTCTCAGGACAACTCCACTTTAGGGCTACATTTAAAGAAGGAAACAAAAAAAGCAGACAATTTGAATGTTTATGAAATTGCATGTTATAATTCACATTCTCCTCTACTCCTTCTTCTGTGGCCTGTGTGTTCATCCCTACAGGGTTAGGATAAGCCTTATATCTGGTTAAGGAGTCTGGATTTCTTCTGGAGTCTTGATTACATAAAATTACAATATCCCCTTAAAAAAGTGCTTCTTGCTTTCCTGGTTTTCAGATGAATTTGAAAATATGCCTGGAGACTGTTAGATGCAGAGAAGTCTGAATGTGTATGCGGTGTCCTGAGGTCGAAACTCTATGAGATATGAACTAATTTGCATAATTTTGATGGGATTTAATTTCAATGTCACATTTACTCACAAGATTTTTAATAAGACTAGAGGTTGTAGTAGGACCCTGTAAAGCACTTAAAAGCCCAGATGGCTTAGCAAATGTATGCATTTCCAGGTGGTGAAAAGTGCCTGATGTTGAAGGCTGTGTTCAGCTGCCTTTCTTATCCCTGTCAAGGCTGTGCCCATTGCCCCAAGAAACTCTTTTGGAATTACTTCAGTATAATACCACATCTTCACAGAGACGATTTCTACCCATTGATCTCAAAATGTTTTTAAAAGGTGACTAGCTTCACTGGTCTTACTTTATGGGCAAGGGAAGATGGGGTATGGGTGAGTTACAGGCACAGAAGAAATCTGGTAGAGGACAGATGGGAACATGATCCAATCCTCTCTGCACCAAGACTCAGGTGTCAGGAGTTTGTATCCAGAACAGGCCCCTGCCTACCTCCATGAGGTGGTTTAGGACAGAGCAGTAACTATTTGCGCTCTGCTAAACCAAATAAGATCATACTCCCAGGTCCACTGATACTGTCATTCACTGGCCCTGGTGTTTAGGGAACATTCCCAAGGGAATTCATCCACAAACTGGTGATAGCTGTAGTCTCTGTAGGTGCATTTATGAAGCACAGCATCCCCAAGACCTCAGCTCCACAAAATCGAACCTCTGAGCTGATTTTAGACTCTAGCTTGCTGTTGGCCATAATTTGTTTGTATTCAGGGTCTAGGTTTAAAGAAATAAAATTGTATGTTAGGCCATCTTGAAGTCCCCTTCTTGTTTTCTCATGTACAGTCTCTCCTCTGCTCACTTTCTCCATAGTCTCTTAAAATGAGGACTAAGTTGTGAGTTGCCCCCCAGTGCATACCGGGTATGATCTTCCTGACAACTGCTGCTCTGCAATATTGAGCAGAAGCTAATGCAGTTTGATTCACCGCTCACTTAGGGTTGACAGATGAGCTGGCAAGTCTTTTTGTGGCAGTTTAGGCTACTTTCATATCCAGCTGTCTGCCTCGTCCATCAGCCACAAGTTATTGCCCCTGTGACAGAAAGTCTCAGCAGCTCCAGTTCATCATGTGGTGTCTTGGTGCTTTTAAGCTAATGCACAACTCCGCCATGGCAGAGCCACAGGAGGACACACATTCCCATCTGCCGAATCTGCAAGGGGAGTAATGGGAGGAGGGTCACAAGGAAGTTCTTAAACTACTGCTGTGGGGCTCATCAAAGCTCATCTGTCAGAGCACTTGAGTGAATCAAGTTACTGGTAATTGGGATCAGTATCACTGCTCTGTGCCTGAGCAGACTCCAGCTTGCAGGGTATGGAGGCTCCAGCCCAGCCCTGGCTCCTTAGAGCCTTAGAATCTAAAGGAAAAGTCTCTGCTTTATTGATGGATTCAAGATTTCATGCCCATATTCATATTTTATATGCTATAGCTGGAAAAGGAGTATGCTTTTCATTCAGAGCTTGTCATCTCAAGGAAAATTACAGGATGGGTCACAGGAGAAAGCAAATTATGGGTTGCAGCTAATAAATGGCCACTTACTAGGGCTGCAAAGACTCAGGAGACAGAGGATCTCCCAAGGCTGCAGTTTCACAAGCAGAATTAACATCGCTGCATGGAGCTTGACAAGTGTATTCAAGCTTTTTATGCAAGTCCAAGAGAAAAGAGATCTCCCTGTCTGTGGGATGGGGGAGCACAGGGACATATCTGG
Organism: Elanus axillaris; assembly: GCA_026212715.1. Lineage (NCBI taxonomy): Eukaryota > Metazoa > Chordata > Aves > Accipitriformes > Accipitridae > Elanus > Elanus axillaris. The sequence goes on along the minus strand of JANZLQ010000031.1, from coordinate 3,915,838 downwards.
GGAGAAGAGGAAGACAAAAAGCTACAGGTTGAGTCAGGCAAGACTCGGTTTTCTCCCTTCTCAGAAATTTTGGAGGGAGAACACTCTAAGGAGTAAGGCCTTGCTCTGGAAATGTGTATTTCAAAAGAGCTCAGCTTTGTTCATGGCCCCTCTGCAGGAAAGCAGGAGGTGAGCATGCACCCTCTGCAACCATCAGGTGTGGGCACCAATGTGGCAGATGGCTCCAGCCCCTGTTATGGTTGCTCAGGCATCTTCCCTGTGGCACCTCCCTGAAAAACCCAGGGGTGTCCTTGTCCTGGAGTCTCAGTAGAGGCTGAGACTTTTGCCGTGGTGCTGGCCTCCTCCTCACTGGTTGGACTGCTCTTCCTGAAGCCGGGAAAAGCAATCATTGGCAAAAGTAATGAAATGGCATTGGGCACACTATGTAAATACCGATTGGGCTGTGTTCATAATCCCATACTATGAGCCACGTTTCCATGAGCGAGGCAGTCTGGCCCCCTTGGATAATCTTAATCGTTTCTGACATGAAGACTTCTTCTCCTATTTCATGACTTATTTCCCCAGTATCATTTAAATGTATTAAAACACTGTTAGCCTAGAAAGTAGGCATCATGTTAGCATAATATCTAATCAGAACTAGCCTGCCTGTCCCCGCAGGGTTTCTTTATTTATTTATTTTGTGTCTGTTTGTGCTGTTTTCTTGTTAGATTGGAGAGCCCTTCCTTGACATACTCATTTGTTCTGCTGTGTAATAGAATAGGATCCTTCGGAGCTGCTGACATCTGCTTTATTCTTGAGATCTGCAACTCTCAGCCCACAAAGCAACAATCGTAATAATAATAGCAATAATAATAATCATAGTGCTAGGAAGCCTGAGAAGTGAAGTTAAGCATGAAGAGGAGAAGACAAAAAATAGAAGAGGAAAAAATTGGGCTGGCAAAGAGTGTTTCGATCACCGTGAGTGTATTTTTATTGGCCCTGATTCTCCGTGCATTTACCCATGCTTTATGATTGTACTGCCCTGTGGACTGCAATTAATTTCCTCATGACTTGTAATATTGCAAGGGAGAGGGGATCAGGCACTGTGGTATATGCGATCAGGACACTTGTTCACAGGTATATTCAGCTCTGCTCTCGCTCAAGTACATTGCTTTGATTTCTCAACGGCATTGCAGTATTGATTTTGAAGGGAATTAGTTTCTTCAGTGCTTCTGAAGATCTGGCTGGTGTGATTTCTCAGGGACTTATTCAGCCTCCACCCCCACAACTTTATCCTCACATGTCACAGCTGAAATAATTGGCATTGCACTATATCAAACTGGCGGGATGCAGTCTTGAAGGCTGGGGGGAGTCAAATCCAGAGCAAGCCTTGACAAAAAGCTGTGTGAGAAAGACAGCTGTTGGGCTAAGCACTGTCTGAAAGAGGTCTGGAAGCCATGAGCGCCCACTCTGGGCCATCGTGTCTGAATCCTGTTCTGTTGAGATAAAACAGTGCTTTGTACTAACTAGGGGCATAGAGAGGTGACTGCACTGCAAGAAGGAAAGGAGGGCAAAGCTAGGAAAAGGAAGGAAAGAAGAAAGGAGTAGGAAAAGAGGAAGCAAAAGGTAAAAAAAAAAAAAAAAAGGAAAAAAGAAAAAAAGAGTTCCTAGCAGTAAGATCAGGTCGTGTTGAACTTTGAGCATCCTTGGGGAGGGGTAACTTATCCGAGTGTGTTAATCTAACTGGCTGTCACACCATCCCCTAATGTAAATTATTCACACTTAGGAATTCTGCATGATTTTTGATTTGAGATGGAAACAAAACTTGGGACTTGTGGTATTGAAAAATAAGGATCTAAAGAAGAGTTTCATGGCCAGTCTCAGTGGCTGGTCTGTGGGCAGCCAACAGGCAAACGAACCTAGAAGGGCTTGAAATTAGTGAATTTGGCCCATCCTGAGCAGCTGGGAGTAAGCAGCCCTCTTGCTCTTTAGCCTAAGGCCCTCTGTCATAAAAACAGGATGGCTGAGCAACTACAGAGAGCCAGTAAAACTCTAGCTTCATTAACAAAGACGCAAAAACTTCCAGACCCAGAAGCAAAACTCAGGCTCCAGTGTTTGTTGTCCTCACCCTTTCAGAAGCACAGCCTGGGCTGAAGTCCTTTGCTCATAATGGGTTTCCCAAGCCCTGCTGCTTCTGGCCCAGTGCATGGGTCTCCTCAGAGCCCTCAGTTCATACTATTACTATTACTATTACTATTAATTACTATTACTATTACTATTACTATTACTATTACTATTACTATTACTATTACTATTGTCATCATTTCTTTAAGCAGATGTAGACATATGTGACATTTTACAAATACCGGTAGGGTCACCCTTTTGCTGAGTCTCTTACGTATAGAGCATGCAGGCACGGGGCAATACATAATGGAAAAGGAGCTCATGAAACTAGAGATGGAAAAGATTTATGAGGTCCCATCTGTTCCCTTTTTCTCCTGGCATATGCTTATAAACTAAAGTATCTTTACTAGTGTTTTGCCTAGTTTTAAATACTCCAGTCAGCAGAATTCCATGTCCCATGAGAGGCTTTTGCATCACCCAGTGCCTCTCAGACCCTCAATGCCCAGAACTGCAGACAGGTGCCCCATGAGACCTTCTCCAGCACCCCACCTTATGTCATACCTGAAGAGGGCATGCACGCTCAAAAGCTTGTCTGATTTGTTACTACTTAAGCTATATCAGCCTGATAAAAGGCCATGGCATCACCTGGACACTCAGAAGCATTTCAGTACCATTCTGTTCCATTTCAGGTGACTATTTTGTTTCAGGGAGTGCTAGCAGGAGTGGTTTTCCCAGGAAGCTAATGAATTCTTACACCTCTCATTAGTAACACTGTGCCACCATGCTATGTGAGCCACCAAGGTCCTCCACTGACATCAGGCTGTGCCCACCACTCTTTCGCGCATGGTGATTCAAGCCTGTGTGCCTGACCACCCACGCATTGGCAACCTCTATCTTTAAGAGTCCATTTCAGATTTTCTTACTGCTACGTCGTGTATGCTTTCTTGTTTTGTTCCTTACTGCACCCCACAATGCTTTCCTTGTACTTGTGAATAATTGCAGGCTGTGCTCTCCCTTGGCTGCTGCATGGGCAAGCTAGGTACTCTCCCCACACTTACTCTTTCCTCAAAATAAAACCCTCTTGCCCCAATCTAGGGGTGTTGCTATTGCTCTTGAGCTTCTCCCTTATAGTTTGTTCTTGTCTCTGGAAATCAGGTATTTACAATGAGCTCACTAGGCAAAAAAGGCTATTTTGGAGATCTTTAAATTGAATCTGTCCTTGTCCTTTGTGAGCTGATGCCTTAGATTTTGAGAGCCTGGGGTTGAAGTAAGAATATTTTTCTTGCCTTGTTGGTTAAATAAGACTTGGAAAAGCTCTGAGAAATTATTTGAAGGAGGAGTGGCTCTTGGCATAGAGGAGGCTAGAAAGGTCTCAGTCTTTTGGGATAGCTGGGCTAAGTGTACAGGTGGAAACTGAGATGCAGGATGTGGAGGCAGAGTTGTGAGAAAGCATTGAGTTTGGGTGAAAACCAAAAAAGAAAAGAAAAAAAAAAAGTGGAGGGTATGTTCCCTCCACTGAAGGGAAGGGAAGCCTTATGGCTCACAGACTGGCTGGTAGGACTCTTGGAAATGTGGACAGGTGATAACAGGCTGTAGGGAACTCCTTTCTTGTGAGAGAAATCTGCTGCCTCCCCCAGTTAAGCCAGTGGGAAAAGAACCATTATCTAAAGAGCAAGAACAATGAGCTCTGTTTGATGAAGGTCCATCATGAGTGTCACCTCAAGATGAATCCCACAAGCACTGTTAATTACCTATGCAAACACAGTGGTTTATATTCTTATACCTAAGTGAATAAACTTAATCTCTCAGATCCTACCATCTAAATGTCATTTAGTTTCTACAGCAGCTAAGGTTATAGTGTTTATGGATGTCCAGGAGCAATGAAGATGAGGCCATATTTCTTTCAGTGTCTCTTGATTTTGGGGAACCTAACTATGGTCAACCAAATCAAAATGTTCTGTGCTCTGTGCCTGAGGATATGGTCATGTAATCCAGAACAATTAAGCCAAAACAAAGAAATCAACTACTCAAAATTCGTCACAGAAACCAAACATGCCAGTTTTCTTGTACTGCTGTGTTACATCATTATGGGATATTGATTTCCATTATTGTGTATTTCAGAAAATTCCCTGGGTAACGCTCTGGTGATTTGCTCCAAACTGGGCGTCTCAGTCGTCTTTTGGCAGGCAGGAGAATGAAACACAGCTTGCTTGTCAAGCAAAATACTTTCAGCCCAACAGACCAAATTCAGTCCAGTTTGTGTTCCTCTTGCAGTATCTCTGAGGTGGAATTGAGCCTGTATTTGTATTTGTTTACTAATCAGGTGGGATTTAGAATCATTTGTTTAAAAATACCATATCACGTGCTACTACCTCTCTACATGGTAGCCTGGTGACAAAACACTGCAGCAATAATGTTGCCCTCCAGCCTTGAGGATAATGAATACTCAGTTCTGCTGGGAGATAGATGCACTGGTAATTAGCAAATGTTTGAACATGCTTCCACCCTGCCAACCTACACCCAACTTGATGTCAACTTAAAAAAACCCTATCCTTCTCACTAGGGCATACATCTATCCTTGCTGCTGGTGAGGTGCCCTGAAGCATCTCTTACTGTGTGATCAATGTTGGTAAAGCCACGGTCCCTCTCTTGGGCTCCATCAATTAGTACAACCTGGGAAAGGCTGTGGAGAGCAGGGAAGTTTGGTATGAGCCCCTGGTGGACTCTTAACAGATCCAGAACCATCAATTCTGGCACCTCCGTGTGAAGCCAGAAATTATTTGGGAAGTTTTGGGCCTGTCATCCCAGAAAAAAAATGTCATGGGAGCTGGTCATGAGTACTGAAGTTGCTTAAACACCGAACACTAATCAGCCTCTTCTCTCTGCAAGCGAACAGGAAGAGAAGTGTCTCAAGACAGTCTGGGTCAGTGCCACACATTTCTGGATAACATGGGCCATATCCTTTGTTTCCCCATTACCCCTCTGCAAGAAAAATCCAGAGAGGAAAATCTGAACCACAGAACAACTTGCTCTTGATTTCAAGGAAACAGAATTTTACCCCCAGGCTGAGAAGTGGACTGGGACACTGATGGTTTGGGGTTTTTTTGTCCTGTCTAATACAGGTCATAGAACATTCTTTGGCGCTTTCTGCTTTTAAACTAGTACTCTACTTAATAAAAGAAATTTTACCTGAAACAGTACTGGTCTTTAAACATGACACTGCTCTAACAGTCCTGGAACTCTGCTGTTTCTGGATGCCTAATCTGTTTCCCATTCATTTCAAGAATCACACACATGACACATGATAGTTAGACTCTTAACTTTCTTAGACACTAATTAGCAACACTAATCCAGTGTCACTGGCTTACACTCAGAGAAGTGAAGGACATTTTCCTGATGAAAGACTAAGGTTGAGTGGAATAACCAGTGTGGTCAGGTGGATTACATTAGACTTGATCAGACTGCTGTGAGATGACTTGCCATGCTACCTTTTCAGTTTCTTCATTGCAAATCAAGAGTAACTTTCTGGCTGCAGAAAAATTCCATGTGACTTTTCAGAAGGGTAGCTGAGAATAGAAGATGACTTTGTGCCTTCATCTTCCTTGAAGGTATCTAGGAAAAAATTCTTTCAGGGGTGCAGTTCACTATCACCAACCTCTTCCTGGCTTTCTGATTCGTTTTCCTTCTATGCTTACTTGAGGATAGGTAAATGAAGCTGTCTTTTAATAGGAGTTATTCGGAGAATAAATCAGGAAAATTGACAATTCTGAAAATAAGGATGTGGATTGCAGGCCATCCTGGGGATCTGTAGAACCATTCTCTGAATTTACTAATGTTCATGGTTAGTGTTCTTCACTCAGGTTTGGATTGCTCTGTCAACTAGGGTGTCAATCTAAGAAGCAACCTTAGATATCAGTGTAGGTAATATCCTGTTTTGAACATTTCAGGAAACCCCAGGAAAGGGAGAACATGTATATGACTAATCTCTATGGAGCATGAACACAGATCTGGTCCTCTTCACCCACTCCTTGAAGTAGAGGCAAGTTAGCACCTTCTTGAGAGCTAATCTCAAAGAATCCCTGCTTCAGACAATCATCAGCCCCCTGCCCTCTCCCCCCTCCCCCATATCAGACAGGTACCATGTTCAGGAAAGGATGATCCTCATTTTCCTATTTAAACTAGTTATGGTTAAATTTGGTGAATAGGTGCTGTCAGTTACTGAATTTTGAAGATGTCCACTGTTTCTGAGAGCAATATTCAAACTCACCTGAGTCAATATGTTTTCAACATGAGCAATTTTCCTCACCTGGCAATGTCCTCACAGTGAAAGTATCATCCAAACGGTGCCCACCATTCTTGACAGCATCCTGGGAAGGTATCCCTAGGGACCAGCTCCTGTCTGCTGAAGTGTGATTGCATATGTGTCTGTAAAAGGACAATGGTAAGGAGAAAGATGAGTTATCTGTCTAGCAGGAGTCTTAGTGCCACTGACACACCTGGAGTGAGATTTGTCTCAGTTAACTTCTTATGTCCCCACTTTATGTGAGGGAGTTCCTCCTGGCTCTCTTTACACTCACTGGAGAAAAGAAGAAACTATGGTGGTTGTCCTGGTTTCAGCTGGGATAGAGTTAAGTGTCTTCCTAGTAGCTGGTACAGTGCTGTGTTTTGAGTTCAG
>JANZLQ010000031.1:3887542-3901019 GCA_026212715.1 Elanus axillaris | reverse complement strand
AGGACGTTCCCCCCCCCCTCCCCCCCCCACTGCCAGGAAACAAAACTGTCCCCAACAATGTCCCAAAGCACCTCAGTATGACCCCATCCCTGGTGCTCCCCTGGCACTACTGCACTGCCCCAAGAGCTCCTGAGGCTGAGAGCTAAAATTTTGCATCAAGGAAGGAGTGATGAGAAGAGACAGTGCTGTGAGGAAGAATGAGCAATGCTCCTGCATTAAATGCAAAAACTAACATTAAAGCAATTTTCCATGTTGCAGACAGCTATAGGAAAAAACTGGTTACCAGTTTGCAGCGGTAGGATTTTTCAGGTGATGCTGGGAGTGAGCATGGGGCTCAGCTGCCCTTCTCATCTCAGTATCCCCAGCTCAGGAAGGAAACATTCCCTGGCTGTCACTTAAGTGCAGGTGAATGAAGAGCAAGGGCAGCCTCAGCCCAGGTCTTGTTTCTGAATAAATGAAACGTGTATCTTCCACGTGGTCAGCTGGGAGGGAGGAGGGAGAAGCTTATCTCAGGAGTGATGGCAGGTGCTGCTGAGCTATTTCCATTTTCCAGCTCTGCAACCTCCGGGACCTCTTTAATTCAAACCACCCGCCAAGCTCCATTCACTGGTACTGAAGATCAGCCAGTGTTTTTGGATTCATATTTAAGGCTGTCTTTAATTTTTTGAAGTATCTTGCTCGTGGATTTTTGGTCCCACCTGTGACTCAAGAAGAGATTTGCAAACCTCGTTCTCACTTTTTCAGTCATTTAAAGGGACACATCACACCAACAATTTCGGCTTTGCTTCTAATAGAGGGAACATGGGGGTAAAGGGATATGAAAAGAAAACCAGGAGGTACAGAAATGCTTTGGAGGATTTGTTAGAAATGAAAACATTCTTTATTTGATTTCTGTGTTCCCTGGGGCAGTGAGGGGAACCCATATGCAGTTGCATTGAAGTAACGTATGAGAATCAGAGAGCGAATTTGACAAGAAGCTCTGCCAAACTCCTCTAGAAGCTCAGCAAAGTGCAAAATGTAAACCTAGAGGAGTAAAGAGTGGCATAGCTCAGGGGCAGGATTTCAGTTACCATGTTTTAAGGCATTATTAACAGGAACAGAGATAGGAAATCACAGAAGATACATCCCAGCATGATTTTGCTTGGGGGTTATGTTCCACATTGTTGACAGCTATTGATAGATGCCAAAGGTATATAGTAATTTTTTAGACAATCATGCAATTTTTTAGTCAATCATCCTGCTTCACAAGCAGATACGCACACACGCACACATGGACACGTGTGCATGGCTACTGATCCAAGTGCTTTTTGGTGTCTAGCTTGCTGAAATGCTTTCAATTAGGGTTTGGAAAAGGTTGACTCAGTCAGCCTATGCAACACTTGCCAAAGACAAAATTAGTTTTAGTCGTTGCTGTTTTCCTTCCAAAAAAACAAAGCCCCACTCTCCCTTTCTTTCTTTCCCTTATATTAAGTGGAGAGTATTTCTCTGATAGGTGTTTAGCTGATTTTTAATGTCATGGAAACGTCATCTGCAAATTCGTTAGAAACTCTGTAGTAAAGCAGCCTAGTAAAACAGATGATTAATATTGGTAAGCTCCTCATTTGCATATTAATTAGTCTCTGTACTCAACTAATTAAAATGGGTCTGCCTGTTTGTAGACTTTCTGAATTCCAGATTGTTGCTATTGCTCCCATGTAAGTGCATTTAGCTCAGTTAAGGCAGGCCGTTGATATTACAAACCAGCCACCCCAAGCAGCAGTAGCAACATTTTAAGGCATTTGAAGCTGTACGGGAGCTACTTTCAGCATTTTCTTCAAAAAAACAAGACTGATGCTTGAAATGGCAGGGTGCAACGACTAAGCAGTGCTCCTGCTTCCCTGTTATGCTCTCAAGGAGCAGGACAACTACAGAAACCAGCCAAATCCAAGGCCAGAGGGAGAAGAACATTGCAGGGTACAAACAAGCCTGGGCTGAGCTGCCCTTAAGCCTTGCAGTACTTACTTTTGTCCAGAGATGCAGCCCAAAATCAAAGCTCAGGCTGATGACTCAAGACATGAGAACTCAAGGTTAATTCTGACCTGTGTTGTTCTGGCAGACCTCTGTTCAGCCTTCCCAGGCTGGGGGTGGAACTGGGACTTGGAGTCCCCTGCACATCAGCCAGAGTTGCACTTGCAAGCCCATCTCATGGCCTCCCCAGTGCAGAGATTTCGTGGAGGCCAGGCACCGGCTGAACTTTCATTGGTAAAGAGCTGCTATTCCCCATCCCACACTTTTCCCTGCTGGCACTGGCTGGGTAGATGGATTACAGAGAAACTCCTCTGTTGATTCCTTGCCTTCAAGCTTTAGCACTCAAAACGCAGCCCTCTCATCACACACAAAGTCCTCCTCAATCACAGAGCCAGCCAGTGCTGCCCTCTCCAACAAGATCCTGCATCCTCCTCCCTTTGCCTGGCTGAGGACCTACCATTGCCCCCTCTTCCATCCTGGCCATGAGGCAGCCCCTTCCTGTGCTTCTCAGCCAACACACCTGCTGGTAGTCATGACTCTCCTCTGTCCTCCTACCACCCCTTCTAGCTCCTCCTGCTGTTCTTGCTTCTGGACATGCTTCTTGGCTCTTTTCCTTCTCCTTCCCCTCCCCATGCACCTGTTTTTTGTTCTTCCCAGCTGTTAGCATTCCACACTTCACCATCCCCACAGTAGCGCAGAATTCCTGTATAAATTCAGGAACTGAGGATAAAACACCCTAGCCTGAGAGGCACCGGATGAATGTATATTTACTGCCATAAAATCTTTTGCATGGCAGTGACAAGTAGGTTTTCTCAAACTGTCTGTGCACAGAGAGTTTTTTCCTCACCCTAGCTGCCAATAGCAGTTTGACAGGTTTTATTATACTCTATTATTCACAACAAGCCAGGTCGCTGTGCCATATGCTGTCCAGTCCTGCTAAAGCTAACCATGTGCCCATGTTGGCTGCAAACCAAGGCTGGTTAAAACCTGCTCCTTTTTTGCATGCTATTTGTTTTGAAAGAACTGGAGTCAGGGGCTTCGGGTCAGGCACTGCAGTGTGTCTTATTGCATGGCTCTGCTCACTCTCAGCAGTCCAAAAGCCAATTCAACTGGAAAATCAGGGGTCCTGGTGTGGTTTGAACCTGAGGTTCTTCTAGAAACCTGCCCTGTCTGGGGGCTGATGCAGTTTGAGACAGGAGAAGAGACTTAAATCTCTCTGGGGCCGCTGGCAGTGAATTCAACCTGGAGTACAGCTTTTGAGATGATTTCATGCACTGTTTAGTAGGACACACAGCAAGGAACAGTGCAATGTTTCTAAAACTAAACCTCTGCTTCACTGGCAACAGCTGTTTTAGAGGCATTGCAGCTACAGCAGGCATTGTACCTGCGTATGGTTGGATGGACTTCCTAGGACATCCTCCATACTCTAGCCACCTCCAAGGCTGCACTCACTGCTCCATGGCCCATGGCAGCTTGCTATTGCCTCCTTTTTATCTGCTTTTGTTGCTCAGTTTTGTTTGAATGTTTGCTGACTTGCCATACCCTGCAATTACCAGTGCACAGCCCCATCTAGAAAGAACATTTATTAGTTTGGCAGACTTTGAATCCCTCTGTTACCCATTGTTTCCACTGTTGCTGTTCTCAGGGGCACAATTTCCTTCCTCTTGCCGCATCCATTTTGCTGCTCCTTCTTGCTGCTCCAACAGCTTTTTCTTCCCAACTCTCCTGTGTCAGGCAAGCTGATGGCAGAGGCTACTTATAAGTGCTCCCATTTCTGGACATAGCTCTTGTTTCTTTGGGTGTGCTGTCTGCTGCTTCTCTTCCACTGCCTTTGGTGGCATTTACCCCTCTGTCCTGAGACTGCAGCTACCTCAGCACTTACATCTCACAGTAGCTCAAACTGTTGCCTGCCACACACCCTTTGTGTGACTACTTGATAGCTGAAGCAGACCTACTTCTGAGCACAGTCACAGACTCTTTTGCTGTAGTGGTGGCCTCCCTATCTTGATAGCCTTTTCAATGGTTCTGCATCCCACACATCATTCCTGCCATGGGTTGCAAGAAACTACTTCTTAGGTGAAGAAGTGTTGCTCTTCTGGCCAAGTCTTTACACTGGGTGATTCTGTTACACGGGGAGGTTGTCCTGTGATGGTCGGGCTTGGCATGCATCCCTTTCTACTCCTTTTGCTTTTGTCATCTGTTGCTTGGCTGCCTCCACTACTGACTCTATCTTCCCAAAGACTGCTATGTTCAAAAGCGACAGCAGCTGGAGCAGAGGTTCCCAATTAGTGCTAATTAGTCATGTCTTGCAGTGCCCTCTGCTCTGTTGTGTAAGTTGGGTCTGGTATGCCAACCCTTGCAAAACTCACTGCCAACTTCCTGATCACAGTCCTTGCTTGAGTAACTTCTCTTGATCCTGTCACTGAACAGTGAACAGCCCCTCTGGGCCTTTCTATAGATGGACTGGGTTTTTTAAATCTACATAGAATCTCTTCCTGTTACTAGTTGCTATAGTCTTCATTCAATTCACACATCTCCCAGGCATGGCCATCCTGGATCAGATGAAATGTATTTCAAGCCCAGTGTCCTGCCTCCAGCAGTGGCCAGCAGGAGCTGGCTAGGGAAGAATGTATAAAACAAGATAAACAGAGAGGGACCTTTTCCAATGTCACTAGTTTAAGGATCGCTTAAATAAAAGTCCCAGAAATCATAGCATTTCAAGTTTGATTCCTTCCACATGATTTCCTTTCAAAAGTCTTTTTGCAACTCCCTGCCTATTCTCATGCTGCTTCACTGCTTATGTCTACACACTTTTGGGAAATGAGCAATATCGTGCATTGCCCTCACCATGCTCCAAGTGTGTACATCGCCAGCCTGTGGCTCCTCTGATCACACTGCTGTAAGGATATTCCAAACTTGGGCCACCTATGATTCCCAGGGACCCTTTGTAACAGAGATCTCATCTGCCCAACACTGTCCCCGTGTTATCATTGTGACTGTACATAGAAATCACGGTGGCAGTCTCAGGCTGGAAACAGCATGTCTCTCATTGTCCGCACTGAAGGCAGATGCTGCTTAGGTGTGTACTGATGAGGTAAGTTTGATTTCAAGTGTACATCCAGATTTGCACTTGAAATACAGTAGATGTATCCACTGTGTGCAGCCTCATTCAAGGCCTTGTACACTTCTCAGTGGTGTAGGCAGAATCTATTCCTGTCTTCTCATAAGTTCCTGGATTTCCATCCTTAATGTATCTAAGGGTCTGGCCATCTGCAAAAGTTACCATTTTAATGCTGTGTATGATCACAATCTCTAGGTATGCCTGTGGCAGACAGCATACTTCACTATACAACCAGGGCTTGTCTTGCCACTGGCTTTTCCTCTTCATGTTGTCATAAAAAGTCCATAGATGGCTATAGATGTAGATCTGTTCTTTGTTGTTCGCTGGCTTGACATTCAAGGCCAGCAGAAATCTGTATTTTAGTAGTCTCACAGGTTGCACAACAGGGGGAAATATCTAACTGTATCTTAGCCTAGCAGGGCTTTCACCTTCTTGAAATATTTTGCTACAGTACTGTATAAGATTTACAATAACCTCTTCATCCTTATACCTGGTGAGGATGTTCTGGCATTCCACAATGATCCTAGATCTTAAACTAAGTAATAGCATCCCTTGTTTCCTGAGGTTTTCAAACTGAAAGTTTGAAATACTACTTGAAAAGGGCATTTCTGAGTACTGTTAAGACCCAAGGGCACCAATTGACTTTATTGCCCTGCCCAGCCTTTATTAGGCTCTCTACCAACACACCCTCTGCTCATAGGCCCAAGGACTCCATATAAGCTCAGGGCACAGGTGCCTAGGTTTAGCCTGAGCTCTGCCTCATCCTGGCCGACTGGCTGGTTTTCAAGGCTGGATACCAGACCCATGTCGTAAGCAGCTTTGTTCCATGTCCTGGCTCTGACCCCATTTCCTGCTGCTCTTGATCGGGTTCCCTGATGTGACATATCACTTCACCTCATCTGGGATTGTTGGTGGACTGTCACCACTCTGCCCTGCTCAGGTACGGTGAGACTGTTGGTGAAGGTGCTGTCCTGCCTGTGCTGAAGTCACCCTCAGCTCCCTGCCTGTCCTCCCTTGCAGAGTAGCCCTTGTCATGCTGCTCGTGGACAGGTGTCATGTTGGTGCTGTCAGGCATGTCCTGTCTGGTCAAATTCATGGCAATAAAAAGCAGTCAGTTTTCGTGTTGTTGTCAGGAGAAATGGCCCAATGTTGTTGTGGTAGATCCAGAGCGACAAGGAAGTCTTCATGCCTATAACCTTTAGGGACATGTTGGCACCTAGATAAGCTTGCTTTAGTATGCTGCACACATCAGTACTGAAATTCTTCCCACTGTTATGGTTTTGCTCCTGATTCTTCTAAGGCATCGTTGTAGCTTCCTTTGAATTCGTCCTGAGAGCAGGATGTGTTTAACTGTTTCAAGCACATAATAGGTTGCTATTTCCTGTATGGAATAATGCATTTCCTACTACAAATTGCATTTGCCCTGTACTGGCCAAGGCATATCATCAGCACACGGATGTATTTCTCCCAGCTCATTTTCCTGCTTATCATTTTTGTTTGTATTACATGGCGGCTGGGTCTGCAGTCCAGTAGAAATCAAATTGGTCATTGATCTTAGAGCAGAGTCACTACAATGGTAGCTGAACGGCAGTCTTCAGAGATGTGCCTAGCATGTGTGAATCTCCCTGGCTCTGTTATCACATTACAGAAATCCTCTTTGCTGGAAGTTTGTGTCAGGTACCTTACCATCCATTACACAGCTGTGCTTTCCTTCTGCAGAAGATACCCCACTGGGAGGTGAAATGGTGCTGTTTCTCCAACATCTTCCACACCTGCTCGTGGCCTGTATGTTATCCTCATTGTCTCTTGAATTGTTTCTGTGGGGTGTGCCCTGGATTATGATTTATTAGTCAGCTTTCCTGCTTCATGAAAGCTGTTAGCTCTGGCAAATACACTTTTGCTACTGTAGCAGCCATTGTTTTGATGCTGTCTTTGGTTTGGTTCAGCAGCCCTTGCTACTCTTTCCCTAAGCCTGGGTCTGTGTCTCTGGACAAACTGGACTTCTCTCAGTTCAGAGGTGGGATCACTTGCAGAGATCTTTAGTGAGCCTGGGTGCCAGTTTCGTTGTTGTTGGTTTAAGTATATGTTTATTCTTCTATGTATGTTTCTTCTGCATTATGTTTGTATAAGCACCAATACATTGTAACTTCCCCACAAGCAGCTCTGAACTCTAATTTCCCTGGGGTCACTGTACTTGCCAATCACGTTGCAGGCTTCCCTATATCATGTGGGTGTGGGGGTGTTTACCTGCAACAAGTATATCTTGCTCACCTCTTAATCTTTTCCTCCAGTGAGATGTGAAAGGGGTAACTTTAACTTTTGTGTCCCTTGACCAATGGTGTTAGCACCAAAGCACAAACACTGCCTTTGCAGGCTTAGGCACATTGTTTTGAGACTGGAAATGGAGTGTCCCCGCACCATTTCTGCAAGCTACTTTCCTTCCATGTAAGTCTCATTCTTGCTGTGGATCTCCTCGCAGGGCAGCAGGCAGTCATCCTCTTCCACATTGCCACATGCTCACTGGGTAAGAACCAGAAAGGGCTCCATCTATAAAAGAGAAGAAGTCTCCTTAGGGATGAAGATGTCTTTTTACAGTGATGTAGCAGCCAGCATTAAAATACATACATGTATACCGTCTTACCAGTTCCCCCAATATTTCCTCCCTGCTTTGACACAGACTGCTACATCAGAAAAGATGCCTTTTGTTGGATCCTCAAAATCACTGCAAATGAGGCCCAAGGAACTGCTAACCCTGAGCTCCAAACAATAGGTGGATATGTTTCAAAGGCTGGAGTCTCCACTTTGTTTAGTAGTTACTCTGTTAGTGCCAAGCAGATGTGTGTGCAAATCCCTCCTGCTGGAAGCAATGTCTTTGACCCCTGATATCCAAGTTATCTGCTGGTGGAAGGAGTCAACAGCCCAGGTCTAATAATGAATTATTGTTACCCATTTCTTCCTTGTTCCCGGGGTCCTCTCTGAGATGAACCAATGGCTTTGGTATATTACTTGACAGACAGAAATAAGATGTTGGCAGCTTCTGGAAGTCATCCTAGGCTACAGAAACTGAAATCTTCAACCTCTGCCCGTCAAAGACAACCCCTGAGAATGAATGCTGCAGCATGTTTTTGTAACAGGATCTGAAGATGAACTTGCTTATTAACACATCACCAAAATGTGCCTTGAAACCTACTGATTCCTGACTTTTATCTGACCATAAATGCTGCCCCTCTTGCCCAGCCCTGGGAATCAGCTTGTGAGAAGTGGCACGACTGACTTTCCCTGCTTATCCATCTCACATGATGCACTTGCATGAGCAGCACCACTGAAAGCTTCCAGGGGATTGTCTGCATGTGGCACCTCTTCTAGTCCAGAAAGAAACTTCTGCTGTGGCTGGTGTGACTCCAGAGTGCCAATTCAGACTCAGGGGCTGCTACCTCTGTCCTGCTTTGACAAGCAACATTACAGGATGTACGATCCACAGCACTAGCTGAGTCTCACATATAGGTCAAGTGCCTTTGTTTAGATATTCAACACACTTCTTCCAACTGCCTGGCAAAAGGAACATGTTTGAAGGTGTAAATAATTTTGACAATTCAAGTGTTGTGTGTTAATACGCTGATCAAAATGCTGAGAATTTTGAGGTCAAGGTGCATCTGTTCATCTCGGAGATCTTGTTAAGAGGTAAACCCTTATAGCCTGGGAGACATTGAGGAAATGTTGCAGGATTTCTCTGTCTGGCAGGATTCTTTTCCAGTATTAAGTAGTGCTGGATCTTCACACAGAAAAATTCTTGTCAGGGTCTTAAGCACTAAACAGAGACCTCAGCAGCTCAGTGTTAAACCAAATGGGACCTAGAAGGCCAGAAGTGCCTCCACACTGTTTCCCAGCATCAGCACCGACAAATGGCTGAAGCCGACAACCATTCATCAACACAACTAAATGAATGCAAGGAGTTTAGACAACGCTAAAAGAAGGAGCAGAGTCGCAGGGCCAATCTGCAGAGCTACTGTTGTTGCTCAGGTGAGGTTTGGGTCAGATCCCTGTCTATGCTACCGATTCTTTGGATAAAGCTGGGCACTTCTGAGGCTAATGGGAGGTTTCCTGCTGTCTGCCAGGAGCTTGGCTTTAAACTGTCATTGCCTCTTCCCTATTTAGGAAATAAGGATAGTTCTACTCACTAGGGAAGCTCTCTTTGGGCTTGTACAGCCTGGGATGTAACAAAAAGCTAGATCTCCCCACTTAGGTGCAATGCATCTTGCCTATGAAGAAATGTCCCTGGGAATAAACACTTCTGGTGAGTTGCTACACTTCATTCCTAACAAAGCAGAACAATTTGCATTACAAGTCAGTTGTTTTAGAACACAATGGGTGAAATCTGGAGCTTGACACTTGGCTTTCACTCGGTCTGTCTTCTGTGGGAATACTGCCAGCCAAAGAACTGACTGAAGACAGCATAAGATGCGCTAGTAGCAGTCCCTTTCTACAGTGCTATTTGTCTAGAGACTTCAGAGTATATTTATTAACTAAGGAAAAGCTCAGGGAAATCAGTTGAAATCTTTGCAATGGCCTTAAGTAGGTTTTGGATTGGTGCCAAAATAAGGACACATGCAAGTTCTGGAAAATCCTGGTTGTGGGCAAGAAGAATAATCTATTCCCTTTTCTTTTGTTTTTTTGGGGGGGAGTGGGGGGGTGGGGAATGGAGGCAAAGAGGTGAAATGGCTTGTCTGGTGCTGCTTGGATAATCCAAGACTGACATTGAGTAAATACATATATTTTAGGAAGTACTGACCATGGGGTGAGGATGTGCAGTTGATGTGAAACGGGCTAAACTTCAAAGTGCAAATTAAATCACTTCAAGAAACTTTTCAATCTCAAAAAATCCCAAAGCCTCATACAGATTTGGTATAGCATGAATTAAGGGCAAACTTCTTTTAATTGAATCCAAAAAGCTCCCTTGGCTATTCTCTCTTCCATTTCTGCCTTCCCCCTCCTTTGGTGTCTGTGTAGCTGTTATGTTTTATTTACAGATAACTGGAAATGGAATACAAACTCATTCAATGAGCCCAACTGGAACTCCAAAGAAATCAGCAATTAATGAGTGTATACTTAAAACAGTCTTGCTTAGAGGCAATAATGATGGATGGATGGGATGGCAGCAGGTACATTCTGGCATGTGGGGTGAAAATACCTTAGACTATCCAAATCTGGCCCCAGCTTTTCCTGGTTTAGGGAAATCTTGATCTCCAACTTAAAACCTAGGAACTGACTTCCTCAGGTGCTGTGGGTTTTGCATAGGACTGACCTGGCTCTGATCACAGCTCTTAATTGACAAGTCTCTATTCACTTTCAAATAGCTGAAAAACTAGATCCCCACCCAAATTAAAGTGTGTTTCCTGGTTTTGTATTAGGAATATAACTTATCTAGTGGTCAAGATGGGCCAGAACATGTCAGAGGGGAACATAGGACTCTGCTCAGACTACAAAAATCACAGCAGGTTTTGAAGAAGAGGCTGTTCAGTTCTGCCTCAAGTGTTGTGTTCCCTTTCCCAGGAGCTGTATCATCCACACTGGCTGATGGCTAGTTCTTTTCTTCCCATGGTCAAATCTGGGGGTCCCACCTCTTGACTGCTTGTAAGTCTAGCAGCACATCCCTGCCAAAAAAAAAAAAAAAAAAAAGACTCTCCATTTCCATTTTGACTTTTCCCTTTCTGCTTCTTTCTTTATTAGCAAATATTAAACTATAGACAAGTTTGGGTTGCAGTCCATATGGCACATATGATAAAGTTGTTCTAAGTGGCACTGTGGACTAATCACTTCCCAACTATTCTCCACTCATCAGGAGCAAAGGCAGACCTGCCTGTATTCTTAGCAAATCTTCCCTTGCTTTTATTGGCAATGCTTCTGTTTTGGCAGCAACCTGTCAAGTTTAGAGCTGGCAACCACAGTTTTTTTCACATTCTCAGATGAAACGCAGGCAACATGTTTTCTATGAAAACACCCTTCCCACTCTTCATTAGTGCTTCCAACATTATTGTTCTTCGTACAGAAAGCAAATATTGGTAGCTTTCCCTCTCCCACCACTGTAACTTGAACTGACAGGGAGTTTTTGACTAGGAAAAATCGTCTAGCAAAGAAATAACAAGCAAAGTCCCTCTGAGCAAGCCCAGAATGTCCATCTGTTATACAAGTCAATGTCAAGGTTAAGAGTTGTAAGTTGTTTTTGAATGAGCTGGGAGGTCCACACTGTACCATGCAAAGATACTTGATTTGTGGTACTGGAAATGCTATGGTGTGTTAGCATCACTGCACCATGCTCTCTGTTCATGTCCCATGCATCTCTTTCAGCTCCACAAACACATTACATGAGAAGCAAAGCAAGTCCAAGAAGTCAGTTTTCTTTTTCCATGAAGTACAAAAAACGTGGCATGCATCAGAGGCATCAACCGGATCAGCATTCTCTTTGATTGAGCAATGAGCTTGTCCCTGCAATCCCTGTTTAAAACTCTTCCGCTTCCTGTGCGTCTCAAATTATTTAAAATCCATATCCCTGCAGAGACCTTATTTTAATCTCCTAGATCTCTGTTGTCCGACTGTGTTTACCCTTATTGGGAGTTTTCTACCATTGGCCCCCGCCCTGCAGGAAGGTTGCCAGCCCAGAGCATGCTGTGCTCTGGTCCTTCCTCATCAAATAGCGTATTTGTTTCTCTGTTCATTACACTCTCTCACTTTGCAACAAGACCAGGGATAGTGGCAGTCCACTTCACAGCTACATGTGGAAAAATACCTCTTCACATCTTCCAGCACTGTTGCTGTGCACCTCATAAATCAGTTTAGCTCATGCCTTCCATTTCCCTAAGCCTCCTACAGTGACTTCTGAACTCCTGCTCCACTCTACCCCTTGGGAGACCTGGTAATCTAGGGTGGGATTCAGTTCCCAATACCCGCACACAAGGATTTTAAAAATAAACTGTGAGGCAGTGAGGAAGTTAATCTCTGCTGAGAAGCTTGGAGTGCTTTCTCTTGTCCACCCTGGGGTTAGGATGGATATCCCAGCCCCAGTGAAGAGTAACACAGTTGTTCACACTTGTGCTTCCTTTATCGCTCCTGATGGAGCCTCTGCCCCCTCGACACAACTCACTTCAGTGACTGCAATCATTAAAGGCGTTGGAAATAGGGTCTGAGACTTATGCAAACTCCTGCCTCAGGTGTCATGACCAATGAACCGATCAAAAATGCCAGCTCCTCTTAGAATGCCATCCCTGAATTTATACCCGATGGCAGATCTGTCACACAGTAGCCAAACATGTTAATACAGCTGAAGCCTTTAGGTGCACTTGTACCCTCAAAACTCAGTGAGGTTGCTGTCATCCTCCAACTGTTCAGTGGCCTAGATGAAATTAGTTGGAAGTCTAAATGCAGCTGCTAATAAAGATGCTGTCTTTCTGCCTCAGAAAAAGCACCAGCTCCCTTTGCTACCAGATGTCCTCTTTGGCAGTTCGAGTCAACAAGGAGCTAAGTGACGAAGAATGAACCCAGTCTCCAAGAGGAGGCGTCGGGCCCCGGGTGACAGTAGTGGAAACAGCAGAAGGGAAGTTCTCTACCGCTGCTGCCTGCTAGGGCCTGGAGTTGATGTCGGTTCCTACTAATGTTGCTTGTCACCAGAATCCAATAGAGCTGCTTGTGTGAACTGTCTCTTGCTCAGGAAACTTCTTCCATTGCTTCTACACAGGTCTCCTGGAGATGGGTCTGGGGGTGGATGGGCAGAGCAATCCCAGGAAGAACTGCAGGGTCTGGTGCCAGGGGCCAGCTGACAAGCACAGCTGGTGGATGTCCAGATTTTGGAGAGGAGGAATGTGTATCCTACCTTCTCTGCTTGCTACTATCAGAAAAAAATTAGACTGGGAAAGCAAACTCAGTTGGATGGACTGTTCTCAAAATCCAGAGCTCCCAGAAGGAGGAAATGGAGCAGAAGCACTACCTGCAAGCTTCACTGAGCAGTCTGCAGATATGAAGGCTATGTGTAGCCTGAATTCAGCACCACTGCCACCTTTGGCAGCAAAAGTGCTCTCCATCTTTCATTTCATTTTGTATTGGGCTTCTGTGGCAAGGTTTTGGTAGTGGGGGCGGGTTACAGGGGTGACTTCTGTGAGAAGCTGCTGGAAGCTTCCCCTGTGTCCGACAGAGCCAATACCAGCTGGCTCTAAGATGGACCCGCCGCCAGCCAAGGCCGAGCCAATCAGTGATAGTGGTAACGCCTCTGTGATAAAGTTTTTAAGAAGGGGAAAAATAGTTGGGGAACGGGGGGAGAACCGGCAGCCGAGGAGTGAGAACATGTAAGAGAAATGACTC
>JANZLQ010000031.1:3847274-3877137 GCA_026212715.1 Elanus axillaris | reverse complement strand
CCCCCCCCGCCCGCTATTTAAATGGGGAAGGTGCGCGTGCGCCAACGCTCGTTAACGGCAATACGCTGGCCGTTGCGTTTCCGCTTCCCTGGCGGACGCGCGGGAAGGAGGGCAGCTGCCCGGCGCCTGCGCATGAGCGCCGCCTCGCGCCTCCCGCCCTTTCTTCCTCCTCCTCCGCGAGGGCCCGGCTGTCGCTGCCCGCCCCGGGCCGGGAATGCGCTGCGCGGCGGGCGCTCGTAGGAGCTGCGCGGCGGGCGGGGAACGGGATGGAGGTGGAGGAGGCGTTCCCGCTGGTGGGTCAGATGGGGCCCTACCAGGTGTATCTGTGCGTCCTGCTGGCCGTGCTCCTCCAGGTGAGAGGCCGCCTCCCCTCCCGCCCCTTTCCCAAGGGTGGGGTGCAGCGCCCTGGCTTGTGTGGGAGCGCCTGTGAGGGAGGCAGTGCCGGGAGGTGTCGGGGGTGTGTGTGCGCTGTGGGCAGTTGTCCTCTCAAGTGTTTGGGTGGATGTGCCTGTGGTGAGTGGTGCCTGGTGTGAAGGTTGGTGTCGGAAGTCTTCCGCTGAGGGCTGCTGGTAGCTGTAGCTGGTCTTCTGCTCTGGATTTTAGCCTTGCAGCAGTTTGCTGTGCTCCTGGGGCACAGGTGACCTCTGTCCAAAGGCGGAGCAAACTTCTGCAGGGTGAATTTGGGGCAGATGGTTTGATGCTATCGGTGCTGTGTTGTCTGAGAAGTTATGCCTTGTGTCACTTGGTGAGCAAATTGGGAGCATGCAGTTTGTCAGGTGAAGGACTGGCTGAGATGATGTTAAATTGGGATTTCTGTGAGTTGGACTGGAAGACAGTGACTTCTGTCAGAGACTCTGCTGGGAATACTACACAACCTAGAGTTAATGGCCCAGGCTAGTGATTTCTAGGTTGTGTGTGGCTTGTTTGTACTGGAAATGTTTGAAAAGCTATAGCTAGTCACTGATACCTCTGTGTGCAGAAGCTCCCATCAAATCAGTTGATAGGCCATGACTGCTTATGGTACTTTGATTTGCCTTGACTTAGCTCTTAGAATGTAGGGGCAGTGTCTCTACATTAGGTGTTTGGACGAGGCTCTACATTTTGGGTAGTCAGGTTTGTATTCAGAGATACAAACCTGCAACTCGCTTAAGTTTCATGATGAAAATGGAGTCCAAAGTAATAGTGGAGTGCTATAATACCATACAGAGACTGCATGACCAAGTGATGTGCTCTGCAATGAGGTTTGTAGTCTTCCAGCTTTGCTTCATCTTTGTGCTTGTTCCGATGGGGGTGGGGAGGGGAGATGATGATATGTGCACCTTCACAGTTAGACCTAGGCATATAGTTTGAATCTGGCAGAAGCTTGGGTTACTCTACATTAACGCTTCAAAAACTTAGTTGTAGTGAATTCAGCTAGGCTGACAAATGCTGGCTTATGGCCATCGTGGAAACTTACCAGCTCCAGGAGGGAAGACGGGAACTTGTGTCCTCCTGCCTCTGCTGGCCACTATTTTGTAGTAATCAAGAACTTCTAGTCATGAGCTATGAGACTGAAGAAGTCTTCCCCTAGTAGCTAGGGGACTGACAGCAGTATTAAGAAGCTTTGTGAGATGACCAAAGAAAATTCAGATGCCCAGTCCTGTCAGTTGGGAATTCTGTACTTGGTTGCAAAGCTATTTAGCTGATTAATCCCTTAAAAGTAGATATTGCTTAGAGCTTGTTCTGGTGGCTCTCTGGCTAGAAAAATTGTATGCTCACTGAAGATTAGGGATTAAGGAAGCAATAGTTTTTTTTTCTTCCAGTGCTGGTCATGTTCTGGAATGAACTACAACCACGACAAGTGCTCTGTATTCCCTGAGTTTTAAGTAGTATGGGTCAGCTGTTCTGTAATGCTTTTGTTTGCTTGTTTTCTTTTTAATGTATTAGCTTGCATTTCTCATGAGTGAAGTAAACAGAAAGATCTTTACCAATCCTGGAACTAATTCAGAGTAACTAAAGAAAAAAAGGTGCCAGGTTTGCAGCTCTGTTTTTTTTTTATTTTTATTCTCATGTTATCTTAATTCTTGAACTATACCAATGAGCATCATCCCCTGACTCATATATTTTCTTTGCTTCAGATCATGCAGGCGCAGGAGTTTGTAAAGGATTTAGATGTGAAGCTTGTTGTCTTTCAGTCTGTGAATAGATTTGGACTTACACAGCTGGTTACTGCCTGGGTGGTTGATTGCTCTCTGTGTTCCTTTATTGGTGCCAAGTTACATAATGTGTCGCTGGGATGTGCAAGAGCAAGACTGAAGGCAGGTTCCACGGCTGGCGTTAAGTCTTTTGTCTGGTTTATCGTCAGTCTTTGGAGGATGGACCCAAAGGTGAGTAATGTATCTGATGTGTGTGGTGTAGAATTAGGTAGTCATGGGCTCCTTTAGTGGATTAGATGCAGTGTCTGGCCGCAGAATGAGAAGTCCTGTTAGTCTATGTCACTGGCTTTGCCATGGACTCATTATTCCATTTTATTGCTTATTTCCCTGTACCTTTCCATGCGCTCCCTCAGTTGGCTTGTATTTTTGCATTGGCCTATTGGTATAAAAAAATATTCCCTATGTTCTTAAAGAGAAGAATACCACATGGGTGAAAACTATTCTTGTCTTTGCTGTGTCAAGTCCCGTCATCTCTGATGCTAATGTACTGTGCTTAAACTTTCTGCTTTCCCTGCCCTGTAAGGTTCCCAGCAGATATTCTTGCTTTCCTTGTAGGCTTTTGTGCTTTTTCATCTCGGCAAGTTTCTAATCTCTTTAGTGTCATTCTTTATATGTATATTCCCCTCATCTTAGTGTTTTTCTTCTCATAAATTTCTACAGTAAACTACTTCTACCATGTAGCCTTACTGAAATGCCAATGCATCTGGTTTCTGAATTCTAATTACAAACATAGTTTAGCTAACAGAACTTCCTTGAGGCAAGTTGTACCTATAGGTGAGACTTTCCACATGATACTCAGTTTTCATGTAGGCTGGAGTGAACTGGTGCTTGACCTGTGGAATGAGCTTACACTCTGGCAAAAAACCTCCAAGTTGCTTGTAGTCAGAAAAATGTTTTTGTATGTCATCAGTGTAAAACTAGATTAAGTAGAAGTCTTATGGGTTGCTTCTTTCATCATCTTCACTGATTTGTATTAATCCTCTGCTACCTGCTGCTGTTGTTCATTTCACTTGTTGAGCTGGTACTGTATGCCTGGCTTATTCACTACTAACTTAACAGGACTTTGGAAGACTTTTAGGAATGTTCTGTAGCAGTAGTTGCTAATTATATAATGGAGTGACAACAGCTAATGTAGACCAACATTTTTTCCAAAATCTGTGGAATTACCCAAAGACCAAACTTACCTGAAGAATGTGAGGATAGACTAATGATATGAATTTGAGGCTGGATTAGTCTTGCATTTCTAGTGTATCTTTAAGAGAGTAAATGAGGAGTAAAGGGAGCTGATTGCAAAAATACTGAGGACTTAACTTTGAACTGAAAGTAATTACTTGACACCTATTGATTACTGGAAAGGTGCTCACTACCTTTTGAAAAAATTACATTGAAGCATTAAAGAATGGTCTCTTGGTGTGTTAGTGTGTCTGGCAACATTAGACAAAAATATCACATCTTGAGCAGATGCTTGAGAGTGTACAAGCATATTAAAAAAGTTTCTTGGTCTCTTGTGACTCAACATACAGGGTTGAAAGAGGTTTGCCTTTGACAATGAATCTGAACTACAGGATTACCGAAGTCCAAACTGAACCTGCAGAAATGAGAATGGAAGTGTGTTCCTACTACACTTCTATTAAAAGGTTCTTTAAAACATGTTAGAATTTAAAAAAAACCTACCAACAAACTATGTTAGGGTTTAAAAGGGAGGTCTTGTTTGCACAGCTGAAAAAGGCTTTGCCTAAAGTTGGGTAATGTGCATTGCACAGCAGTATGGATAATTACCAAGGGTGGTGTTTCCCTCCATCTTGTGGACTTATAACTAAGTGAAGAGAAGGTGGAAAACCAGCTAAGATAGTTAACATCAAGTTCCTTGAATAACTGTTTTAAGGCAAAGGCATTCTTGATGTAGTGCAGCTGTAATGAGTGGTGCTGCTAATATCTCAGCACTATTGGCAGCAAGATCCTGTATGACTTCTATCATTAGAATATCCCAGTGCAGAAAGCTGCACTTTAATCAGTCCATCTGCACAAATGTTTTGAGGGAAAGCAGATTCTGGGTCATGTGGCTTAAGTAAGGTGGGCTCATCCCGAATCTTTAGAAATAATTCAAAAGAAGTAGTGTCTGTCTTCAGATAAGATAGAGATGTGATCCCATATATAGCCTTGTTTAACTCTGTTTCTTGACATTTTTTTTATCTACCCTGACACGTTCTACCTCTTCAATAGCATGAGACATCACTCTACAGTTTTAGTAATAGTAATGAAATACTTTCAGTGAATTGTCTTTTAGCACTTCTGTTTGCATGAGTCTATTAAGCTGTTCTTTGAACTAGCTAGAATTTATCATAAATTGGACATCAGTCCTTGATGAGGTACACTGTTAGGACTTTATCTGAATAGAAAGTGCAAAACAAATCTGAAATGTAGTGAACAATTTAAAATTGGAAAAGGAAAGAGATGGGTACTACACAAATTGCATTACAATTTCTAGTATAGGGTGCTGAAGGTGTTCCAGGGGCTTCATGACAGGCATGCTGTTTACCCAAAGTTACTTCCACTGTAACTTAGACATAGTTCAACTGTATCTGTAAGGTATGTAAGCAAGATATAAAAAGGCAGATAAAAAAAGGATTTATAAAATTGCTGTGTAACCTTCCTTCGCTTTGATTACCTCACTGTTTGGCTTTTTTCTTTATGTCTGTGGGAGAAGTAGGACTTCTAAGTCCCTCTGGTTCTCAAGAAAGCAGTTGCAGAATGTGTGTCAAACATGTGCAACCACTTAAGTGGAAGGGTGGTTTCAAATGAGACATGAATACAAACATAAAAAACAGGGGCCCAAACTTTTACTTCTTGAGGCAAGCTGTTTATTCCCACAGCTTTTTGTGCATCATATGTTACTCAGAACGTGCTTACACTAAAGGATGGTGTTGCTTTCCTTGTAGAAGCGATGAAGGCTTTTAGAGTAGTTGCATCACTGAATATAATTCCTTGTTCTGGTAAGGCTTATTCCTTCTTGGGAAGGCTAACTAGGTGGGTGTAAGTATGTAAACTAATCGCATGGAAAGATATGGTGCTGCTTATTTGGCCAAGAATATTTCTGCCTGAAAGTTGGTGTTACTTCTAACCTATCATTTGCTCCAACTGGGTGGGGGGAATCTTTTAAGGAAAAAAAGGTAGTTCTTTGGTCACATGTTACATTTCATTTCAGTGATTTAGAAGCTAACCAAGACTGCTTGGTCCTTTAATGGCCTGTAAATAAAACATAGGTGCCAGAAGAATCAGAAGTATAGTCAAGACCCAGTGTGGTTGGTCTGTCTGTAATTACTTGTTTCAGATCCTTAACTGTTCTTAAAAGAAACAATCACTTATCTTTTTGATATTACAGTTATAACTTTAAAAACGTGACTGCAGCTGATGCAGACGTTATGCTGTATTCTTCAGAAAACCTGAAATAACAATGCTGAGTTGTGACATGCTTCATTAGCAGTCAGGTCCTTAACTCTCAGATATAACACAGAAGTCTAGATTCTAATAACTGCTTCCTCACCGATTAATTTTAAATAGCTAACTCGGTCTTATTTTTCCAAAAATAATCCTGAATGGAGGGGCTCACGAATACCTTATCAGCTGCCTACATCTCTGTCTTCTCTCAAAATTGTGCTGTGTCTTAATCCAAACCAGGGCATCATCCATATAGCTAACCTTTAAATTTATGCTTGTATGCAGAGGAAAAGTATGGTCAGAGCAAACTTGAGGTGGAGAAGAAACATGAGCTGTAGCTTTGAGACCTTCCCTTCTTTAGCTGCATCTGAACTACCAAGTACATGTAGCTGAGCTCATATTTAGGTGGTTCTGAGTGTCTTTCACACTTGCTAGGTCTTCTTGCTCTTCTAATGATGACTACATTTGCTCTGACATTGAAACCACATCTTCTGTTTGTATCCATATAAACACATCTAGTCAGCTTTTGCCATTTAACTTAAAAGGTTGGCTTCAGTTTCTGTGCAGTTCAGTCGTAGAAGATGCCTGTTCAATGTGCTGCTGTGAAGACCTTAACAGAATTATTGCTGATGGGCATAGCAAGAAGTGTGAGTTTTGGGAGAAGCACAGGGAAGTAGATAATCTGAAGGCCTAGTAACAGAGGGAAGGCAGCAGTTTGTTCTGCCTATTTAAAAAAAAAAACAACACAAAAAAAAAACCCAAAACAAATGAAACTTTTTCTAAAAAAGTGAAGGCTACATGCTAGAGTGCAGTTGTCAGAAGGAACTTGCTCTGGGGCTCTTTAGCTGTGGCTGAATGCCTTGCTTTTGTGATGTCTTTTTAACAACTGGGAGTGTCCGTGGTGATTGGCACCTTTGTATGGAGCATGGGTAAAACATATGGGGAGGTATTTTCAGATTATTACCAAAACAGTTATTGTTACATTGAATATTTTGTGCAATGGGATGGTATTTGGATTCAGTGGGAGCTGAAGCAATCCCATCATCTGCTATTAATCAATCCCATCATCTGCTATTAATCAATCCCATCATCTGCTATTAATCAAGATGGCTTTAAGCCTGGCAAACTGTTGAAACAATCCATCTAGCCAGTCTGTACCCTGAGCGCCCTCGGAAGATGAGCCTGGGAGTTAGCAGGTGTAATTCTACTGGACAGGAAGGACTATGGATTAAAAATATTTGTATTATGACACATCTCCCTTTCCTTCTTCCCTGCCCATGTGTACACACAGTCTCTAACTTCCCATGTTTTGTAGGCAATAAATTACCCATATTTTTCCAGTACAAAGCTATGTTATCAAAACTCTCCTCACTGACACTTCCTCCATTTTAAAGACTCTAATTTCCTTTTCTCTCAGATGATAGAACTGACAGATGTGTAATTGAACTCAGAATAATTGTTTCCAACTTGTACATGATTGTTCCTTTTTATTTCTGACCCCAAAAAAGTTTTGTGCTCTAAAATGCCTTTTTTTTTAAACTGGTGTAGTTAATATAACTACTTCTATTTGTAGGTAACATAGTACTTCATGTGCATTGTTCATGTTAGGTAAAACCTCTGCCTGCTTTTCTGCAGGTACCAGCCCAGTGGGACTGGAGTCCCTCTGGAGCAATAGCATCTGTTTTCTAGGTCTTGTCTTTTGACAATATGATCTCTAAGTTTGGGACTTAACTTGGTAAATGTTGTATTTGTGTTCACCGGTCATTTTGCTAATCCTGGTGGGCTTGGGTAGGAAAGGTGTTAAGAATTTGCCTTGTAAGGCACAATGAAGCTTTTGAGATCCTCAGGTTAAGAAAACTGAAGAGAACTGTGTGTATAGCTTATTCCAGCTTTCTGTTTGTGGTATGCTATTCAGTTATTCATGTCTTAAAAAATAAAGACCAGAGTTCTTCAATCTCTTTCAACTTGCAGATCTCTTACAGACGTCCCACTGAAGATGTAAAATCCTTATACAGTAAATTTAAGACTGCTGACAGCATTGTGTTTCTTGATTTTTTTCCCAGAATGTTAAGAAGTAATTCGGGGACTTCTGAGGCTTGTAGGGTGTAAGTTGATTGGTTGCTGGTTTAGCAAGTTTCACTGCAAAATTGGAAAACTGTTCTTTCAGTTCTGGACCATGATGTTGCTCTGAACTAGCAGTAAACCCAAGACTTTTTAATTAAAAAAAACCCCAACCAACCAACAAAACACAAGTAGATCCAATTGCTTATCCTCAGGCAAGTCCTTAAAATGAATAAATGAATGAAAGCAGCTTATAAAAATGTCAGCAGTGTCTTTTAGTGTGGATACTTTAAATAGCAGAAACTTCTGGAGTAACCAGTGTATGCTTTTATTCTTTTTACAAAGTTAACAGCTTTAGGCATTTGGTAGTGAGGAAGTCCAGACACAGCCTAGAATGTGCTTTTCTCATAGTCTTAGCAGGACTCACTCTGTGAGACCAAGATGCTTACCTGATGTTCTTTGGCAGCGTCCCAAACCAGTGTGCTAAGGTGTGAACTTTGATCTCTTATGATGCTGGCTGTGACTCAGATATCTTGATAGCCAAAGCAGGCTGGAAGATACGGAGAGAAAGAGGGACAAAAATGAAATGCAGACAAAAGAATAATCATGCTTGGGGAAGCAGGACTAAACTTTGCCTGATATTTGTCAGCCCACAATTCCTGCTTTTTTTTTTTACCAGCAGCTGCTGACTTTTTCTTCATGTTGTCCTGTAAGGCTACTGAGATAGTTCAGTCCTGGGCTTGTTTTGTGGTATATTCATACATTGGAACAGGAACTTCTGGCACTTTTTTGTTCTGAGAGGAAAAAAAGTTGCAGAGCTGAAATTACTTCACTAAATTTTTCTGGTAAAGACCACTTCTGCATGTTGGCAGAAAAAGAGTAGATTTGTTTTCTCATGGTAGACTACAAAATTATTAAAGCAACTTGAGCTGAGGAGGTGAGAGCCTAGGTATGTATCCTGCAGTCCATCACCAATGCTGTAACCAGTTTTGTCATCATTAGGTAGACAGGAGTACAGGTACAAGGTGTGTACAGGGTTCCCATGGCCCTGTCAGGCAAAGATATGTACACAGGAGTTGGCTATTTGGACTACCTTTGCAGAAAACTTGTGTAGTGAAGTTATTTGCTCTTGAGACTTAAATGTTTGCCTGTGCTGATGGGAAGTAATGCAGGCCTTGTCTGTGTGTGTGCTGTTTGGTAGCAGTAGTTGCTTGACTGATCTGCACATGTGCTGCCTGGCTGGTCAGAGCAGAAGGACACCAAACCCCTACTGATGCCATTGCCCACCAGAATGATACTGAGCATGAAACAGAGTTGGTGTGTGGTTTTGGATGTTTGGAACAGAGAAGAAGGGGAAGCTAGGGGGATGTTTTCTACAAACCTGTAGGAAATAAGGCTCTGAGAGTTGTGGTTTGATGTACAGTGTTAGATTTCAATGTAGATGTTGAAGAATTGTAGGATAAAGCTATTTATGGGCTTGGGCAGACTTTGGACCTTTTTCTGCGGATTCTGGAGGCCTACACTGTAAGGTTGAAAAATTCTGAATTGGGTAGGTTTTCTCAGTTTCTCTACAGAAACCCTACCTTGTTTCAAAATGTGTTGACTTTGTCCTTGCACAGAGAATAATCAACAGTGGTTACATTCTTCATGGGGAATATTTTCTATCAGAGTGGGGCTGGGTTTAAGTGTCTGAGAGATTACATTGTCATTCTGCACATGGTGGCTCTTTGCTTTGTAGCTACAACATAGCTTTTCCTTCGGTCTTAAGGTGTTCTATCATTGTGCTACCAAGAGGGGGAAGATACATTGCTAGAAGGGTGTGTTATTAGCAGCAGATAAAAATTTTGCAGCAGAAAGATGTTTTTTATGGCTTCTCTACACAAAAGAGTTGGGGGTGGAAATCATGTGAATTTAACGGCAAATCACCCTTTTGAAATAACTTGGGGCAGATGAGATCATCAGACTTTAAAAAATAGGGTGGTCCTCCAGCTTTTCAGCAGCTTGTCATGGGTTCAGGAAAAACAACTCTAATCCTAAAATGTAACCATCTCTTTGTTGTAGGCTTCTACCAGAGCCAGGTTCTTCCTTAATTTCTGTCTTTCCTCAAGGTGCAGTTTTAATGTTTCTTTATTTGAAAGGTCAGAAGTCAATGGCTTACTCATTATTTTGTTCAGCAGTGAATGCTTCAGCTGATACTTGTCTAGAATGACCAGGCTGATTGTGAATTGCTAATGTGCTGATTAAAAAGGTTGAAAGCACTTAGTAGAATTTAAGTCTTGCTTTTGTTTTGCATTTGTGCTTCACAATGGGTAAATTATGAGGTCTAAAAGAGTTTCTTAAATTATTTTTGTGTATTTTCATTATACATAAATGTAACTAAGTTCTTCCTTGCCCTCTCTTGCTAGTCTTATTAGAGATTCTGCATTTTTCTTGGTGTTGTTTTCATAATAAATTGCTTCCAACAAAGCTGGTCAAGACATTCCAGGTATTTCTATTAATGTTAAATTTAAAATGTTAATTTTAAGTTAATTTCAAAACCTGTTAATAGCTATAAATGGCTAACTAAAATTCCTTATACTTACCAGAGAAAGAGAAAGTTACAGGTTACTAGCATGTTGCCTTTTAATAAATCTCCTTACACCATGGACTTCTAATCTAGACAGCTATAAAATTTTAACCTACAGAGAATATAAACAAACAGGAGAAACTTAAACCAAACTAACAAAACTCTCAGCATTTCATAATCAGTGACTATGAGCTGCTGCTTCTTCCCCCTGTGCTTGGTTTTCATCTTGATTAATACAGATCAGTGCAGGGAATTTGATAGGGAACTGTTAACATCCATGCAGAGCCAATTAAAAATATTTTATGAATAGAAGGTATACATTAAATGACATAAATTTGACTTGGCTTGCTCTATATGGATTGTAGAGCAAATGAAAAATGAAGTGCTTTGTTTGCCACGGTGTGTATAATGTAGCCATTTTATTGTACCTTATAAAGTTGTTATATTTCTATTCTGATTTGATAGCATTTTATATTGATTACCAGCCCACATAACTATGATATTGCTAAGTGCAAGAATTTAGAATTCTTAGAGGGGGAATCTCCAGATTCATTAACAGAAACCCCTGCCTTTTATTTGAATGTTAAAAACTGTATTCTGAATTTCTTTAAGTTTGCAGTTTACTTCATCATATTTAAGACTACTTCTAGAAAATGTTTCTGGTCTTCAGAAGTGTAAATTTTGGGGGCTGTTTTGTGGGTGTTGGTTTTGTTTTGATTTTGCAATGAAATGAAGAAGGTTTACCATGCCTGTTAGCCAAAGTACAAGGCAGATGATCACTAGGAAAAACAGTCTTGTGGCAGCAGTAACCCCAGTGAACTTCAGTATAGAACAATACTATTTGATAACATAAAACATGTCTCCATCTTCATACATTTTTCTGATTCAATAAATCAATTGAAAGTGTTTCTACCTTTGTTATATCCTTGCTTCCTGCAGCCACTAGGATGCTTAAGGCTGGATTTTTTTATTGAAAAAATATCTGTAGTGTTTCTTTGTGTGCCTGCAATCACTTATTTTTTGATTTAGTTTTCTGTAGCTGGGGTGGGTTTCACCTACAGCAAAAATGAAAAGTGTTACGCTTGCTTTCTCTAAACTAAATGCCTTGAGGATTTCATTTCCTGAACTACTTCAAAAATATGTTTATTATTTCACAAGACAAAAGCAAAGATGTTATCACTTAGTCCTGACACAGAATTGTCTGAGAGAGTTGGAATACAGGGATGCACCACAGATCATGACCTGCAATTCTTATTTCTCAGTAATTTCAAACTGTTCTTGAGAGTACCGTATCCATACATCCCCTAGCAACATGACCACTCAGCTTTGTAACACCTCTTTCCCCATGTAATCTTAGTCATTGCCTCCTTTCGTAGACGAAGTCTTTTACTTTTCCTTGTTGTCTATCTAGAAGTTATTTATTTTAAATAATAACATAATTAACAGGTTGTGTTTTTTCTTCCAAATTCTTTTAGATAGTCATTAATTCTATATTAAAAAATGGAGAGAATGATTTTTTGAAATTTATTTACATCCTGCCACTACAGCAGCAGTTTATCATGTAGAATGCAAAAAGGAGCTGATGGAGAGAACGTGCTTTCAGGTAATAACTCAGGGGTCTCTGTGTTAATTTAGTAGTAATTCTCATTCAGACCTCATTCAGAACAGCAGGTGTAACTGCTCAGCTGTTGAACAGAATAGGATTATGTGGTGTTGCTTGCATCAGAATTCAGAGGTCCTCAAACATTTTTTGTGCCTATCTATGGTCTTCCCTTTGAGAATTATTTATGTAGCAGCTTTCTGAGAGAACACACTTCCTGCTAGTACATTTTTCCCAAGAACATACGGAGGAGGTGCTGGGAGCAGAGCAAGGACTGTATTCAGAAGGTGGCTGAAGTGGGGTTTGAGGAATGGGGTGTTATGGCTGAGGGTTCTTTTTAATGGAGGTAGTAGTAGCCAGGAGAAGCAACAGGAATTTTTTTTTTAGGAGCTACTGTGCTGAGTTACTGTTCTTCAGTGAGGGCTTGAGATGAGGCATTGTTATTTAGAGAGTGGGAGGGTTGTTGCTAGCATCTCCGTTTGTCTCAGAAGACGTTGTCATCTGTCTTCTGTTGCTGAACTTGTGGCACTTCCAGTGTTCTTTAGACCTATTTGAACATAGGTTTTAAGATGGACTTGTAAGGTAGCCTGTTAAAACAGTGGCCCGTGAATGTTTTGAGCAAGCAACAGTGACCCAGCTCTAGACCAGGCTTGAAATGTCTGGGTTTCCAGCAGTTGTATATATTCTTTCATAAACAAAGCCAGCTGTTAATTGAGGTATTTAGACCCTGTGTGTCTGTATAAATGTATAGATATATAAAAAATGCATATGTATGTTCACTTGTGTGCCTTTATATCTTTTTTAAGAGTAAAGCAGGTTCACAGAAGATTAAAAAATGGGAAAGAATTAATTTTGGTGAAACTGGGAAAGATGAGATATGAAACAGTGAGGAGGAAATTTATTCCAAATATCCAATTAGCAGAATGAACAACACAGGTGGAAGGAGGGGATATAGTAGAATAATATACTTGCATTAATGGATAGGTTTATTTTGTCTCCTTAGTATTACTAACAACTTTTCATGCATCCAGGAGGTGTACCTACTATGTGTGAGAGTTGGGGGAGCCTCTCACTTAGGGAAGAGTGTCAGTAGGGGAACTTCTTTTCTCTCAATCAACATATCAAAAGTGCAAGAACCACCTAATTGAAGTTATGGTTCTTTACTGTGTGATATTTGGTAGATGGGGGCTATACGTGGTATCTTGTAGTGGTAGAAGGTGAATATAAAATGTGAATATTTAATACTGATTTGATTCAGCTACAGAGGAGACATTGCTTGGCTGTATGTTTAGTGTCTTTGGTTTTTGTCTTTCATGCCAGCTCTATGTGGCCACTGAAGCCATCCTCATCGCATTGGTGGGCGCAACTCCTCCCTACCACTGGGATCTCCAAGAGCTCTCAGCTAATCAGAGCCATAGCAACCAGTCAATGAGTGAGCAGAGAGCTTTTGGGGAATGGCTTCTGACTGCCAATGGCAGTGAGGTGCACAAGCACATACACTTCAGCAGCAGCTTCACATCAATAGTCTCTGAGGTAAGTATGAAATGTGTTTCGCTGCCTCGTTGAGTAATAAATTTTATTGGGTCGGTTGCAGGGGGCTGGTTGTACTGCTGCTTTCTTCCATACCAGTGCATGTTTTGATTAGCAAAGGAAACGGGTACTGCCTCCAGGTAGGAAACAGGTAATCTATTCATATCTTTACTGGCAAGAAAAACTAGCTTTTTTTAATGCAAATCTTGACCAGTTTTGCTCTAAAACTCCTAACCTTCTTTGTGTGGAAGTTGTGTATTGGATCCTGTAGCCTGGTTCCCCAGCTGAGCTGGAATCATGCCATTTGTTGTGTACTAATGTGCTCAAAATCCCTTATGGACCCTGAGCTCTTTCTGGCCACCTTTTGTGGTTCCCTTGCTAAGGTCAAATGCATGTAGTGCACTCATGCAGTGGAGGAACTGGAGAGGAACTGGCTTCTGCAGTCTTTGCAACTCCAGGTATGAGGGAAGACATGTGCAGTAGGGAGTCAGGTGGACAAAGCAACTCTCCCCTTTCTATCCCAAAACAAGTTTTAGCTTTATTGGTGTGGCCTCTGTGTTCTGTAAGTGTTGTCTTTCATGGTCTAGTCACAGTCCCTACAGAAATGATTCCAGACTCTGCACTGTGTGCTTCCTGGGGCTTTCAGTATCTGTTAATGTCAAATCGTTCTGTGCAAGAGCCTTATCTGAGTGCATCTGTTACAAGACCTGAATTTAGAGCTGTACAATTGAGTGAAGTGTAGTACCACTTGATAATTCATGGCTATTGTCTGGAGGCATAAATGCTATCTGAATTAGCCCTGTAAAGCACTTGATTGGTTATGAGCATATTAATAAAAACTGCCAGTTTTGGAATAGTACCAAACAGTTGTGTACAACAGGCGTTGCTTCTTATTCTGGTAATAAAGAGGATATGAGTACTTATGCCATTACTTAAATTAAAATCCTAATGGAAAGTGGATTATTTTTTTAGCATTGTTTAAAGCTCAGTAAGGTTTTCAAACTTTCTCTGGGTTTTTCTTTTTTGCTTTTTAATTTATTCAAGAGTCTTTTATCTCTTAAACTTGACAAGTCAGGTGTGTGGAGCCCAGCAATGTTTTAGGACATAAAATTTATAAAGATTCTTAGGCATTTTAGTTGAATGAATATGAAATACAGGTAAAGAAGAAAGTTTACTTAAAGTGAAAAACTGAAAAAAAAATTCCTGTGGCAACTTGCGTAAATTCTGCTTTGTAGTTCTTTAACATACTTCTCAGCAAAGGCCCATGTGTACAAAAGTCTCGTTACCTCTCCCACTTCCCACTGTTAAAATACTTTTTTCAAAATTTTAGCTGAATGTGTGGTATTTGGAAGTTGAGTTATGTGCTAAGTATAAAGATGCTAGTGAGATCACACTTATTCAGGGTATATCTCATCACTATCTAATTTCATTACTTATGTGTAAAGAAGCTTTTTCTACATTTGAGGAGGATGTTTTTAATGCTTAACTTGTGGCATCACTTAGTAATAATATGACCATTGCAAATTTACACTGAAAAATATTCTATGTAAAAAGTTTGATTTATGAATATCAAGCACATATATATGTAACATACTTTTAAGTGGAAGCCCTTTAGAGGCCTTCTTAGCTGTTGAGATTAATTTGCAGAACAAATCTTGCTTCGCAACCAAGTTATCTCTTAATCCCTGAATGATTCAGAAAGCATCTAATGTCACTGAGTTTCAGTGTTGGCAGCTTTTTTTAATGTTTATACCAAAATTTAGGGCATGATTATTGTAGCTCATGTTATAACTGACCATATTATTTCAAGATTAATTTTATCTCATATGCTATTATTATACAAATGTATTTTTCTGGGAATTGTTTTTAAAATCTAGAGCTTCAAAAACTGATTTGTGGTCACATGGTTAGTTTTAAAATTGAATTTTGTTAGTCTTTTCACTTTATGAGCAAATTACCTACCAGCAGTAAACACCTCACCATTAAAGTGACAATTCAAAATGAAGCATATACTGAGAGTAAGCAAGTTATGTTCTTGAAGCTTCTGAATGATATTTTTTGTTAGCTCCCTAATCTTGGTGAGGTTTAATTGCATGGCTCTGTTCTCATGGTGAGGTAGTTTATAACTGAGCTTTGAAATAATACAAGCTTTGCTAGAAAGGATATCTAATGGGATTTTGGTAGAGGAAGAGAAGATTATGAGGAGAAGATTAGAGTGTTATTGCAGGGATAATGACATAATCACCAGCTTACCAGCACAGGAAGAAAAGTTGGGTATCACTAAAAGGAAACATTATCTCAGGGTGCAAGAGGAGTAGAAAATTAAAGAACACAAGATGTGGAATTTTTAAAAGACAAAAGGAAATAACTTTTGAACAGTGAGAGCGTGGCATATTTTCATTCTACAGTTTTGTGGGGGAAAGAATTTCCCGTCAGGTTCAACCTGAGACATTAAGTCTATAAGAAGCAAGCATATGAAGATCAGGTTTGTATGTGGAATTAAGAACTGGAAATGACACAAATTACACTGTGAAAAATAGGAGTATTTGCAATACGAGAACCTGTCTAATGCTACCAAAGTGTTTCTCGGTGACAAGACAGTTCATAAGAAGGAACATACACAGGGTTATCTTTGGACACAAATTTTTGGTTTTGTGTAGTGTGCCTATACACTGCGGTGACATAAGTCAGGATGTAGGACTGAGTGGATTTAGTATAGTAGATTTATATGAGAAAAGGCAATAAAAGGGAGACTGGGAGAAGGCTGCAAAAATTAGAATATTCTGAGGGATCTGTCCTTGATTTCAGAATCAAAGACTGCATGTGATTTGGGGGAATGTGTAATTGGTTAGTACCACCCAGTGAATCAGAGACAGCAGTTGTGTTTTGGTGACTATCTGATGCCTGACTGAATGTGATGCTTAGGAGATTTATGCAAAGTTTGTTTTTCCTTAAAGTATGTGTCATCCTCCTCCAACTATTAGCTGTTGCTGAACTGCTGAACTGCTTGGATTCTGGTTAATTAGCCTTTTTTTTATTTTCCTCCATCCAGTGGTTTTTAATTGGCAACACATCGTACAAAGTCAGTGCTGCCAGTTCTTTCTAC
Source organism: Elanus axillaris (assembly GCA_026212715.1). Classification (NCBI taxonomy): domain Eukaryota; kingdom Metazoa; phylum Chordata; class Aves; order Accipitriformes; family Accipitridae; genus Elanus; species Elanus axillaris. The sequence goes on along the minus strand of JANZLQ010000031.1, from coordinate 3,860,641 downwards.
TTCAGTGGTGTGTTTGTGGGAGCAATCTCCTTTGGCCAGCTCTCAGATCGCTTTGGGAGGAAGAAAGTCTATCTCACAGGTAACTGCTGCCACCTAACAAAATGAGAGAAGTGGAGGTATTGTGTCTCTGAAGATCAGTGACAAGAGCCTAGTTGCTGCTGAGAGCTTGATATGCAACAGTGAATCATGTGCTGCGATTTTTTTTTTGGTCCTTCCAGTATACTTCAGGAATAGAAGTAGGGACAAGAAATTAGTATTTGACTATTCAGTTGCCATCTGAATATCTGGGAGGTGTTCTGGACTTGGGAATCATACCATAAGGGCTTATACTCATGCATGTCATGCTCATGGGATCTCCATGTGTTACAATTAATATTCCTAGTAACCTGCTAGGAATTTGTTGCACATTTTTCTCCTGTCAGCATGACTTAATTTTTATGTATTTGTGATCCTTATGTTTTAAAGCTCAAGCTTTTTTCACTCTCCCCAGATCAAACAACATTTGGAACTTCAAAATTTGTGTATGTGTGAAGTTGTGTGTCAATGGATGAGCATGTAGAATTAAAAAACAGATTATTTCTTTATAGGAGTGACCTTATTCAAAGCAGGTAAAGGTGGGCCTGCTATGCAGTACAAACTCCCCATGTACCGTCCCCAGTAATGTTTCTCCTCTTTAGTTTGTATAGACTATTTTCTAAGAATGAGGGGAGATATCCAGTTCTGTTTAATATCTTTATCAATGATCTGGATGAGGGGATTGAGTGCACTCTCAGCTTGCAGATGACACCAAGTTGATAGGCAGGGTTGATCTGCTTGAGGGTAGGAAGGCTCTGCAGAGGGATCTGGACAGGCTGGATTGATGGGCTGAGGCCAATCGTATGAAGTTCAACAAGGCCAAGTGCCAGGTCCTGCACTTGGGTCACAACAACCCCATGCAATGCTATAGGCTTGGGGAAGAGTGGCTGGAAAGCTGCCCAGCAGAAAAAGACCTGGGGGTGCTGGTTGGCAGCCGGCTGAATATGAGCCAGCAGTGTGCTCAGGTGGCCAAGAAGGCGAACGGCATCCTGGCTTGTCAGAAATAGTGTGGCCAGCGGGACTAGGGAAGTGATTTTTCCCCCTGTACTCGGCACTGGTGAGGCTGCACCTCAAGTACTGTGTTTGGTTTTGGGCCACTCTCTACATGAAAGAGCTTGAGGTGCTAGAGCGTGTCCAGAGAAGGGCAATGAAGCTGGTGAGGGGCCTGGAGCTCAAGTCTTATGAGGAGCGGCTGAGGGAACTGGGGTTGTTTATCTGGAGAAAAGGAGGCTGAGGGGGAGACCTTGGTGCTCTCTAGAACAACTACCTGAAAGGAGGTTGTAGCAAGGTGGGTACTGATCTCCTCTATCAAGTAACTAGTGGTAGGGTGAGAGGAATTGGCCTCAAGCTGTGCCAGGGGAGGTTTAGATTGGATATTAGGAAAAATTTCTTTATTGAAAGGGTTGTCAGGCATTGGAACAGGCTTATGGGAAGTGGTTGAGTCACCATCCCTGGAGGTATTTAAAAGACATGTAGATGTGGTGCTTAGGGACATGGTTTAGTGGGCATGGTTGAAGGTTGGACTTGATGATCTTCAAGGTCTTTTCCAACCTTAAAAGATTCTATGGTTCTATTTGGTCATATGTTTAATCTGTGGCTTCTGTGTGGGGATAAATATTAAGCCATCTTAACTGGAACCAGATGGTAATTCTGAGTATATGAAAAAATTGTCTGCCATGAACTGAATTTGAAGGTTTGGTACTGCAAATCATGTATCAGAAAAGACTCCTTTTGTGTGTCCTCCCCCCTTTTATGATACTGACTTTAGGTACTTAAATTTCTGCCCAGATGTGTGTTGTTGTTGACTGTGATTGCTTAGGACAGATGCCACTGAACATGAAGTAAAGATACTGATAAATGCTTCTGTTTAAATTTAGGTACTCCTCTGAAATGAAACCGTTTGCCTTGTTTTCCAGGTTTTGCTCTTGACATCTTGTTTGCCATTGCAAATGGATTCTCACCCTCATACGAATTCTTTGCCATCTCTCGCTTCTTGGTAGGGATGATGAATGGTGGGATGTCACTGGTGGCCTTTGTTCTACTGAATGAGTGTGTGGGTACTGCCTACTGGGCATTAGCAGGTAAAGTTTGAGTGCCAGTGTCTTTATTGTCAGAATTTATGAATTTCAGTCTCTTGTTCCACTTCATACACACCACAGCTAGCACCATAGCAGTTGTGAATTTAACTCTGCTTGAGCATCAGTGTGACCACAGATATGAACCTTAGACGAGCACAGTAGATGGCTTGGGGCCATTCAGTTTTCTGCATCACTCAAGTTGACAAAGGTCCTGTTGAAACATCCCCTGTGAATGTTACACAGCTAAATACTAATCCAAGGTTCATGATATCTGAGCTCTATCCATAAGAATTTTGGACTCTGCTAAACAGAGCTTAGTGTTGGTATGCTAAAGATCAATTCTTTCATTCCTGGCAGTTCTTCAAAAGAAATCAAAAGTGTTTTTATATAATGGGAATATGAGACAACTGTTGTTTATATGTAAAAAAAATAAAAATTGTCCTGTGTGGTAATCAACCTTAGAATTTAGAACAAAAGATCCAGACACCCTTAACTGTCTTGGTTGCTAGTGTTGAAGCTGTCCTTCAGATGTGTGTATAAATTGTACTGTTACAGCTCCGGGGCCTGACTTACCCAGTCTGTGACAAGTCCCAAAGAAGGGCTATGCTGAGACTTTTAAAACAGGGTATCTTGCAAATCATGAGCTACAAATTAATACTATGTATTCCTAAAAATTCCAGTTTTCCAGTGATTTGTAGTACTTATTGTTACACATAGAAAGATGAAACATACTTAAATTTGGAATTACAAGACTTAATTGTTTATGGAGCTTTGGACTTGTATTGGTCTTTGCAATTAGATGTAATACTTCAGTCCTGCATGGGTGAAGGACAGAATATTCTTTGGTTGAATAGCTTTGGTTTTGCCTATATTGCTGAGTGAATTTTTCTTAATGAAGTGTTAGTTTCTGTCTGATCCCATGTGTTGAGAGTTAATGTACCTTAAATGTATGATAATGTTTTGTTTTGTTTTTAATTGTATGTTAGGATCTATTGGTGGCTTGTTCTTTGCTGTGGGAATTGCCCAGTATGCTTTATTAGGGTACTTCATTCGTTCCTGGAGAACTCTGGCTGTTGTGGTTAACCTGGAAGGAACAGTCGTCTTTCTTCTCTCTCTGTGAGTTATTTTTCAAACTGAGTTTCATCAAGAAAGATGTCAGAAATAAGAAAAAAAAAAGCCCAAAACACAACAAACAAAAAAACCCCAATGAGCAAACCAAACAACTAAGTCAAGGTGTCTTTCTAGGATGGCATGAAATAGTGTAACTAAGATATTTCTCTCAACCTCTACCACTCCAAATTCTGTGCTTTCTTTAAATAGCAGTGCTGCAGTATTTGAAAATGTAAGTGTAGACTGTAGTGTGTATGCATTATTACTGTAGATGGGAACAGTCTCTAGAGTGGTGTAGAAGCACGTACCAGCTAAAGAACAGGATATGTAGGTGAACTGAGCTGTGGTCTGGTATGCTACAAGACACTGCATGTACATGTTGAAAGGTTATGTGATAACATGATGTTTTTCTTACAATTGTGCTTACACAGAAGGAACAGCATCAAAATTGCTTGTACATACAATCTTAAAGGTGACATGCAAAAAAAAAAGGGCAGCTTCCTTTTATTTTTCAAATGTGATGAGGAAAGAATAGGAAGAAGGCTTCTTTAGTAAGAGTTGTGGGTTAACCCCAGTCAGCAACTAAGCACCATGCAGCTGCTCGCTCACTTCCCCCCAACCAATGGGATGGGGGAGGAAATTGGGAAAAGTAAAACTCATAGGTTGAGATAAGAATGGTTTAATAGAACAGAAAGAAGAAACTAATAATGGTAACACTAATAAAATGAAAACAGTAATAATAAAAGGATTGGAATATACAAATAATGCACAGTGCAATTGCTTACCACCCACCAACTGATCCTCAGTTAGTCCCTGAGCAGTGATCCCCCCCACCCCCAGTCTCCCCAGTTTATATACTGGGCATGATGTCACATGGTATGGAATACCCCGTTGGCCACTTTGGGCCAGCTGCCCTGGCTGTGTCCCCTCCCAACTTCTTGTGCCCCTCCAGCCTTGCTGGCTGGCATAAGAAGCTGAAAAATCCTTGACTTTAGATAAAACGTTATTTGGCAACAACTGAAAACATCAGTGTTATTGACATTCTTCTCATACCTAGCTCAAAAACATAGCACTATACCAGCTACTAGGAAGACAATTAACTCTATCTCAGCTGAAACCAGGACATTAAGATGATAGGGATTTTGTGTTTGTGGACTTCAGCACTGAAAGCTATATGATGCAGTGTGTTCTTGCATACTTCCTGACAGCAAAATCTCAGTAACTGAACAAAGAAAATAACTTTAGCTGCTGTTTAAGGCTTTTATTCCTTCTAACATCTATTTAACTTCAGTAACTAACTTTATTCAAAAAGTTCTTTGCTAAAGAGTCAACACATCCTTTCGAAGGAAGCATCAGAACTCTGGAAAAGGTCTTAGAGGCTGTTCGTGATGTTGCCGAAATCCAGAATAAAACTCTTTAATAACAATGAGAAGTTAAGAAGCAGGCACTCCTTTATTGCAATGCTGGGCACATGGGGGATCACTCCACCTAGCTTGTCCACCTGACTAGTTTAACTGTGCAGGTGAATTACACACCTGTTATACATATTCATTAATTATGCAAATGTCCTTAACACAGGCACAGTACAATTCTTGTCATCATATATTAGATTATATAAAAGTACATTCTATGTTAATTCTTAAATTTGACCTTTCTAATGATTGGTCCTTCCGTCACACCATCTTATTAATATTCTTAGGTTACAACAATCATTGGTTGATCTCACATAATCCATTAACCAGAACTTTGATCAAAGTAGGGTTTCCTAGCAACAAACTGGTGTCCATAACGGTCTCCTTGGTCTCCTGAAATAAAACACTATAGATCAATTAATCTGTGCCAAAGTCACTGTAGTAACTGATTTTAAGCAATGCTTGAATCTTTATGGTTACACATAGTACATTTTGTAACGTTCTTAAATTTCTATGACTACATTACAAATATCCCATGCCTATTTCACAATCAAACTTTTATCAGAGTACTTGCAACAATGGGACTGTAGGACGCTTTGACCAACAATACTAGGTATTTTGTTTAGATTTTTCTGTAAGTTCTCCTTGTTTCTGCTGAGATGTGCCTGAAGACCTGGGTGTGCCAGAAGTTGTGTCTTGATGTGCATTCATCTGGAGTTGGGGCCATTTGACAGACATAGGAATTACACGCACAGGAGTAGGAGACATCTCCCCACCACCCCTTGCAGTGCCCTCAGGAGGAGGTAGAAACAGGCTCCCAGAGCTGGGAGGTTTCTGACCTGCTGGTTAGAAAGATATCAGCACTGTTCCTTCCTTCTTCACACAGTTGACGGGCAGTTGGAGAGTGGCAAAAATTATTGGGAACCTGCCTTCAAAATGATGCAGGCAGTAGGTTTGGACTTGATGTGTGAATGTAGGAGCGAAGCTGGGAAGATGTGCAAATGCCTAATGTTACCGGTGCTCCCATCATTCTGTTTGTGCAATTTCCTGGCTGGAGAACTGCAGTGAATGCACTTTACAGGCGCTTAGACACACATCTTCCTGTTGATCTTTATCATAATCTAGATCCTTTTTTTCCTCTTTTGTACTGCTATTACTTGGACTTCCTTAAGCTGATTCCTGTCAAGTACATTGTGTAAGAAGAATAACTGGCCCTGCAAAGAGGTACATGCTGTTCTGAACCTCTCTAACTACCTGAAATCACAACAAGGTAATATCCCCCCCTCCGCGGGTATAAGAGTTCAGCAGCAACAGCAGTTCCAGTGGGATTCAGGAATCCGAGATTTTGAAACCTTTGGCAAGTTACCCATGGTTTTGAAAAACTGAAAGTAAGTAAAGAAACATCATTCAGAAAAGGAAAAGCTCCTCCACCAAATTTCTTATCTTGGAGCTTGTACTACCTGAATTCCTGTTTCTGTAGATGAACTTCTCCATGTGGTGGAGTTGAGCAAAATATGTCAGTTAGCCTTTGCAGGAAAACTAGATTTTTGAAGAGAATGCCTTGAATATGGTAACAAAAGGAATACTTCCATGCATTTCCATTTTTGCTTATTTGTTTTGATGGTTTTGCATGTTTGTTTTGAATTTTTTGCTTGGTTTTCTTGTTTTGGTTTGGTTTGGTAATCATTTTGGCCATGTTCTTCTCCCCTTCCTCCTGAAGATGTGGGGTCTCTGGGAGGCAGGAGGGGCCCCAGCTGCCTCCCAGGGCAGCTGCTGGATCCAACCACAGCTGCGTGCAGTGACACAGGGAAGCCATGGAGCCTTGGTAAAGGTGGGTAACGAGGCATGAGCTGCACTTGTTTCTGTGGACTTTGCACCTCTCCTGCTGATCTGGTAGTCAAGGACCCCACTAGCAATTTCTGACCAGTGCAAAAGCATCGAGGGACTGTTAGTCGATGGGTGGCTGGCTGTAGGCTGGGCTAAACCAAGGGATGCAGTGACTGTCAAACTTTTTTCTAAGACCTGACGGTCTCACAGTGCCTAATCTTCTGTTGTCTCTAACTCTGTTCTCAGCATGTTGAACCACCTGGAATAACACCACGTAGGACTGAGACCGAGGTATTTGTACACTGTCCTGTGCAGTGTTGTGCTGAGTGTTTCCAGGCTCTCGGCTTTGGCACACAACAGGGACTGGATCTTTTTTACCTTTTTTCCCAGAAGTGGTGGTGGCCCTTAGGAAATGCAGTGTTGGCTCAGGAGCCATGTGCTCCTTCTACAGCAGAAACCCCTGAGCAGGTTTCCTTTCTGTCGTGGAGTGGCTTGAGGAAATGCTATGCCTGGTCTGGGACTTGGCATAATCACTAAAGGAGGATTTCAGCTGTAATTTACAGTGTGTGCTCAGCTATGCAAATATTGATGAAAACCCATCAGGGCTGTGTACAAACACAACTGTCAGGGTATGGCATGAGGCTGAGGTTGTGATAGCTGACTACAGAGGAGCTTCCAGGCTCCATATAACCCCACCCCTGCCACTGTCAGGCCAGTGGGCTGGGCTGCATTCAGGTAATACCCCGGAGAGGGAGGCAAGCATGAGCAAAACCCACTGGCACTGGAGTTATGCCTCGAGACAGGGGCTGTGGTGAGAGGGTGAGTGCTGGCACTGAAGAAATGCGTCAGGGTTCACAGTCCCTGAAAATCAGCCAAGTGGAACAGACACCTCCTATGCCATCTCCTGTCCGGCAGCCCCACTGCTGTGCCCAGGAAAGCTGGTGGCCGTCCTGCTCTGTGCCATCAGGTCAGGCGCTGCACCAGGGTCCTGCGCAGCAGCACCAAAACTTTACTTGGCCCTTTGGCACTTGGATGCACAGCTTTAGCATGGGGACCCGGGGTGGGAAAAGGGTGCGTGGTTAGCCCTGGGCTGGTCACCATACCCCTGAGCAAGTTTAAAAATACCCGGTGAAAGTGGGGGATTGCTGGGGGGGAGGTGCAGGGATGCAGAGGAGGCTGCTTTGGGCATCAGGGGCAGATTTCTGCCAACTCCCTTCAGTGGCTCTGCTGTTCCCTTGTTACCCTGGGTGATGTCTGCATCCCTATCTCCCTCTGCAGCTTGCAAGTGCAAGGTGACTGCTGTCCTCTGGCTGGTGTTGATAATTTTTCAGGCCCAGAAAGCAGCAGCTGGAACATGGCTTTCTGGAAATAAGCCCAGCAGATGGGAAGTGCAGCCTGACTTCAGGTATCGCATTGAGCTGTTGGAGTGGGAGGCTGCTAGGAATAAAAAAGTCCTCTGAAAGGTCTGCTGTGTTCACATGAGCCTGGGAGACCATGCCAGGCTGGAAAACATGGTGACAGATCTACAGGCTTCCTCTGGTTAGCTGATGGTATTTATAGCTGAGAAGGCTTTCAGCTTGGAAGGATTTTTAACAGTTGATGATGTATCAGCTCCCAGACTGTGGCCCCAACAGCATGGCCACACTGGACTTGTATTACCTTGATATTTTAGCTCCTTGACTGTTTTGTAGCCATACCCTTTTATGTAGAAAGGGTCTCACAGGGAGTTATGGGGCTCCTTTTCACCATCTTCTGTGATGCTTCTGGGAATCAAGGTACCATTTCCCTTAAGACCTTTTAAAAGAAGAATGAAAAGAAAAAACAAAAGCAGAGCCCAGTGGGAAAAGAGACATTTGCTAACACATGCCCACATGGCCCAGCTCCTGCAGTGGCTGCAGCTCAGTGTTGCCTAGCCCAGGAGCTGAAACATCTGACATCCAGAGATGCACAGCAAGCAATGCCAGCCCACTAGACAGGGGGAAAAAACTCCAAACCCCCAACAACTAGCAAAGCACTGAGTTTGTGGAGTAGCCAGAGGTGCCCCTGCACAGGCAGAGCTGCCCACTGGATGGTTTGGGGGCTTTTGCTGTTTAAATCACCCCTCGCACATGGGGTGCATTGCATTTACTGAGTGCCTCTCCCGCTGTCCCACTTCCTAGAGAGTTAAACCCTGATTTAGGCTTTTTCTGAGAAAATGATAGCAGAATTCCCACTCTGGTTTTGCGTATCTGCAGCCAGCTGACCCCGGCAGGCCTGTCCAGCTGCTCTGCAGCCCAGCTGCCACCATACCCATCCTGTCCTGCTGGCTTTGGTACAGCCATGCTGAGTCCCAGAGAGGTCAAGGGTTTGCAGCCTCGTGCCAGGAGCTGTGCTGCTGTCCCCCCACCTTCTGCACCAGCCATGGCCAAGCCAGGGTTAAAGCCAAAAGGGCAGGGAGCAAAGGTATGGCCCCAGAGCCCTGCCCCACACCAGCTGCATCTGTAAAGATAAATCCACTGCCCAACAGAAGCAGATGAGCAGCAAAGACTGCAAGCAGGACCAAAAAAAAAAATTTTAAAAAATCCCCTTTTGTAGGCCTTGGAAAATGCCTGGGAGAAGAGCTCCAGTGAGTGGCACAGATAAAAAACGTAGGTGAAAAGGTGCCTGCCATCTCTGCGTGGTAATGCCTGACCTCAATATTAACTGAGGGTACTAAATTTTCCTGGCTGACATAATTCCATTAGTGTTTATAGCATAATAATAGGAAATGATTATTTTACTAAATCTCATTATTCTTAAAAAAAATAATTTGTCTTTTTTACAGTGTTTTCTCTACTTCATATAGGACTGTCCTGCCAGGCCAGAACACGCACCCGTTGGGGCCAGGGCATGCCAGCCTGCAGCTCTCATCTGCACACACCAGCTTGTCAAGGTTTCCTCCCCAGAGTTCGGACCCTGACCGTCTCATGGGCAAGCCCTGTTTATCCCATGTATTTGCCATCCCAGCGATACTTTTTTTGACTTCTCTTTTTATAGAAAAATAGTTTGAAATCCTGTATTTGTTTTCTCCATTTCTCTTCCTACCATTTAAATGGTATCACTTCTTTGCAGCGAGATGGGGTGGGTCACTTCAATTTGCTGCTCTGGTCCTAAATTCAGGTGAATTTTTCTCAGCTGGGATCATGTGAGCAAGCTGGGAAGAGGGAGTGCTCCACCTTGGAGGGCTGGGATCTGGGGATATTTCTTAGGGTGAGAGAGAGCCCTTTGCAGGTGACTGCTTCTCCAGCAAATCCTGAGCACACCTGTTAATGCCAAGCCAAGAATGTGCATGCTCAGATGGTGTCTGTTTAGCAGTGGGGCATTTGGAGAAATGAAGTCTATCACAATATTTAAAAAGCTGGATGAAGGAACAGATGGCTTTGATGAGAGTTGATCTGGCTAATGAAATGAGGGTTAACACTTAAACTGAGAAACAGTTTCTTAGGCACTGTATTTAGCTCATGCATCAGGGTATGGAGCAGCACCGATGGCTGCTGCTGAGTGATCCCTCACCCTTTTCCTCCGCCCCTCCTCTTTCTAGCTGGGTGATGTTTCTTGCCAAGCCTCACTGTGGCTTTGGAGCAGAAAGGAGCAGGATAGGAAAACCAGGTGGTAAATATATTTTCAGAAGACATATATTTCCTAGGAATGAAAGCAACCTCAAAGCAATTCATTTTTCCATTTTCCTCACCTCTGTGAACCTTTTTCCTCAACAAAAACAGCCCAGTAAAACCATAGCCAGTCTTCAGTGGTGATATCACCCTGGGGAGGACTGCAATTAGAAGGGAATGAGGTTGCTTTGTTTCTTCCCGAGCTGTGAGTGAGGTCTGCAAGGGCAGGGGTTAGCTCTGCAGTAGTCCTCTCTTTTACGTGAAAAATAAAATATCTCCAAGGCCTGATCCTACTACTTGATGCAGGACATGGGAGCTCAGCCTTCCTACTTCTCTGTTGCTGGAAGAAAGCAGATGCAGAGATGGCATGCAGTTCGCTTCCCATGAAGAGCACTCATGTTGTGAAATTTGGACAGGGAACATGCCCATGCTGTAAGGGCATGGGGGGGAGGAAATATTAACAGACAGCAGAGAAAAGACATAATTTTGAACATTTGCTTGTGTTGGAGCATGTCGCCTTTCTGGACCAGGTGAACTGCCAGGCAGATCCCCAGTGGGTCTCAGTGGTCTGGCAGAAAAACCCACTGAGGTCTGGGGCAGGAGAAGTCAAGTGCTGCTCACAGCATCCCAGGAGCATTTTCATGTCTATGCACCAGCATCGCTGCAATTGTGGCTTTGAAGTTATGTGGGCTGAGCAGGGAGGGACATCAGTGTCAGCCTCTGGCACACCTATGTCTAGGAAAGCCAGGCGCAACCCCAAATGAGATGGGGGGACATACTTGTGGCTACTTGTCTTTGCCAAGGTAGTGTTGCTGGAGACATGGGAGGAAAGACTCTTTCCACAGGTCAAGGTGAATTTGCAGTGGGCTTTGGGATGTGCAGCGTTACTGTGAGAAAGGTGCATGATATGTTATTGTGGGATACGGTTCAAAAAACACACCCGTGTGCCCTACCTCTCTACCTACCTTTGCACGCACACACCCCTTGGCAGGGGGATGCTGCAGGACAAGGTTCACAGGAGAGGGGCTGCTCCTCCCGTGGGCTTGTGTGCCGTGAAGAAGGGACTGTAAGAAATACCCTCGTGGGCCCATGGAACACCACCTCTTGACGGCTGGTGCCTCCCTGCATCTCTGTTGTGTCCTGCACCGGGTGGGCTCTAGCGCGTGTTTGCTGTCCCCAGGCTGTGCCCTTTTTTTTAAGCCATGATTTTTTTAATACGTGAGAGGTCTTTGGTGGGCCTGTCAGCATCATGCATTTTCCAGCACTTGAAGGAACACCATCTGCTCAAAAAAGAGCTGCGAACAAAATGTCTCAGATGCTCAGGGTTTACCAAAAATTAAATTGCTTTAAAATCCCATATGCTGCATTATTTTCCTTCCAGCTTTGGCTGACGGCGGAGGTGAAGTGACTAAGGCGGTTTCTGATTAGTCGTTGCGTTTTCCTTTCTGGCCAAAATCACTGGGACTGTGTGCTGTTACTTCTCACCTGTTTGACAGAAGGTTTTCTTCAGCCTTGGCTGCTGAAAGCCAGAGGTTACTGAACTCAAAGACCTCCCCTCTGTTACTTTTAAAGTGACCTTGCTTGACTTTTGCCATCGCAGGAAGCTTTGTGGTCAGGGATGTGGTTAATGCTGATACTTCAAGCATACTTTTTTCCACGCACCTTATTTTGGGGTCTGTCTTGGTGACGTGGGGGCAATAGCACCTCCTTGCCCAAGGAAAGTTGTGCCCAGCGGTCACTTGTTGTGACCTGCAGCTCCTTAGTGTGGCAGTGCCATGGGGCAGCATCAGATACATGCAGAGGGAAAACCTGGCCAAGATCTCTGGATTTTCTGGGGCTGCAAAAAGCAAATGCTGCAAGGAGCCATCTATTAGTCCGGGATAACAGAAGATTTGAAATACCAGAGGAGGAAGAATGTTATTTCAGCTCTAAAAATAGCTCCCTCAGCCTTTAAAACACTGCAAAGTGTACACAGCAGTTGCCTTTCTGCGAGAGTGGCTGTCCTGTCCCTTGGCAGTGCCACCACTAGAGATGCATCCACTTTGGTAAGGGCTCAGGGGACCTGCTGGTGCTGCGCTTGCTCTGAGGACCTGTGCTTTGAGGGGTTCATAGTCCTCGGGGATCAGAGATGGGCCATGAGGGCCAAAGCTGCAGGGTGAAGGAACGTTGCTTGGCTGCTAGAAAGACAGAATATAAAATACTGATAAACTGCTGATGTATAACTTGGCTCACTTCTGGGGGCTGGCGTGGGTTTAGGCAGGTGGCTGTCTTGCGTTGGTTTGCAACTGATAGCACCGAGGCAAAACTTTGAATAAGTGCCACCTTATTTGGGTTCTAGGAGAAGAAACAAGACTGTCAATAAATAACATCAGTCATACTGCATCCTGGCAGAAAGAGAGGGGAGGGAGAGGAGAAAAAAGCGGTAGCGTTCACGTTGACTTACTCCCATGAAGGTCAGACAGCAAAGGGATCCCTCCACTTCAGGAAGTGTTCCCAAATGGTTACCACCGAGCTTTTTTGCTGGGAATGTTTCCTCTCAAAATTCCAGCCACAGAGATGCTTTACAGAGACCGCAAAGCCCATCGTCCAGTAGGAAAGGTAAAGGGGATGGAAGAGGACAGCCCGGCCCAGGCCGTTCCTGGGGTCTCTTGCTACTGGGTGGCTGTTTCTTTCAGGTCTTCCAAAATCCTTAGCAAACAGGCACCACTTCCCGGGAGGGCTGCAAAGATGTCACTGCCATTTTTGGGTGGTGAGCCCTCTTCAGCACCTCTGGGGGCTTTGGAGCAGGCGGCGTACCCAGGTGCTGCTGGAAGCGGGGAGGGAGCGTGGGGAAGGGGACAGAGAAGGAACCAATTCCAGAGAAGGGCCCAATTTCAGAGAAGGAACCATCTCACGGCTGTGCCAGGGACAGTGTGCAGCCAGGGGGTGGGGGCACGGTGCTGGGGCCAAGCACGGGGCTAGTTTTCGGCGGAGACTGGGCCGCCAAGGACCAGCCGTACCCGACGGGTGCTCTGAGCTCCCGGGAGGGTCTGTGATCGCACCCCACCACCCCACAAACCGGCGGTCCGGGCGCGGCGGCTCCCTCTCCCTCCAACCGCCTCCGCCGAGCCCCCTCAACCACTCATGGCCGCCCCGAGCCGCCGTGGCGGCGGCTGCAGTCCCCGCCCGTCCCGGGGCGGGGCGGGGGCGATGCCGGGCCACCTCCCCGGCCCCGGCCCGGCCCCCTCGGCCCAGCC
>JANZLQ010000031.1:3818634-3847174 GCA_026212715.1 Elanus axillaris | reverse complement strand
ATCTCACATAATCCATTAACCAGAACTTTGATCAAAGTAGGGTTTCCTAGCAACAAACTGGTGTCCATAATGGTCTCTTTGGTCTCCTGAAACAAAATACTATAGATCAATTAATCTCTGCCAGAGTCTCTGTGGTCAACTGATTTTAAGCAATGCTTGAATCTTTATGGTTACACATAGTACATTTTGTAATGTTCTTAAATCTATAACTACATTACAAATATCACATGCCTATTTCACAATCAAACTTTTATCAAAGTACTTGCAACAGTGAGGTGAAATGAGATGAGATGACACTTCTGATATTTCAAAACTTAATGGTGTTTGGGGCCTTTGGAGAAAAATTTTAACTTTCAAGATCAATATGTACAATTTTTTTGAAGTGCTTTACCCTTGGGACTTCAGAGCTGTGCTTGGAGACCTATCTTACTGTAAGAAAAGATATTTTTTTTATTTCAAATTTCACACTGCCTCCTTCCCACATTGTTTAAAAATTACTCTGTGCAGAAAATACTACCAGATATTTTTTTTATCATGGGGAAGAAAACATGTTCCTTTCTAAGCTCTTTTTTTATAAAAGTACAGAATAACTTCCTTTAAATTTAAAGGGAAAACGTCACTTCTTGTCAGAGGCAAAGATCTTAAAAAGCTTCTGGCAAAAGACTAAAGTTTATATTAGTTCTGGGAATCTGAAAGTAATAGAAGATTTGTTTTTTATTCTGTGTTGGAGTTATAGACCTAGCAAATGAACAGTACACATGGGGAGCAAGAGCATGACCTTTGCACAGCCTCTGTTTTCCTGTCTGCAGGAGAGAATTTGGGGAAAAAGTTGGAAAATTAGGAATGGAAGACAACTAGCTGGTGTTACAAAAACATCCTGTGTTACCTGTAGTAATGTGGTACCTCCTTAATTCTGAATTCTCTGAAGACAGGGTCCTAATGATACTGCAACTTGTAGTATTGTGTATGTATGTGCATGTATATACTCAGTGTAATTTCTTGGTATCTAAATTACAAGTGGCTTACATTCCCTTTCCTTTCAAAATGCTTTGCCTCTGTTTCAGTAAGTGAATTTTATACCTGAAGGGTTGTTTGAGAAATTTTGTTAGACTGAAATGTATTTCAGCCTTATTTCCATAGACTAGTCTAATCTTATAGAAAAGAAAAGCCCTAAAGCTGCCTGTGTATGTATGTGTTTTCAGATTCATTCCAGAGTCCCCCCGCTGGCTCTATTCTCAAGGCCGGCTGAATGAAGCAGAAGATGCCCTCTACCTCATTGCTAAGAGGAACCGCAAGCAGAAGTGCACTTTTTCATTAAAACTCCCAGCAGAGAGGAGCTCCAGAGAGGCGGGCAGCTTCTTGGATCTGTTCAGATATAAGATTCTCTTGGGACGCACCTTGATCATGATGTTTACCTGGTACTTGAAATACTTTGTAGGCCCAGCTGTGCTACTGTTGCATCTTTTAAGTCTTTGACAGAACATGTTGCTGAGAATTGGCTCATCCTGCAGATTGTACTTCATCTCAGCCTGTGTTATTAGGGACACTGTACCTAAAAAGGATCCTTGTATTATAATATTTCCTTAGTGCATTTCTAACAAGAAGCCATTTTTACAGTCTAGTTCTGAGGCGTGTTATCTTTGCATTTGTTGTGCTTTTTGAGTCTCAAAATAGTTCAGAACTACTTCTTCCTTTCTGACCCTCAAAGGCTGCTGAGATTAGTCGTGCTGTCCTCCTCTTTGGCCCAGTGCTGTGTCAGTACTTTCAGTCACATGGATTATTCTTTGTTTTCTGTGTAAGGAGCCCATTAGCAGGTGGGTGGTCTACCTTGTCTAATGAGTGTGTTTATTTTCTTAAGAGAAGGTGCTGCCAGTGCTAGCAGTTGCTGTAGTAAGGAGCAGGAACCCATGATGCTACCTCTAGTCACTAGCAGAAATTTAATGCCTGAAGTGTCTGTTTTGTTACAGATAGTTCTGCTAGCCCTGAGTCTTTTGCTGCTACTTTGAAATAAACCCTACTCACCTGTAGTATGTGAGTCCTCTGGAGTTACTGTTCATACAGTTGCTTTTATAATGCATATATTTTGGGAAGGTGAATTGATTAAGAAAACAAATGGCATTATTTTGTCAGCAGACAACACAGAGCTGTTTTCCTCTTGCTTTTCCAAACGCTTATTGCAGAATAGGTGATTTTTCTGTTCCTTAAATGAGAATTGCTGATTTCCTGCAGAATGAATTAGTGACCTGTTCCTCTTTGTAAAGACAACAGCCAGTCAGGGTTACAAAAGAAAAGTAAAAAATCAGAATTGAGGAATGAATAAAACTGGACCAGGGTGTGGAAATTAAAAGAAGGTGGAAGTGTTATCTGAACTGTTTGAGAGAGTTTACACACAATTGGAAAAGTATGGACAAAAGTGAAACCTGATAAAACCAAAAAGGACAGACATCATTCCTCAAGTCAAATAATAAAATCGTGATCATATTTTAACTTTATTCTGGTTTATGCACATTCTTCTTAACTGTAGTCTTAAGTTTAACTGCGTAGTAAGTGAGGTATTAGGTCTGTGGAGAGACAAAATGGTTTCTTTACCTAGAAAGCATCATGTACTTGTAGAAAAACATTTTAGACCTATCTTCTGAAACACTAAATATAGCTTAGTGTATTGTGCCAGACCAGTGCTGTGATTTGGCAGACAAAGTGACAGCTCTGATTTTATTCTTTTTCTGTCTTTTGCAGGTTTGTGTGCAGTTTAGTTTACTATGGTCTTACTCTTAATGTGGGTGACTTGGGTGGAAGTATTTATGCCAATTTAGCCCTTTCAGGGCTGATAGAAATCCCAGCGTACCCAATATGTATTTACTTGATTAACCAAAAATGGTAAGTATGAAATTTGTTTACCCATTCAGGGTTTTGTTTTGTTACAATATTTCTCAAAGATAAGTTTCCTGTATATTGCATCTCCTAGCTTGTATCTGTTGTGTGGGGCTTCCTGCTTCAATTTGAAAGTGCCATTGATATATCTTTATTTCAAGTAACAGTTTAATTTGTTCTCAGTAGCTCACTTGCTAATGAGCCATTTAAATTTGGCTCAAATGAGGTTGATCTCCTGAACAGTAGAACCTAGCTGTGATGACTCCTTGCTAACACAAGATGGCGTTCTTCCCACCTCTGTCTTGTAATCTCCATTCTCACTCTTATGTCGAAACTATTGCAACTAAACTCAGCTGAAGCTATCGTGTGGTTTCGTGTAATAGTTGCTGTGTGCACTAGTATGTGAGTAGAGCTGTTGATTCAGATATTTAGCCTTTTCCTCAGCCATGATACTCTGGACAATGTCTTTCACTTTTTGTAGAATTCACCTCCCAATCTCTTCTCTACGTGTCTCCTGAGGAGCTTTACAAACGTGCACACACAACGGGAAGCAAATCAAAATCCTAGAAATTGTCAGCCACTGCATAAAGGCTTCTTGGTGCTCATTTTAAGAGTGCAGTAGAAACTTGTTTAAAAACAGTGTGAGAGGAAGTGTTTGTGGGAGATGACATTCAGAATTTCCAACTGCAAATAGAGACAACGTGAATTTAGAGGACTCGTTGCTCTGCAAACTACAGATCTAATGCAGAATAAAGCTTTGTTGTCCTTGCACATCAGGTTTGGTCGGAAGCGAACATTGAGTGCATTTCTGTTCCTGGGAGGATTGGCTTGTCTTATTGTCATGTTTCTTCCTAAAAAGAAAGGTAAATATTTCCTTTTGTTTCTGGAGTATTTGATAAAAATTGGTAAATAGAGCATCCCACAGCCTAAGAATTTGATGGCTGCCAGTAGATTACACTCATACCACATGTGAGTCTCAGTTTTTGAAGCCAGAGAAGCTAACTCACAAAAAGGATAAGCAGCAGCCTTCCTAAAACCTTAGGAAGGTTTGGATTTGAACTTTTGTCTTTGGATTCTGCCCTTTACTTCTGATCATATCAATTGCTCCTTTCCAGTGTTTTGACTTAATTCCAAAGAATCATGTTTCTTGGGGTATCTCATTAGCCAAATGATATGTCAGTGTAAGTAATACCCATGCAACTTGTATGTATCTCTCCAAGTGAAAGACCAATGTCAAAAGATCCTAAGAATTGAATACTGGGGCAAGTTTCCATCTTTTTTTCCTCAGTATTCTGTGATGTTCAAGACTGGTATGATTGTGGTATTAGTAATGTGGCCACATAACTTTTAGTTTAGAGAGCAGTCTGAAAATCTTCTGAAGCAAGGGGTCTTTAAAAAATGTGAAATGAAATGTCTTTTTTGTAAAGACACTACATTCATTTCTTTATTTTGGAGTGTTTTTCAAAACAATAGAAACAACATTGCAAAGTGAGCAATTTTTCCTTTTAAAACTAGCTACATAAATTTATCTTAGCTTTTTAAGATTTGTGTGTATAACATCTGTCATAAGGAGAGAAAATTCTTCAAATGTTTGAAGCATGATTCAAAAATATTAAATATTTATGATAGAGTGCATAAATTGTTCTAGATGGCAATGAGTCTAATAGGTGAAACTTTTTTAAAGGGCTGCAACTCAAGCTTCCAGAAATATTCCAGATGCTAGACCCTGGACACTCAGAGATACTCTGGTTAGGCTGGTACCAGTCATCAAATAGTTTTTGCATATCAGGCCAAGTATAATGTGAAAAGGAAAAGATTTTCAGACTCTAAAACTGTGAGACCCCAGGAAATCAGCTGTGCTGAACTGCCAAAGTCAGCCAGGAGCCAAGTGCCCTAGGAAGCAAAATGGCTAACTGGCCAGAAGCAAGCACCTCTCTCTACTGAGCATGATTTGTTCAAAGCAGTAATGGCTTATGCTGTAGCCTTCCCTGGTAGGCATTTAATGCATGTTCTGATGTGCGTGGTATAAATGAGTAAGCACTAGCTGTTCAGACAAAACTGAGCTGGGTAGGATTTTTGGTATGGTTCTTTACAGCATCTTCTTGTCTTTTGTTTTTCTTCTAAAGTAATAATGTTAGAAGCATGTCATCATACTATGGAATTGACACTGAATAGGGCTCTTCTAGTAAAACATCCTTGCTCACTTTTGAAAAATGTATCCATTATTCTTTTCTGAAACTACTTCTGTCTAAGTTCAGTATTTTATTAGTGGTAGACTCAGGAAATGTTGAGTTTCAGTTTCAGCTTTTACTATGTTTATACTATGTTTATGAACTATGTTTAATATGTTTACTATGTTTATGTTATGCTATGTTATATAGGATTTTTATCTTGCATTTCTAAAATTTGATATTCTAGTAGACCCTTAAAATATGATTTAAATGCTTTAAAGATGTCACTGTAACACCAAGGTCAAGGAAAGGAAAACTCAGTTTCTCTTTTTTTCTGGTATTGAGCAATAGTTCCATTCTTTAGTCTCTGGAACTGTTCAGTCATTTAGCCCAGTCTCTTTCTATTGGATTATATTTAACAGAATGGAAACAATTTTGGGCTAGTAGCAGGTCTGCTGTGAATTTAATATCCATTTTTTCAGTTATTTTTCAGTGTTAGATGGAGAGTTTTCCTCTTTGTACAGATTTGACTGCACAGATACAGGTAATAAATCTCTAGACACAGAACATATTATGTTGGATGATTTCTTGCATTGCTGCCTAAAAGAAAGCTCCTTGGATTCTCTTGAGTTTTGACAGTTCTTCTGAAGGTACAGTTCACCTCTGACAAGATACTGTCCTTTAGTAGAAGAACACTTGGCTGCCATAGCAGATTCTTCAGTAGATTCCTTTTTACTCCATACTGTTGTGTGATTGAAACGATTACAGAGATGTATTTGAGTGCTCAAAAGCCTTACAAAGGTCACATTTTCTCTATCAGATACTGGAGTGTTCGCAGTGGTGAATAGTCGATCTCTGTCTTTGCTGGGGAAACTGACAATCAGTGCTGCATTTAACATTGTCTACATCTATACATCAGAACTTTATCCCACAGTGATCAGGTAACACAAGTTAATTTTATGGTCTTCATTTTTCTGATTCTCTTATTTCTCTTTTTTCTATTAACTGTACCTTTTCATTTGAGACTTTGTTATGTATAATGATTACCTGTTGTTCTGTATGCTAAATTTCTTACTTTATCCTTTTCTCACTTCTTCCTCTGTCAAATTTGCAGTGTTCTCTTCAGACTAACCATATTCTTTATATAACAGCAAAATAGTCCTTTGGTTGCTTGGTACCACCCACAGTCACCTCTCTACTAATGAGGATAAAAATAGTATTGCTGGTATTTCTTTAATGGGTGATATCTGTAACTTTTTCAGTGCTTTATAAACCAGACAACTCTGTTAAACACTCATACTTGCTTAACCAGCAACATGAAGATGACTGGTCAGTAGGCATTGTAAAAGTAACTTAATGCTTCATAGGCTGTATGTAAGCAACAGTAAAGTTTCGCTCACTAGAGGCAGAAGTACCTTGTGCTTGTGCTGACAGAGCAGACAAAAGCAGCTATTGTATGGTCCAATTTTTAATAGATGCTTTAACCAGGTGTTATTGTTGATGATCAGCCACCAGTGAAACTATACTGTGGTATCTTTCATGGGTGGGCAAATCTGCTGAAACATAGGATTTGGATAAAGGATCTTAGCCAAAATTTCAGGCAGAGACAAGATGCAGTAAGTGAAATTGCACTTGCTTTGCCTCTATGTGTGTGTATGTTTAGAATTCTGAATATGCAGGGGATTTTTGCTTCTCTAAGCACAAAGTGTGTTTTAATTCCTGTCTTGGGATGCTTTCAGTTATATTTGACTTTTCTGGTTAATGTGGTCAGGGTAATGACTGAGGGGGTGTGTTTTCCTTGCTCACTGGCACTTTTGAAATCATAATTTCTCCTATGCAAATGTCACTAGTTAATGATTTTTTTCTTCTTAGGAATG
Source organism: Elanus axillaris (assembly GCA_026212715.1). Taxonomy (NCBI): domain Eukaryota; kingdom Metazoa; phylum Chordata; class Aves; order Accipitriformes; family Accipitridae; genus Elanus; species Elanus axillaris. The sequence continues at coordinate 3,840,255 of JANZLQ010000031.1, read as the reverse complement.
TTGGAATGGGTGCCTGCTCCATGTTTTCCCGTGTTGGTGGAATCATTGCTCCTTTCATCCCTTCATTGGTTTGTCTGAACTTCTCACTGTTATGTTTTTGTTTTGTGACTGTGATCTATCAGAGACTTATAGAGGTGGGAATATTTTGGATAAATCATGTATATAAAGTAAGATGTGTGAATTTCATGTCATAACAGTATTGTGGTAGGCCAAAGGCGTTGCAGTATATTCTATGTGATTAGACAAAAATTCAGCGTTTAGTTCAGAAGGTGCTTTAAGCGCTGTAAGAATTTTGGGACTTAGCTAGTGGACTTTATCAATACAGTAACTTCAAAATACCAAGATGGTGATACCCAATTTTAAACCTGAAGGCAGCAATAGCAAAAAACCCACATTGTTAAAAGATCTACTGCATCAAGATAAAGCATATGGGCTCAATAACTTGCATTTCTGAGAATAAATTAGTTTTACTATCAGTGCACTTCACTGAATATCCATGGATTATAATTATCAGCAAAGTGGTTCATCTTTCAATGAATGAAGATGGTGATGTGGAGACCTCATATACTGGCAAGGCTTTTGAGCACAAACTTCACAGCAGTCTGTCAAGGCAAAGAAAAATTCTGAAGAACGAAACATGGGGGATGATACTGTTATTTTCCTCTCTGTTCATAGTCTTATGTGTGTGCAGGTAAAAGCGTGCCAGTTTTTCACACAAACTGCTTGCTGAGGTCAAGTGACAATTCCTTTAATGTGACAGATTTCACCTGGAATAACTTTCCTCTCTGCCATTTGCCATCTTGTTAGGTCAGGCAGAGGGCTAGCAAAAGGGCAGGTGAGCACAGTGAGCCTTTTAATCTGCAGAATGACACATTGGGTTGGTGAGAGTGTGAGCACATCTGGGGTACAACAGGCAAAGCCAAGACTGGTGCACATCTCCCAGGCAGATTTAATAGCTTTTATGTAGCAGTTGGGACATCCATTATATTGTATCTGGCAGAGACTTGGTGCTGCAGGAGACAAATCTTGGATCACAATGTTTGAAGGGGTCCCATGCAAGTGAAAATAGCTCTGATTAAATAATGAATAAACACTGATTTGAAGAAAGAATTAACTAGTTTTGTGTTGTGGCATTTCAACACTTTTAATGCATTTTTTTCAATATCTTTTATTTGGGGATCTTATAAAAAGGGTAGGAATGGAAAAAGTTAGTTGCTGAACTGAGAGATGAAATGTTGCTCTTGTATTTGATCACAACCTGTTACTTAATTTAGAATTGCTCTTTACTATACAAAGTGAGTTTTTGAAACAAACAGCTAAAGTCTTGCCTCTTTTTAAATGAGCCTACTGGTTGTCTGAATGTGAATGTACACATTTTGGAGCTGTATTGTAGATGACTCATATTTTTGCACACACCTTTCCCCAGGGTAGTTTTGCTTGTAACAAGCTATGTGAAAACAGGGATAGATGTCAAAGGAGGAGTATAAATATTGCTTAGGCTGTCAGGGATGACAACAGGAAGGCCAAAGCTCAGTGGAAGTTAAAACTAGCACAGAGCATAGATAGGGATTCCATCAGCTAAAGGAAACTTAGAGAAAATGTTTAGCCTGTTGTTGAATGGGATGGACATCCTATTGGCAAATGAAATGGAATAAGCTGAAATACTTAATGCTTTTGCTTTAGTCTTCATAGGTGAAGCCTGACCCCAAGACTCTGTGCATATCAACACAGTTGAGGAAGCAGAGGGCCAGCAAATAGTGGAGGAGCAATAGGTTCAAGAACACTTAAAAATGAAAGGTTTCCATTCCATGCAATAGGATTGCCTAAGAGGTGGTGAAAGAGCTGGCTGTGATAGTGAGGCAAGTGTCCATCATCTGACAAACCATTGTTGTAGAGAAAGGTCACTGATAACTGGGGAAAAAAAAGCTGATGCTATGTGCATCTTTAAGATCAGAAAGTGGATCCAGGAAGTTACAGGCTGAGCAGCTCAAACTCAGTCTCTGGGACATGACCTCTCAGTCTGTTTCTGAGCATGTGAAGGCCAAGAAGGTAATCGGGATCAGTGAACATGCATTTACAAAGGACAACTCATTCTCAGCCAGTTTGATTTGATATTCAGTTATTTCATTGCAGAACATAATATGGATGAGAAAAGGGAGGAGAGCAGGAAAGGGGTTTGTGAGGCTTTTGACACTGTCCTACAGCATTCTTGATTGGAAGCTGAGGAATTGTGTCCTGCATGAAAGGGATATTGGATGTGAATGTTGCATGGACCACCAGCCTCAAAGGGATAGTGACAGGCTCTGTATTTGGTGGCTGGTGACAACTGGAAGATAAGACAGAATATATCCTCCTTGTATTTTTAGGGAATGCAAAGTAAGGAGGAGTGATTGGCACACCACATGGTAGATGTTGAGTCCAGTGGGACCTTTTGGGCCAACAGAAGTCCCGTGAAGGCCAACAAGAAGAGTAAAATTCTGTTTCTAGTGTGGACCAATTACATGGTCAGTACGGGCTAGGAACCAACTGGCTGAGTAGTAGCCTTGCTGGAAGAGACCCAGGTACGACAGAGGATGACAAGTTAAATGGGAGCTAGCAGTGTCCTCTCATCACAAATTGGCAAACTTCACACTGAGCTACATCAGGCCAAATTCAGTATGTGGCCCACAGATTAAGTGCCCTCCCAGTTCTAGAGGGATGTTGAAAAATCTGGGGAGGGCCCAGTGGAGGGGTAACCAAGATGGTCAGGGGCCTAGAGCACATGGCTTCAGATGAAAGCTTGAGGGAATATTGCACCTTTGATCTTCCTAGCAGCGTGGAACAGTTCAGCAGGGGTCAACAGCCACAAGTTTTGGTTTGGGGGTTAGATAGGAAATTTGGAAAATACTCTTTTTGAGAGGTTTAATGCAGCCCTGGAACAGTCTACTTGGAGGGGGAATCTCCATCCTTGGAGCTATTTCAATACTCGGTTACACAAAACTGTGATTGACCCAGTCTTATGTTGGCTGTAGTTGTGCAGAGTAGGTGGCTGGCCTAGATGACCTCAAGAGTTTTCTTCCAGCCAGTGTGTCTGTGATTGTGATACTTCTTCCCTACTACAAAGTGATGTTGCATTTGTTAAAAAGTGTATATATTATAGACAAGAATTGAGTATAAATTCAACAGGCATTTCTTTTTAAAGTCCATCCCCAAAATCTGTGTGAATCTTGTAGTATTGATAGGATACAATTGACAATAGTGGGTAAAAAGACCAGTAGGATTGGTAACCTTTATGCTAAATATGAATACAAACACTTGCCACAGGGAATGGTTGTAAAGGTTAAGTGCTTTAATATGCAGTATGAACTAGAGGGAACCAATCTCAACCTAACTGTTCTCTTTTTCCAGAAATCTGTACAGTGGTCTCTGCCTTATATTGTGTTTGGAGCAACTGGTCTTTTGTCTGGGCTCTTAAGTTTATTGTTGCCAGAGACCTTAAACAGCCCTTTGCTAGAAACTATTTCAGACCTGCAGGTGTGCTCATACTGGAGGCTGGGTGATGAAGCGATGTCATTGCAAGCCCTAGATGGCTCACAGGTATATTCATTTTTTTCCCTAGTAATTTTCTGTGTGTTTATTTCAGCTGTCAGCTTGAATATGCCACTCTAAATAGATTAGGATAGTGATTCTTGGCCTGTGGAGGATAGGCCCCAAGGAGATACAGAAGATAGTTTAGTAACCTTACCATCACATCTGAAATGTCTGGAAACACAGGCTGAAACATAGCTGGGTAAATTCATCCCTTCTAGGCCAAAAGCTTACAATCTTTCCTCTGGGATAAAGGACTCGATGGTGTCTGTGCCTCTCTAATCTTTAAGATGGATTGCTGCAGCATGCTTCTTGCAAAGCTGGCCATTGACATTCGAGAAGCCTTAGATGTTAAAGAAAATAGAAGCCTGTTTCTGAAGGGCTGTTCTCAAAGGCAGCATACTGTATTTCTGCCCTGACCTGCACTGGCTGTTCTGCAATGTCAATTATTAGGTCTATCCTAGAGAGTCTTTAAATGGGTTGAAGCTAGACTAACCTCTGAGATCTGTCCCACTGTTGATTCTGGGAAATGAGATTTGTTGAAAACTTCAGAACTACAAAACTCCTAAATGTAAGTTTAAATAAATGTGGCAGCAGGATGTTTTTCAGTGAGGTTTCCTCGAATTTTGTTTTTTCATGTCACTTTATGCTTCATTTTGTCAAACTCCTGGATGCCTCTTGAGGTGTGTACATCTTAGTTGTGTGGAGGTTTTTTTCACATGACTGTTCCTCTGAATGGAGCAGGATAAGAGAAAAGTAGCTAGAGAGCTGGAAGTGGGTTTGAATTTTGGTAAGATTTTAATGTTTAAATCCTGGTCCCAAAATTTTAGGTATCGATGGAATAATAAAAATTAAGTGGTCAGAAGACTTGAAGGGCAACTCAGACAAAAAATGTTAGTTGTCCCATCAGGCTGAGATGAGACAGGATCCTTATAACACCTTTTACTTTAATTTGATTAATTTTTGGTCAAGCGGTCTGAGATTCACAGGTAGTCAAAGTTATTTTCACAGAAATCAGGAGGCAGAGTAACATTTATTTCTAGAATGAGAACAGTTGCTTCCTTTCAAAGGCTTCAGCATGCTGCCTTGTTTACCAATTTTAGCTGTAATAATTCTTGACAGGATAGCACAGTTTAGTGACAAAAGCACCCCTGAAGAAAGCTTGAAAGAGGCAGCCCTGTAATAATTAATTTTATACTTTAGCTACTTTACATGCACATTTTATAAACATTTTTAACCATACTGGATAATGTGTTATGCCACCACATTCTTGCTGGTTACACAAATCCATTGTATGCATTTACCTCAAGTTTACATCAGGTGTTATTTTGGTAATTACATCATTAACTGTGCAGATCGTTTACTAACAAAAAACAATTCTAGCAGGTGTTACAACTTAAATGGGGCAAGTCACATTTTTATTTTCCTTTGTAACCAAGTAAGGTCAGTATTATGCTTTGAGATGATAAGTATTGTTTGTCTGTCAGTATTTGCACAATGTGGTTTGCTTATGTCAAGCAGCCTTCTCAGGTTTAAATCTTCCCTGCTTGCACTTCTGCAGGCTTCTTAAAAATCTCAACCTGAACAGGATCCACAAAATAAAATTAATTTGAGAATGTTCTTCAGGAACACTTTTCCCCAGATGGATTAAAATTGTTGAATCCAAATGAAAAAAAAGTTGTCAATTCAGGCCTGAAGTAATCCTGCAACTTCACTGAAGATGTATCTGGAATGTGTGTGACACATTAGGGGCTTATTTTAAAGCTCACAAAAAGTGCTGATAAAATGTAAATCTGCTAAACATTAACCCTATTTGACAGGGCCATGGAGAAGTCTTATGAAGCTGCTGTAAGAAAGATGTAGAATTTATCTGGCATACCCTGAATTTCCCCCTGTGGAATCCATTGTCCTTTTGTATCACTTTAAAGATAACATGCATTCTGGTTGCCCAGAATAGAGGTTTTGTCTCTGTTAACATACATGAATGTGATATTCAAGTTGGACAGCATCCAGTGGTAGCCTGACTTCCCTCAAATAATTTTAGAAATCCAGAAAAAAGCATAACATGATTCCCTTTATATTTTCTGACAGGTCTTAGTGCTCAAACTGTTTGAAATCCCTTTGCAGTTAACGCATGTCGCTGTAGCAAAACTCCTCTGAAGACAGATCTAAAGCTACAGATTTTGCTTGCATGGTACTGTCAGTCAGGAACATGATTTCCATTTCTCTTTTTTTTACCTTCTCTCTCACCCTTCTTTATATATGACTAGGCAGGCAGAAGTCTTAGGGTGGATGCAAGCATACTGGAAAAAAAAATCCTAAATACTCAAACTAAATGGAGTTCATATTAGCAGGAGAATCTTAACTGGAATAATTTATCAGTTCCATGGAAGAATGCTACAGTGGCCAAATAAAAATCAATTAGCTGTAATAGCTGACTTAATTTGGGTATATGATATCAATTATGTTTTTAAAAGGACTCTGGCTGGAATAGGGAGTTTACTTTCTGAACATATGAAGTGGTAATGTTTTCCCTTTTCCATAACACCTTTAGTTAGTATTGCAGGGGGATCTTTAATTAAAAACTTGTATAGGAAAATGCCCATCTACACATGGGGAAGTAATAATTCAGGATGGAGAAGGTTTTACCTAATCAAGTAACCTGTGTGTTCTGAGCCTGTTTCCAGTAGCTCACTACTGAGAAGGGACCTTAATTTAAGTCTAAGAAAGCTGAGTAGATTATCACTTCAGAACTGCTCTAGCTGGTCTCTCTCCTGCATGTATTCTCTAGTGTACGGATGGAGCAGAGAAAGTCCATCCATTAGAAGACTCTCTTTAAAAGAGATTTTGAAGAATCAAGGACACAAATCTTAATTCACAGAATGTCTTCTACAGAGTTTTAATACGGTGATTTCATCTGTTTTTTTTTACTTTTTCCTCTACCAGCATTCCAACAGAGGCGTAATGGTTCATGCTTACTTATTTTAAGATTGATGTAGTGGCTTCTGCACTAACCAATGCCTTCATTTTTGTTTCTAGTCTGGAGACAAAGACAGTTCTGCAGGGAGTGGAAGTGAAGATGAGGAGTTTTATGATGCTGATGAAGAGACTCATATGATCAAGTAATGAAAAGAAGAAACACTGGCCTATTTTATGCCTTTTCTTACTTGTCTTAAGCTGGAGTGACTGGATGAGTACTGGGTACCTCACCTGTCAGGGAATGTAATTGGGCAAGTGCTTGTGTTTTTCCTGACTAGGGGAGGGGTTTGAGTACTGTTCAGACTAATTACACCACTGATGCTCTCCATATGAGACAGCTGTTCAAATTCTTGTGGCTCAGAATGATGGTGCATGGACTGCATTTGAAGCCAGGTGAGACAGCAAGGGTGGGATCATGTATTTCTGAAGCCTAGGAAATTACTTAGGCAGATTTGGACAGCTTTTCAATGCACGTGCTTGTATTTTAGTTTCAACGCAGTTGACTTTGGTTCAGTACAAATTGATAAATTTGAAAACATCCACTGTTCTTTTTCTGTAGTGTGAAAGTGGTCACAATGTGCTGTGTGCTACTCCAGTGGGAACAAATTCCTGAAATTGTATGTTAAAATAGTTTCAGTGTATTGAATAGGGGAGAGGCAACTATGAACATAAGGTTTCTTTATCTGCACATAGACACCTGTATAAAGTTATAGGGTGCAGCTGGTTAGTCATGAGCTGTGCATTAACTCGGTGATAATGGAAGGCCAGGAGGAAGGACTACAGAAAAGAGCAACCATAAAGCCTGCATACATAAAGGGCATTACTGATTTTATTTTTTTCCTTCTTTTCATCCACCAAGCTTTTTCTTGGGCTGTCTTATGCATACGTTTGCCACATGTTCCCCACATTGTCAGCACTGCTGTTTATAGCTTTGCCTACTTTTACCTTGTCCTCACTTTGCCATAAATATTGAAGCTCTGCAACTTCTCTGTGCAGTGAAATAATTATGTGAAGCATATAGTTTCATGGGTGGGACATAGGTGAGGTATTTATCACATACTGTGTGAGGTGTGTGTTAGAATATATATCTTATTTTTGTGGACCTATCTGTCTTTATTTCTGGAAGAAGCTTAACTCTGAAGTGGTAAGAGCAACTATGGGTTGCTGTTACATTTTTGGGGGTTATTGCCAGGAAGCTGCTAGTATTTATTTTAAAATCTTGTGTGTAGATAAAATTCTTATTTTAAAAAAAAGCAAACCTCTGAGACAGAATATGGTTACCTGTTTTTTAACCAGGTGCTTGCTCAAGCATGTGGTTACTCGACCTTGTTGAGGAAGACAAAGTCAACTCTTTTGATAACAGAAAGTTCATTGTAAGTGTTTCATTAGAGGGATATGGAATCTTGAAATATGAAATGTTCCAGCTTCAAAGATGAAGCCTTACAAAGTCTCAGTTTTCTTGATTACATTGTCATCTTCATCCTCTAACCTGTGGCGTTCTGTTTAAGATTGATTTCCATAAAATGTTTGTTAGTCTTTATACTTGGAGTTCCTAGCAAAGTGCCACACAACGGCAGCAAGTATATTGTTAGGCTTGCTAGCCATTTTTGTGGATATTGAAGTAAAAAAACTGGATTTAAAAAAAAAATCTAAGTTGACTGCTGAGTTGTGTCTGGTTGAACTGGGAAGCTCCTTTTAGTCTGAAAGGAAATTAAACAGCATCAGAAGTTTGCAGCTAGCTGCATGAACTTTGTTCACTGGGAAGTGTAATGCTGAGCAAAGTGCAACTACCCTGGTTGGTGCAGAGGACAGCCCAGAGACTGCAGATTCACACATGCAGTACTCCCACTTGGTCCAAACTTGATCCAGGCATTGACTGTGAGTGAAGTGGGAAACTTCAGCCTATGGACAATGTGTCAGTATTGTGATTTTTCACCTGTGTTAGGAGCTTCACTAGAAGAATTCCAGCCTGCAGTCTTCACTTTGTTTTTTCCAGACTGTTGAATAGTTGTTGTAGATGTGGCAGGGCACTTTTAAACGCAGCCAGGTAGTCTTTCTGCCTTATTTGGCCCTTCTGTATGCAAGGAAATTGTTCCAAATAAGGTACTTGGAAAGGTTGAATCTATTTGTTCAAAGAATTTTTTTTAGTTTTGCATTCACATTTTGAATTATGGACAGCTAGAAAAATGACTTTTTTGTTGCTGATGGCTTCTAAATAAAGAAAACCTGCTTGCTTAGAAGTGAACAGTGGTAAACCTGAGGGTATTAACATGCTGCCAAGACCCAACAGGTTCTTTTAGGTGTTTGTTGCCTCTGTCCCTTTTTTGGATGGTAGGTTGAGTAAGTCACCTGAGGCAGACAGGAACTGTTAGGTTTTCGTGTCATTATCTGCTACTGGCAACCCTGGTCATGCCATAGGACACCTCAGCATAATTTTCATTGGAACAGTAGGATGCTGTAATGGTTCAGGTGGAAATCACTCTTTACAGGACCTGAGCTGCATTTTGTGACAGTCTTCAACTTACAATTAAACTTCCTTCTTCACTCATGCAGTTTTAGATCATAAGTATAAAAATGTAAAATTGCAAAAACAGGATTGAAGAAAACAAGCAATTTTTTTTCTGTAAGAGTTGCTGCTCTTTTTTAAACCTTGAATCTGTCCAGCGTTTGCACCTTTGGAACTTTAAAAGGGCAGCATCTTTTTTGTGTTAACCATAGGAACTCTCTATTGTTACTTTTCCTGGCCAGTTAATTCAGAACTTCTATAGGAGAGAATGCCTCCAGGAGGAGCTCAGCAATGTAGTGTCAGGCTTCTTACAATTACTTGTTCCTCCTTGTGTTCTGAAGTCCAAATCTGTTAAGTGCATTAAGTTTCTTTTCAGAGAGGTTTGTTTTATAAAACAGAACTGGCCTTCTGATACAGAAACCTAAACTACTTTTTTCTTACCCATAGAGTGTAATGCTTTATAATACTGAGATAATTGTGCTATATGCAACATTCACTGGGGAGAGATGCTGCACAGTGTTTTGTAGCCTATGTGGTCAGCATTTTTTGTATCTACATGGAGCACTGCTGCTAAGCAGAAGTTCTTCATTTGAACAGTGCCTGCTGTTATGAGTCTCGCAACCATGTTACTTGAAAGTCCAAGTCAGAAGGTCAGAGAGAACTTGTGAGTTTGAAGTTATATGTAAGCAGTCTGCCTAGGCCCAGTTAATAAATCTCAGTGTTTGGGCAGTAAGCTTGCCCTAAGGAGCTACTGGAGAGTAGAGGCTAATACAGCACTAGACATACCACAGTTTATGAAATACTGTAATGCTAAGAGTTTGAGACCCAATATCCTTGCTTTAGTTGAGTGAAGTATGACAACCTTACTCACATTTTTTTGCTAGAGTAGCTTTGTATACTAAGCAGCCTACACTGTTAATTGGTTTTTGTGTTGTGCAGGCACTAGGATACCTACCCCCAAGACAGGAATTCCTTCCCTGGATTCCTTTGGTTTTGTAGCTGTCATTTTTTTCAGCCAGCTCACTTAGTGGGATTATGCTAAAGATGAGAGAGGCTTTCCCATGGTGCTGATTAGTAAGATCTTAATACTGTCTTGGGTGAGGTATGTTTGGGATTTTGCTATCTGGGGACCTCACAAGTGATACTTGAGTACAGCTGGGAGTAAAGGAGAGTGACAGGTTATGTGAGACAGCATGGAGGAGAATCAGCTGGAGGGAGTCAAAAGAATAGAGGATTCAACAGAAACACTTTAGGGCAAGGGTAGGTGAAAACAAAAGATAGTAGCTGTTGGGTGGAAATACCCTTCTAGCTGCTTGTGTTGACTTCAAGCTTCTCCTTTCAGAGCTAGCATTGGTTCCAGGATGTCTTACTGGGGCCACCAGTTTCATGATTTTCTTCTTAATGTCAGCTTTGTTGTTCACTACTACTTCAGTGATTAAACATTTCTTTTGATCCACATAAAATGTGGAACACTTCAGTTTTCTTTTGGACTCAGTTTTTCTATGAAATGGCATGTCACTGAAATCATTAAAATTTTTAAAGCCCTCTTTTGGAGAATGCTGTGTAACTGGTCATCACTTTTTTTGCCTTTAGAAAGATGGGAAGATGAGACTTTTTTGATGCATTTTTGTGACACAACTTCTTGTGAAGTGATACTTCAGCCTTCTGAAAGGTTTTTACTACCTGGCTATTTTCAATAGGCTGAAGAGAATAGAATAGGGAAGTGATTTGACTTTTTTTTTAAACTACTTCCCCTGAAAACAAAGCTAGTGATTTCTATTTAGGGATTGGGAAGGTGCTGTTCAGAGACTCCCTGACACACCAGAAACTTAGAAGTTCTGTGTTAAAGGAAGACCACAGGTGACTTGGTGTTCAGGTCAGGGTGCTGAGTGAAGAACATGTTGGCACCTCTCCAGAGACTCCTAATTAACCTGGAGCAGGTTGTAGCTAGTTGCCACCTTTGTTACAGTCAAGGCTTTAAGGATTGCAGCCACAAGTTCCTCTGTTCACAGTGCGCAATCCATGCCAGGGTTTCCAGACTGTATGGATGTACTGAGGCTAGTAGAATATCCTTTGCAGAACCATGGGGAATGCAGTTGAGCTGTACATTTTCCAGCCTATTTCACCTAAGTGTATTAAAGCCGTTTGCAAGAGAATGTTTTTGTTGTACTAGGAAAAGGGGAAGTGAGGAACAAACTTACTTTTCCTAGGGTGTGTTAATGGAAACATTTGAGCTAAAACTCTTGTTCCTGAGTCTTCTGCATAATCATCGAATGCACATATGGTTAGTATTACTTTGTTTTAGCTGAAGGGTGGTGTGCTATGTATACCTTTTACCACCCTGTTAGAGCTTCTTTGATCATGCTCTTTGACACAGCTGAATCTAGGCATCTGCGCATGCAAGTTGTGAGCCTTGCAGTAAGTATGTCAGAAAAGCCCACGAGCGGTGCTGTCATTTGATGGTGGAAGTTAGTCTGGCCCGACACATTTAATGCCTGTGTCAGAAATGTCTCTCTATTCAGCTGTTTACCAAATGGGAAACTTAGGGTATAGTTGTATTTTGAGTCTCATTGCTTGTATCTTACCACAAGATATGTTAAGTGGAAGAAAGATACCCACATAAGAAAACCAGTGACAGATCTAAATGTAGAATTGGAGGGTGAACAAACGTAGAGAATTTTTCTATGCTATGTATTTTTAATGCTTTGTCCAGTCTATTGTAGCTTTCAGATTTTCCAGGTGCTACTGTTATTTAAGTCTAATAGAGCTGGGTAAAACTTTCACCCTGATAGTCTGAATTTACTAAAGTCTCTCATTTTTGGTACTACTTGCTGTTTCTGTCATTCTGAAAAAAAGCTCCTGTATTGCCTAATGGGGAGCAGATTTTTCTGTTCTAATTTGAAGTGCCTGTTTTACAAAAGTTGTCTTTAATTTCCTTGGTCAACTTGATATGGCACTGTGTGTAAAGTAACATCATGGAATTGGATTATATAAGTGCCAAGGACAGTTTTTGCTGGAAAGCAATGGTCCAAAACTAGTTCTTGCTGCATTCATTTGAAATTCTGCAATGCAACATTCTAAAACTGGGATTTACAAGCATCTCCAGAGCTTTAGGGGACAAAGTTACCTTTGTCTTTCATTGCTCGGTTCACTTAAGTAGCTTTTCGTTTCTGGGAGACCAAAGAAATTAAATGAAGGATTTAAGATGAAGTGTAGGTTTTGTAGAACATGCAGAATTTATACTATGTAGCCATTACAGAGAAATCTGCAGAACCTGTTTGCTTCAGAGTTGAAAATGTCAAAGCTTACTCTAAGACTGATAAAACCTGGTTAAAAACTGCACATTGGAATTTTAGTTCATTCATCAGCCTTACAAGTGCTCATTGCTAATAACAGTTTGCCTGGAGCTTCATAGGATCTAGCAGATTCCTATAAAATGCACAGTCTGTTTGAGGTATTTCTAAATAATTATGTCTAAAGATTAAATGCCTATTGCAACTAAAATTCGCTGCAAGTCAGCCCTATCATGGCTGCTTGTTTGCCAGTCAGTAAATAGGCAGATGGCTAAATGCTTATGCAACAAGAGCTGGCTGCCCCTGGAAGAATGGTTTAAAAGAAATAATCTGCTTTCTCCAGTGTGCATGCAGAATGAAGTGGGACCATGGGGTGTCAGGGTCCTCTTATACAGCAAGCTTATAGAAGGGAGTATGTTTAAATAATTACTTGCCCACCCTCATTTACAAAAGGTTTGTAGAGGAAACGGGTCTTTAGCAGACATGTTACTGCCTCCCACTAATACATCTGAGGTGCTCATATTATACCTACTTTGTCAGGAGGCAGGCAAAAAGTATGGCAATAAGAAAACCTTTACCAATATTGAAAGTTACACTTGCTTAAAGATGTCCTGTGAGAGTTATCTGGCACATCTGTGTTCAAAAAATGTTTTTAAATGATGGAAACTTGATTGAGATTTTTCATGTTAGTTTGTAAGGAGAAAAAAAAAAAAGTGTTGTAGACACTGATGAAAATTGCTATAGAGCAGACAGCTGCTGGGTGATTTGTGATAAAAGAATTTATTGTGGTTGTGATGTCACGTATGCCTCTAAAAGACTGGTTTCAAGTATTTGATCCTTGTCACTCCCCAAAGTCTAATCCAAATTTTATTTTGTTCTTGTTAAAAGTTGAGTAAGTCTTGTAGAAACTGGAAGTATATTTTTCATATAAATACTTTTATTGCACTACCTTTCCTTCCTGAATCTAATAATACTTTGGGTTTTTTAAGCTACCTCCTTTATGTTGAGCTTTTTTGTCAATTTTGTATTTAATTGATTTTTAGGAAACTACAAACTATTTCCTTCTTTTTTTTATGTGGGAATCCATGACTTAAAGACCACAAGTCTTCCTTCTGCTTTTTAAGTTTTTCTGAAAGGCCTTTTTAAATTTAAAGACTTAAGCTTTTGAAGGAGCAGCATAATTACATACTTAGAACATGGATTCTCCTGTGTGTAGTTTGCTTTTTAGAAGGGCCAGAAGCCCTTAATTTTATACTAACCTCAGTTGAGGATGTGGCTTTTTGGGGGCAATAAAAAGTTTTGAGTTGGGGAATTTTAACTGGCAATAAATTAAATGGATTAAAGAGCTTCTAGTTACTGGTTTTGGTGTTGAAAGAAAAAATAAAGAAAACATGTAGGGAAACACTGCTGCTTTTTTCCATATACCACTCTTCCCTCTCTCCCCCATGCCATCCTCCACCCCACAGTGGTCTCCAGTTCCCTGGCTGCATGTTATGCTCAGTTCCTTCAGCAAGGCAACAGGCAGCACAGGAGATTGGGATCAGTCTGTTGTGCTTGCTGTTCTTTCACTGCTCCTTGTTTCTTACTCAGCTGCTCTTATGTGGGTTTCTTCACCAGCTGCAGTCCCTTCAGTCTTGTAGCTCCTGAGTCTACTCTCAGCCTCTGCTCAGGCTATGATTTTCCTCTGGCATTTCTCCTGCTCAGCTGCCTCTTCTTTTGGCTCTGCTTGTGCTGGCATGGTCTTACCCTTTTTTCCTCCTACTGCTATAGCACTGTAATCTTTTTCTTGGCATTGACTGCCCTTTCTTAAACATGCTTTTGCAGAAGTGCCAGAACCTCCTCTGACAGTGTTGGAGTACAGTGGTCAGTCCCCACTGTGCCCAAGAGGCAATGGACACTAACTGAAACACAGGAGGATCCATCTGAACATAGGGAAGCACTTTTTTGCTGTGAGGGTGACAGAACACTGGCACAGGTTGCCTGGAGAGGTTTTGGAGTCTCCATGCATGGAGATATTCAAAAGCCATCTGGACATGGTCCTAGGCAGCCTGCTTTATTAGGTGGTCCTGCTTGAGCAGGGGCGTAGGATCAGATGACCTCCAGAGGTCCTTTCCGACCTCAACTGTTACATGATTTCTGTGCTGCCTGTTGGTGAGCTGGCTGGAACCACTGGGCAGTCCTGGGCCTCTTCCCACACAAGCCACCCTCACTACCAAAACCTGACAGTTACACTCAGTACATGACTGTACAGGGTTTTCTTGCAAATCAAGTCCTTACAGTTTGAGCTGACAGTTTTTGTGAGTGGTAGTTGGTACTGTATTCCCTTTCTGTGTTACTGTTGTCTTAGGTCAAGTAAATGAAACTCCTAAGGATATAATTGGACATTTATAGGAGAGTTCTGTGTCTGGTTACATTTGCATCCCTGCTGATTTCAGAAGACAGAACTTAGATCTCCCCTTGACCAGAGGAGCAGCCAAAGGGGTAAACTACTTTCTGTTCAGCCCTGCATCATCATGAAAACAAGTCTTTGTATAGTCTCTATATCCTGTAGACTGTATTATTTCCTCATGCCAGTTTAATTTGAACCAACAATCAAAAGTCTCTTTGCCAGCTGAGAGTTGAGTAACAGGATAGTGGGCACAGGGGGGAATAGATTCACTGCATCAAACAAAAATCAAGTTGTATATAGTTGGTGTGTGTATTTTTAAATACTTAATTTGGATTACTTGAATACTGAGTGTTATGAGCCTTCCTGTGTTAAAATGAGGACTGATATGTTTCAGAAGTACTTTCTCTTCTTTAACTGTATTACTGTGCTGTTGTTAACTCAGAGTTGTACTGCCGAAAAGTCTGTTTTTAGAATACTTGATCTGAGAAGTGACAACTAAATACAGCATAAGCTTTTCCACAATAGACCTTTTATGGTGGTATATTCATATGTTCTGTGAACAGCTGTTGGATCCACCTTTTTAAGATGTTCTTTACCATAGGTGAGGGGCCATAACAAATGTTGAAGTGTTCAGAATAATTGCACTTACCTATTCTGTTTTCTTAATGTATTTCCTATGCATACTGCCTTACCTGTATGTCCTGTACTTCATTTGAGGTATGAAAGGTAATTATCAGGTTCTTAATTTATAAAATGTAAAAAATAATTCTGTAATACTACATATTTTCCAGTGATATCTGTCTTCTAAGAGAGGGTGATGGTGGTAAGGCCAGCTGAATTTAATCAAAAGTTAATATTGGTGGTTTTTACATTCTCACTTAATTTCTGAATATTTTGATCATTTGAAATATATTTTTTCTTAAGATTTTCGTAGAGGCTACCTATGTTAGTCAATTTCTAGGTGATTTGTAACAACTCTGATACTGCCTCTGACTCATACAGTTCATATAATGTCAACTTATTTTGTGCCTTTTCTTCCCCTGACACAAAATCTCTCAATAAAAACAAGCTCTTTTGCAACACTGCAAACCTATTTTATTGTACTGATTTTTTTACTTGCCTGACCCTTTTGTTTTGTTTTCTGGAGGGGGCTGAAGCTCTCATAATAGAATAGATATTTATAACGGACTCTGCAGAAGAAAATTGACAAGGTGGAAAGCAGGTCATTTTGTAATGGCAGTGCTACAAAGCGCCTGGGAAACTGGGACTGTCAGTACTAATCAATATATTCCACCGTATCTATCACAAATCATTTTTAACAAAAACCGGCACTGGTGGAATGTGAGAATCAATTTACTACTGGCTTCAGTTGTGCTGATTGATGTTGAAAGACTGGAAACACTTTGGGGGGTTTAGCATAGCAAAATATCTGTGGTGGTATTACTAACATTTATACTGGGGGAGTTCCCAGGAACACTGGTTGGCACTTAACACCCCTTCTTTAAAGTGCTATGCAAATGTGCAAAACCAGTCCCTGTCCTCAGGGCTTGTGCCTAAACATCTTGGCAGGGAATGGCAGAATTTGAACATTTGTCTTCATTACCTGGAAATGAGGTGATAAATAGCTTGACTGCATTTCCTGTCCCCTGTTGAGTGACAAAGAAAATATTGTCTGAATCTGAAAAAGTGACTGTGGGAAAAATAGGAATCGGTGTTCTATTTAAACTGCTGGGTACCAGAGCTTTCATACCTCTGTATATGCTTTTTCAAAAATATATATTTTTTTTCCTTGAATAGCTAGTCCCTTGAGCAGATGCCAAAGCACTTAATCTATAAGTATTTTCAAGTGTACATACTAAAGATGATAGGTGGTCTACATGATAGATAATATTACCAGAACTTGTGTTATGTTGCATTTTACTCTTCCTTAACATAGGGTTAAGAACAATAATCCAGCCAGAGTCCCTATACATGCTTCCTGGGCACAGACCACTGCAAAAGTCATCCTTTGCCCTTGTATCACTTACTGCAAAAGAAAAATGCAAACATCTTGAGTATCTTTTCTGAGATGCTTTCTGGAATCTCCTGAAGCTTTAAACAGTGTATTTTGAAGTCTTTTGAACTCAAACATTTTAATCAGCAGCCGTTCCAGAATGAGTAATTAGAATATATGGAGCATACACCAGCTTCCAAAATAATGTGTATTGTTCATCCTTTGATCTAAAGTTGCCAGACAAAGGTCATCTTTTGTTCTTGTTATTTCTGATTCCTATGAGCCTTACTATTATTTCTGGTACTTGAGATACTTAGGATTTTACTTTAGTTTTTACTTTTGCTGCTGTTTCACCATGGAGATGATGATTGAAGCCCTACTTTTTAGATGTGTCTAGTTATGTGCTCAGCATAGTTCCACCCATAGCCACTCAAATTTGTTGTTCCCTCCTCTCATATGTTTCAATTACATGCTGCAGGGAACTGCTGGCCTGAAAAATTTTGACTGTTGTCATCTATGTGAGAATAAGGAGTGCTTCTGTGAGCTGCCACTAGGTATGGCAGTATGATCTGCCATACCCAAGGGCTGATTTACACTGACGCACCTTTCTTTTGATACTGTGTTAACTTGGGCTGCTCTTAAATGCAGAGTTGCTTGCCAGTGCTTTGTCTGGGAACTGCCTGTATCTTGCTGTAACTGGAGCCTGTTTGCCTACCAAACCATTGCATTACACTCTTTGTGGAAAAACAGAGTGAGATGCCAAGAATGGAGGAAGGGGCCACAAATTACGTATGGGAAGGACTGTGGGTCCCGTGGCTGTGAGATTTTTGATTCTTTAGTTAGTGTAGCTTTAACTTTTGCGTTGTGATGCTTCTACTGTCAGTAATTTTTCATGCTGACAAGAGGAAGGCAACTCAGGAAGTCATCAAATGGGAGGTGTGGAACTAAAGTGCCATCCCTTGAAAGCAGGGACATTTTGAGCAATGTGCTTGTCCCTTGCCAATAACAGCCCGTACTGGTGTTGAAATGGCAGTAGTAAGCATTGCCTACAAGTAGCTATCAGGCAAAATTACTCAGTTTTTCCAAACTGCACCAGCCTCAAATTTAACTGAAGTTATGTTTGTTCTACTGGGCTCATAGACTATTTCCAAGCAGTGCATTTCTGAGAGACACTCAACTCTGCCTTTTCCGGCATTGTCATCTTGCATCTTGTTAGTTACACAGAAACAAGACAAATGCTTGTTGTCAAATTCTCTCTGTCTTGGTGAATAAATGTTTCTAATCCTGATCTATTACTTAAGAGCACTTTCAATGAACAATCCTTGCTGCAGGGGGAAGGAGGGATCCTCAACTTATTGATCAAACTTGGTAACAGCAGGTAATGTAATGTCATACTTGGAAAAGTGGCTCTTGGGTGACTTATTGTTGATGCTTCTTTTTTTCTAGTAAAGATCACAAAGTTGTAACTGATCAGATTTATCTCCATCCTGGGGAGGGAGGAGGTAATATGCACCAGAAAAACTGTAGCATTCCTTTTGATCTTGTTTTCCCTTCCACTTTTCTGCTACTGAAAGGTAGCTAAAATATGACAATCCTGCAGTCTCTTCCGCATCTAAAAGTGGGCAATTTTGTTCATTTCTCTGCACTTTGTATAATCCATGCAGTAGCTTGGCAAAGCTACAATGGTGAATGTCATGAGGCCTCACTGAAGGGAAGGCAGACTGATCCAGGCATATGGGATTACTTGGAAGTTTGCAAGTTCAGAAACAATTAAAAATCTAGTTCAGCTTTATTTTAATTCAGCTATGGTTTTGAGCCATGGACTGGATCCCAAAGCTGGATTGCTCTCATATGGGGGGAGATTAATTTTTTTTAATTTTTTTTTTAGGATTGTTGTTAGCTCTCAGATCCTGCATCTTGCAATATAAGACTCCTGATACCTAACCTGTCTTCCAGCTGCTTGGCTTACCAGCTGTGCCAGGACAAGGTGATGCCTTTGCTAATGTCATGATGGAGCTGTCTGATGAGTGTGCTTAACATAAGCAGAGAAACAAGCATAAGCAGCATAAAGGTACTTTGTGCAAGTAAAAACTACTGTTAAAGGAAGTTGTTCAGTATAGGATAATTCCTGTCTTGATCAACTGCTGCTTCTTCCAAGAGCTCCTGCAGAGGTTTGTCACCTCCCAAAGCTATTAGTAGTACTTGTATTTGGTAGAAATCCGCTAACTCGTTTTGGGTAGTGGGTGCACCAAATAGTAGAGGCTACTTCTGCACAAGTCCTAGCAATTGACTGACAGTTTTTTCCCTCTTCCCCAAATATGAGGTGCTATCTTCCAAACTCTGGGCTCAAGTAGAAGTAGAAGCTGTTAGAAGAAGTATTCTGTCTACAGTTAGATCCAG
Organism: Elanus axillaris; assembly: GCA_026212715.1. Classification (NCBI taxonomy): domain Eukaryota; kingdom Metazoa; phylum Chordata; class Aves; order Accipitriformes; family Accipitridae; genus Elanus; species Elanus axillaris. The sequence continues at coordinate 3,821,128 of JANZLQ010000031.1, read as the reverse complement.
GAGCCAAATGCAGGTCAGTGCAGAGCTCCCTTGTGTGACAGGAGGGCAGCAGGGCTCCATCCTTCAGCATGCCTGTACTAATCTTTGTGAAGATCTTCCCTGCCAGTTTGAGCTTGCACTGCTGAATTTTTGTTTATAGTTCTGGTTTCCTGCTCTTCAGTCACCCTTGTTTTTCTGTAATAGTGGAAGTGGCTACTTGTACTTCACATACTGTTTTTTTCCCTGTAATTTTAAACTTGCGCCAGGGCACCTCACCAGCTGTGTTGTATATCCTGACCCATACACTTGCAGTAGGTACCAAATACCCACCCTGCTGTATATTGGTTCTCAAACAGCAGTGAGTGTCTTGCGCTTCCATAGACCCTATTCTGTTTGGGCCAAGCTCTGTTTCTGGTTTGTTTGATATTCACATTGAAATGTTTGATTAATACCTTGTTAAAGGAAGTGGAGAAAAATCCTCTCAGGCCTCTGCAAGCCCTGTCAATGCATACAGTACCAATGCAGCGATTGGGACAGAACCTTTGAATACTACAGCTGAAATTGTTGCCAGCTCTGGGTAAGTCACTTTTTCTCACCAAAGTTTGTTGCTTTATTGAGCCCTCTACCCTCACTTCCATCTATAAAATGGAACTAGTGTGAATTCACTGGATCGTAGGTTATGTTCAGTGTTTATAATGATGATGCTGGGCAGGGTGCATCTTTGTTAAAGCTGGCATGAAGATGTCAATAGAGAAACTGAAAATTCCTAGGAAATTAATTTTTAATGTTTTGATCCTTGCATGGTACATAGGGAGGGTGAGCTTTTGGGATGCCGTGGCTTTCAGAAACGGTATATGCAAGGACAGGAGAAAGCAGTGCTTGCATAGTGGCCTTTTCTCTGGGGTATTGAGTTGTTTAAGAGTGTATTATCTTCTCCAAAATTTTTAATTACAGCTGTGGCCATTTGATGCTTTTAACTGCTAGCCTTTTGTTGGTAGTGAGCCACTGGATGCATAATGGAGCATAAGTTCACTCATCTGAGATCTTTGTTGTCCCTGACAGCAAGAACTGGACTGAATATCCCTGTGCTCCTATGAATGCTGTTCTGCTTCCTCGTCCCTTCTGACCCAAATTCAGCATGGTAGAAAAGCAGTCCTGCCCTCTCCTACCAGACAACTGGTAGCTTTATTCACCTTGTCTGCCCTCCTAAATACAGACACACGCACATATATATGCATCTGCCTGCCCTCCCCTCCCTCCATGAAAGCCCAAGGTGCAAAGAGATGGCTTGCACCTTCAAGCACTAGCCTGGCTAAGCAACTTGTTCTGCATATTCCCAGTGCTTTTATTGCAGGATTGTTTCTCCTCCCTCATTCCTCCTTTCAGTGCCCTGTATCTGCAGTTAACTAGTTCTAGCCCTAAATATCTACCCTGTGTCCTATCACTGCCTGGAGCAGATGCAGTGCAAATGATTGACCCTTTCCCTTTGGCAATTTGGCTTTGACTACACAAAACAGCCAATAAAGTGGAAACAGCTGGGCAGCTGATTATGGGGATTAGCTTGAAGCTGTACGGTTTTATGGTCTAAGAGGAGGAAGTGTTTGCTTGAAGAATGCAATTGCATTCCTTCTTTCTCCTGCTGCCTGCTCTTGATGATGACAAGTTTTTAGAAGTCCCTGACTAAAAGAATAGCATACGTATTTGCCAGATGCAGCTTGGACTGGAGGCTGTTAGCTCATTTTCCAGTGACTGAAGCTGGAGTGTGTAGCAATGCAGGTCATGATCTGATCTGTCTAGAAATTCTCTGAAAAGACTTGACTGAAGCCTCTGTTGAAATTCTCTCTCAGGCAAGGCTGGTTCTCACTAGTTTGTCTGCTGAATCTCTTGATCTGCTTTGTGATACATATATCATACTTCTAATGAAGAGCATCTCTTTTCTCACTTCTGGTGCTCTTATTCTTATCTGTATAGTAATTCTTCCCTCGTGGCAATTATTTCTCTCTGGGCTCTCGCACTATAGAGTCTCAATGATTCTCTCCTCCCCTTCTTTCTTCCCACCCAAAGCATGCAGCTGTCTTGCCCTTTCCTTGTGCTTTTCTTGAGACACTTCTACAGGTATACTGACAAAACCTTCCTTTAACCTGATTGCTTCTTCAGCTTCTCCTTTCCATCTTCTCTCAGATGCTATGTTAGCCTCAGAACACAACATGGTGTCCAAGTTGACATATCCTAGGGATCACCTTTAGTTGTGAGTTTGATATCTATTGTGCATGTGAGATGACAGAAGCTGAGAAGTTTGATCAGACAGCTTTCACAGTAGATTGGCCATACCACTAACCAAGATTGTATAAAACCACAGCTGCTTTGATATGGTTCAAGGTCTTGCAGAAAGTGGTTGTCCAGCCCTCTTCACTTTTTTTTTTTGTCTTTTTGGGTCCCTTTTTGGGTCCCTTTTTGGGTCCCTTTTTGGGTCCCTTTTTGGGTCCCTTTTTGGGTCCCTTTTTGGGTCCCTTTT
>JANZLQ010000031.1:3795413-3818534 GCA_026212715.1 Elanus axillaris | reverse complement strand
TTTAAAATCTCACTTCTCTCCCGTAGAAGTGTATCTCAGAAGTAGTTCCCAAGGTCCAGGCTCTTTGCGTCTGGAGACCCTTCTCAACTGCTTGCTGAAGCTCACCTATTTGTTCTGTAATAATTACATTTTCATCAAGAGAGGAATATGGGTATGTAGCTGTCATTGGCTTGTGAGATATGAGACCTAGTTTCTAGTTCTGGCTCCAAGGAACACTTGTATGTTTTTTACTAGTCAGTCACTGGATGAAGCACATAAACAGGGATGCTAGTCTGAGTCTTCTCTCCCCCAAGTGAGTTTGTGCTGGAGTGACTATTCTCACTTAGCACTGTTGATTTATTCAGTTTGCTTCAAACTGCCATATACTCAAGCAATAAGTTCTGAAGGGATCAATTTGGACACAACAGCAAAGTGTAAAAATAATACAAGCTAGCATTGTTTGTGCTCTGGAGGGCAGCCACAGAAAAATACCAGCTCCTGGAAATGCTGTGGTCCAGTCTGATTCAGCCTCTTGTATAGACAGAGCATCACTGCAAGCATGCTTCTTGTTTTGGCTCTTGTAAATCTCAGCTGTGGTCTGTCTCTCCCAGAGTTGCTGTGCTTCTAGATTTAAAGTCCTTTTCTTGACAGCTGAAAATAATCAGTCTACCAAGAGCCAAGCAAACCTATGCTGAGATCAAAAATGAGGCAGCTTTTTCTCACTTGCCAAGGCTTCCAGTGCTAAATGTTTTTCCAGTTGCACTGTGCTCTGCCAAACACCGTGTTTTCTCCAGATGCTGTTCTTCTAACCATGTGTTTAAATCAGTACTAGCTTCTTGGTATTGAGTATTTCCTTTCTGGCATTCAGGCCATTTACCTAGGCATATAAATAGAAGTGCTGGAAGGCTCCTGGCTTTATGAAAGTTGGCCACAGGTAGTTTTTTAAGATGGTGGGACATCCTGATTGAAACAATAGATCAGTAGTAGTTTAATGATGGATAAAACATAGCAATAGAGAAAAAATATCCTTTGCAGATGCTTGGAAATGGTCTAGTGGAATATTTTATGTTTAAATCATGATGCACTGAATTTGTACTATTTCAGTGAACTTCCAGAGAACAATTCATGGATTTAGAACTCAGAATGCCATTTTCCTGCCCAACATCTCAGTCAACTCTCCTGGGAGCCTCAGAGCTGATGCAGCTATGACTCCCTGCTTCCTGTCCCCCTGCCACCCTCTGAGCTGACCATTATGAACTTGGAAGTTTCCAAACTCTCTGAACAGCTCACCACACTGGGTGCCAGTAATCTTGGCAATACTAGAAGCCCTGCTATATGATTTATGTTTGCTGCCCAGTGGCTTGCTTCTTAACAACAGCTGCAAAACTGACTGGATTCTTGTGAACTTGCTAGTTGAGGCTGGTCAGTGGTGAGTAGCAGCATCATAACCTCAGCTTTTTTAGAAATTTCCTGCATTGTCAGCTATTGATGCTGGAGTGATCACTTTCTTTGGAAATGCTATGCGGCAGCCTGAAAAGATTCAGGTTGTAAATAGTTTTGGGTTTCAAAACTCTTCCCAGGTTAAGAGAACTCATTTCTAGCAAAAGCTATCTGCCTTTTTCTGGTATGTCTGGTCTGCCCACAAATGGAAAAAAGATATCAGGCTTGATAAACCACTGGACCTGATCCAATGCTTTGCTTAGTTTGGAAAGGACCTTTAACTTACTTGATATGAAGTGCAGGCCCAAGGCTAATGTGAAAACGTGTGGCAGCGAGAACAAGCAGCATAGGCATTTGGAGCATTTTTGAGCCTGCCAAGTATTGATCGGTGAGGGGTGGGAATGAACGGAGAAGCATTTCAATTTGGCATCCATCCATATGTGATTCTGATGCTGTCACAGTGAATTAGCAGCACTTTCTTTTCCCTGTAGTCCATCCCAGGCTTTTGTCATTGAAGCATCCCCTTTGCCCGTATCTACTTGTAAAAGACAAAGTGAAAAAAAAAACCAAATAAATTCACAGAATTTGTGCCCCAAAAAAGCCTGATTATGTTATGCTAGTATCTTCTGAATGGAAACTGAACAGTACTGAACCATCACTGCTAAAGTCTGTTACAGCATAAATGTTACAGGGGATTCAAGCTACAATTACTCATTTTGTACAGTCACTTAATCCACTAATGGGGAGAAATGGGGCAACAGTTTAAGAAGGCAAGAGAACTGTCAGAGATTATTAAATCTACTGGGATGATTTGTTTTGGTAGTCTCTCTTGACCCAAGTACATGCTTCAGCTAATGCAACAGACTTAATGCCTCTGGTAATTAGAGCAAGAAGTGATGGGTCATCATTAGGAACTGCAAATTAAGGGTTGTATTTCATCTGGAAGGCAGCATCTTCAATGTGGCTTATTTGTTGCCACTGCAGATCATCTGTGAATCACAAGTGGTACATTGGACTGACTCATTTGTGTGATTTAGTAGAGGCTTTTTAATACATGCTTACTGTTCCGTATGAGTAGTTTTTCTAAATAGTTGCCAAACAGAAAAAAACACAATATTGGACTTCCCCATACAGTTAATACTACTGCTCTTATTTACATGATGTTGGTGATTGGTTTATTGTTGTGCAGTTCACAGTTCAGATTATTTTTTGATTGTAGGTTTGAAATATATTTGTCATGTCTATGAAAATGAAAAGTGAAGAAAAGAAAGCCAGGCAAGCATGGAAAGCATCAGTAATTGGCTAATTGGCACCTTCAGAAGATACAAGAGCCAATATAATATCATTCAAGGTACATATTCACAGAATATTTTTATGTGGGTTTCACAGATCCACAATCATATTCAGTTCTTGATATTGAGAGAGGTATGAATGAAGATGAATAATCACAGATTTTGCAGATTCTTCCCCCTTTGGGTCTATGTCCTCTTTTCTCACTGCAGATGTTCCTCTCTCTGCACTCCCCTTTCTCTGTATTCTTCCCTCCTGATGCAGGTTTTTCCCACAGTAATATTGCCTCCTCACACAAGGCCATCTACCTCTACTTTTCTCCTGTGTTCTGTGCTATCTGGTCCTCATGGGATAAACGAGAGTCCTTATGATGTCTGTTTTCCTCAGTGAGGTCAAGACGGGCTGTTGTCTCCCATACTACCATGCTTGTTTTGCCTTTATAGAAGGGCCTATTGCCACTCTAACCTGTACTGTATTTTGCTGTTGGTGTAAAGGCCTGTATTGGTTGCAGTATTTTCTGTTGGTCAAATAGTTCTCATCCTGTAAGCAGCATAATAAAACCCACAGGCACTTGGTGCAAGTTCTCCATCTGCTATTATCTTCTGCATCCAGTTCTTATAACTGTTCTTCTCCTTCTTTCTTTGGATTCATTGAAGTCCAAGGAAATTACAAAGCTGCAAATCCTTACAGCTGGAGCAAGGAGTTCTCGGGGTTGAGAAAAGCCTGTGTTTGATGTTACTTTTGATACTGGATTCCTTGTTGCTTTTTCCTCTGCCATCTCTCCTTGCACCTCCTTAACAGTGATGATAAGGGAGAGTTATTTATTCTCTCCAAATGGCAGGAGCAGGTAGAAACTGTTGCTCAGATCCTTGGGCTTCAGCATGAACTTGGACTTGTACTTAAATATTGTTGAACATAAACCAAAAAGATGATCTTTGTCCATGACTATATGCCACCTTTCCTCACTATGAGGAGGGGGAGCTGGGGACATCCAGACTCTCTTGGGGAAGTTCTTTCCAATAGAAAAGGATTATAGACATAAAGTGTGTTATTGTATATACACAAAATGACCAAAACCACTCCATCTGTCTGCCAGCACCTGTGACTCTGGACAGCTGTCATGAGGAGAGACCTTATAGGTGCAAGAAAGAGACGCCCTTAATCTCTTCTTGCTTCCTAATACACATCTGAGGTTCTGAGTATTAATGTAATGTATGGTATCAGGAGTGTTAAGGAAGCTGCCTGAGGGGGCACAAGGGAGTTAATGTTTTAGGGGCACACTTTCAATTGAATCTGACCATTTAAAAGGCTCATTCTCCTCCCTTGTGCACTCTGCTTGGACTCAACGCCATCCAACCTGCCCCTATGACTCCTTCCTAACCTATTGTTCCACTCACCTTCTTTCAGAACCTGCCTTTTGTCTGGCTTCCCTAGCAGAGCTTGCATACACTGTTAGTCACTTAAGTGAAAGATAGCCAGTAAGTCTTGAAGTGAGCAAGGATGAGGTACGGTTCCCTAAAAATTGGGGTGGCTCATCTTTTTCAGTGCCCAACTCCCATGGAAGCTGGTTTGGGAAGTAAATTCCTACATGTCTTTCTGAAGGAGTCTACAAGTCCCTCAGCAAAAAGACAAAGGCAGATGTCTGGGAGGCATAGAGAAAGGTTTGATTTGTAGATTCTGGGGAATCAGGTGTCCTGCAGGTATTGGTACTCCATTAATGTACTTAGTATTTGATTGTAAATAAGGAACATCATGAAGGGTAACTAGCAACATCAGTGCCTGCCCTGAGGTAGCACCCAGTGCCTACCCAAGTGCTGCCTTTTGCCAGCTGCTGTAGAGGTAATAAATCAGTCAAGGGATGTCAAAGTTCAGCTTCCAGGGGGAAATAATGATTTTACTCAAGTGGAGTGTGCCTTCCTTAATAAGGGACACTTAGCGGCATGGGATCTCATCTCTATACTCTGTCACTCCCTTCCATGTGCTGATGTACCCTTTTTTCTAAAAGCCACCAACCCTCACTGGATCAATGAGGCCTGATCAATTGTTTTTCCCTCTGAATTATCCATATGGGGTTGTTAGCTGAGCTGCTGGCAGAAAACGAGAGACAGCTTTCTGTCTGTTTACTGTAAAGAAAGCAAAGCAAACTACAGGAGGGGACAGGCTGCAGGATATTTACTGTCAATACAGCCGGAGAGAGAGGAGATATAAGGAGAGGGGAGGAGAGGGGAGCAGAGGCTGCAGACTACAACCCAAATGAATGATCTGAGTGTAAAAATACCCATGCAGTTTCAGACAGAAAGTGGGTAGATTGAAGTCCACAAGGGATAGCTGAGAGTGTTTAACAAATGGTTTAGTGAAGGGCTAGTGAGGCAGGAAAGTACTTGTGGCACACAGAATAATAATGCTGTGCACGACCATACTGAATCTGCAGTGCAATCTGAAAGGTACTTCCAGATCTGCCCTGAGACAGAGCAGTAGCTGGGGTATTTTTGTGTGTGCCTGCATGCAAGACGCATCATTTACAAGTAATAAGATGAATAATAATGATTGAACTTAGAAAATAGTAATTGGAGCTAGTTTTCAAAGCAGCTGGATATCACCATTGTAACTCAGATCAGAAAAAAAATCTAAAAAAAGTAGGCATACTTCCTTGCTTCTCTCTCCTCTTCTTTATCCACAGAGGAATTGGGTGACCCGAGTTTCACAGGGCAAGAAGGCTCTGAGCAGCTTACTCTGAGTATCCCTCTACTTCCAGAGGCAGGTGAATGAGTGAAGAGTGAATTCACACTTTGGAGAGCAGTGAAGACCATCTTGCCATGAAACCATTCACAGATGAAGATGTAGAAATCTACATCCAAAGCAAGGTAAGGCTTTATCTGTCCAGATTTTCTGTCTCCCACACTAGGTGTTGATTCTGAAGGGTGCCAAACTTGACAGTTAGTTGCTTGCCTGCTGTCTTCATTTCTGAGACAAGACTGGGTGAAGTTTCATGAGAACTGTATTTCTAATGAGATTTCTAGGTTTCTGTTGCAGAATGTTATCAGCGATCTGAGCTGGTAGCCTAATTTTTCAAGGTGCTTCTCCTCTTCTGATATTCTGAATTTTTGCTCCCGATCTGGAATTCCAGATATGAGACTAGATGTAATTGCCAGAATTTAATCTAAGGAAAGGTCCTTGCCCTCTCCCTGTCCAGTGGTCTTGGCTTGACAGAAACAAGACTGAAACCACACCAGTGGTTGCCTCTAAGAAACATGCTTGTAGGAACTAGAGTGAGACAGATATTGTTAGAATTCGCCCATCAGTCTGTCACCTCAGCTAAGGATACTTCTCTATATACCATGATTAAAATAAACATGCCTTATTAGCACATGTGGGCTGGAACCACATTTTCTATTTTGAGATGTTCTAGCACTCCATTTTTTTCCCATTATGAGATGAAGTAAACCAGAATAAAGTCATCAATGAAACAATACTGTTTAACAAAAGCAACTCTGAGCCATAACATTTTTTAAAGTTGATATGTTTCATCACAGTACTTAGCTAGGTCCTGTTTTATAGTCTGCTTTCCCCAACAAAATGCAAGACACCAAAGTGAAAAATAATTTAAAAATGGAAAACTGTAAAGCTTTCTGTTCTGTAAAGGAAAAAATATTCTGGTACCATGAAGTGGCTGGTAAGAAAGGTTTGGTTTCTCTATGGAAATGTTTTGGTGACAAGTAGGTGTATTTCTCTGAGAAATTTCATTTTCAGCCATGCAATGTTGTGCACTGGAAAATCATTCCATGTAAGTTATAATAGCGAACACTTCTCTGAAGGTTTATAAAGTAGAGCTACAAAGGAAGGAACAGGGGGAAGCCATGCACAGGAAGATACTCATATGACAGCCATAAGTACAGGGAACAGAAGCAGAGTGAAGTTAAGTGAGGCTTATAGTTGCCAATATTTTAGGTTCTACAGAAAGTCTGTTTTCTAGCAGCCCTCCAGCTCTGGATTCCTAGTTTCTGCCTACTCTTGAGCCTCCTGTCCAAGTGAGGCTGCCTAACCTTCAGGCAGCCCCAGTTCTGCTTGTCAAATGCTGCTTGTTTTTGAAAATAAGTCAACCACCTGGTGCAATGAATCTCTCTGATACCAAAGATTTCTTCCTTAAGCCACTCAGCAAAGGAAATACTAAAGTGCATATGGAGTTGATGTGACTGGGTAAATAAGAACAAACACAAATGTTCTTAGCAATCCCCAGTAAATCCCAGTCCTGCTTTCTTCCTTCATAATAAAACCTTAACTGACCTTGTTGCTCTGGTTTTGTGCATTTGTTTTGGCATGATTTCCAAAGTTAAGACCTGGTAAGGGGAATGCCAGTAGGTAGTAGAAGCAGCTATCTAACAAAGAGCTTATTCTGTCTCTTCTCCCAGCATGTCTGTGCTGGTGCTAAAGCCATCTTAGATAAATGCCTTGGCTCTTCAGAAGTTGTGTTCACTCGCTCATGTTTTTTCTTCTGATTTTTATGCCTTCCCTGCTGTAGGAAGGTTATAATTTCCAATAGCATGATTAGGGAGCTAATTATGGTTAGCAACAGTTAGCACCATCTGTTCTTTTATCCCTGCCCCAGTGATGAGGAGTACATGCAGAAAGAGGTGTTTAGTGGTACTTTCCTTAATAGGTTTTTTGAGAGTCTATACTCTCTTAAAGATTTCATGACAACTGCTGTAGCCTAGCCAGTAGGTGATGAAGGCACAATTAAATAAGTTCAGGCTGGGTTGGATGGATTCTCCCAGAATACTGGAGGTGGCAGAAAGTGTTTCTAGCAGGTGGCCCTTAGAAAGAACATAGTGTAAGCAATGCATAGAGGCACTCTTAGATTTCCATTTGAGCTGACCCACAGTGATTGTATACTTTCAACAGAAAAAGTCTGGGTTTTGTGTCTAAAAGCTCTTAGAACTGGACAACTTTCTCTACTGCTCATGTGATTCGCTTGTTTGAGAAACCATTAAGTATCTTGCTGAGCAAGTCAAACTTATTGGACTGCTCTAAGGATTTCTTCTGGATGAGCAAAAACATGGTGGAGAAGGTAGCTATAGCTATAGATGGAGAAGTGCTGTAAATGAAAGCTGAGATGAGGTGAAAATTAACATGGGGTAAAATTTTCCAGTGTAAATTTTCTTAAAAAAGTACATGTAAGCTAGCTAAAACTGGTCTCAGAAAACAAAGATGAATTGGAATGAGGAGGAGGGTAAATTACTAGGGAAATTAAAGGGTATTATATAAACATAAGGGATTATGTGTTGTTAACATAGCAAAGAGTGAGGATGTCCAGGGTAGATGAGTGCCCAGCAAAGGGAATAATATGATACTACAATCTGATGTATTTCCCACTTCCAAAAACTATTCAGGCTTAGTGAAAATACTGTTAACTTTGTTGACTGGTGGGGAAGGTATTCAAACTCTGCTCATCTTCAAGCTCAGTGTTAGTCAATTGCTATTCATTGGTTAATTGATCTTAGGCAAGCACTAGTCCTTTTTAGTCCATTGTATGGTCTGTTGTTGTGAAGAAGTGAATCTTTTTTGTCACCTCCCAGGGCTTGGGGACACATTTCAACACATTTGAGTGTTTTGTCTGACAGGTCAATATTTGACATGAAGGTGTCCAAAAGGACTTTTAGTGAAGTCCTTGTCAGTGATATTTTCTAAAATAGAGAGGAGTGTTATTTAGATACTGAAGAAGATGCTAAGCAAGCAGGACACAGGAGTTTTAGAATAGAATTACAGAATGGTTTAGATTGGAAGGGACCTTTAAAGATGATCTAGTGCAACCTCCCTGCTGTGGGCAGTGACATCTTTCCTTAGGTCAGGTTGCTCAAAGCCCTATCCAACCTGACTTTTGGTGTTTACCAGCTGGTGTTTACCAGCTCTGTCTCATGGTAAGTTGGTTGTAACTTACACACAGGGAAGGATAAATTTTATTCCCAGTGCAGCACAGGCATATATGTTTCAGGATGCTTTAAGTTGATTCTGTTTCCCACCAGTGACAAAGACTGCACTTACCTGTAGTATGAAGTGTCTTTCTTGGAACTGACAGGTGGAACGGCGACATTATCTGGTTTCCAAAGCAGTGGAGGAGGTGCAGAAAATCATCCAGCAACTGACCACAGAAATCAGCTGTAAGGCCACACGATTCCAGGCTATCTCCAACTCTGGCATTCACAATGAGAATATTAAGGTATGAACAAGAGCTCTAATGTACTCTCTGGCATCTTGTAGGCAATCGATAAGTGATTTCTCCATTGTGCAAGAGTTTGTATGGATAGATACCTCACCCAAAACACCACAGACAATGCATTGACACTTCATTGTGGAAGTTCTAGTGACTGGCTGGGTCATAGGGACATACTCATGGACATCTTACAACTAGAAGAGCATCAGAGAGGGCTGGGTAAATCAGGCAGAGCCTCTTTTTACAGCTGCTGCTTTTACAAAGAGCATCTATTGCCAGAGCTGTCAATCTGCAAGCAGAAGCTCTTGGAAGACAAGCTCTTTGGGAGACAGAAAGAAAAACTTGTACAGCAGTAACATAAGACGACAAAAATGCTCATGCCTTCATGAGCTATGACTCATATTTTTCACAGGTGGAAAACCTGTCACCTCACTAAAAAAAGAAAAAAAAAATCCTTCTTCCGCTATGAACATTAGAAAGCTTCTTCAGAAAAATGTTTTTTCTTGGTCACAGATTGGAACTTCTTTTCTACTGGGAAGAAATATGCTTATTAGTGGGAGAAGTTAAATGCCTCCCCATTTTAGACTATCAAATACCAAAATAATAATGTCCTGTCCCAGCTGTGACAGAAGACTGGTTATTTCCTATGACTACTTAACACAAGAATAACTAGCGTAAGGGAGTAAGAAACAATCATAGCAATAGCAACTTTGGGTGAAAATGATCACTTTCATCTGAACATGTTTACATACTCTAGGTATATCAAACCTTATACTAAAATGCAGCCAGTTACGAAAGCAAACATGAAAAGCATGAGGCAACTTTTACAGCTGTCTAGGACTGAAAGGGAAGAACTCTGTGTATCAAGCTGCTGGAAGGGTATGGAGGTGGAGGCAGAATATAGTATCCAGTTTGAAATGTGACTATTGCTCTGGCGACAAACCCATTCAGATTTATGTTTTTGGGGAATTTCACATACCTGCCGTGGTCTGCCATCCACCTCTCATACTGGAACAAACCTGCTTGGCTAATAAGGTCTGACAGGAGCAGGGTCAGGGTAAAATTGGTGTTCTGGAAAACAAAGCAGAACAACACCAAGGCAATCTATTCTGAGCAGTAATTTGGTATTATGGTAGGCTTATCTGAACATTTCTGCTTAAAACAAATCCTCAAAACGTATTTTCTTAAAAAGTGGCAGATATGTTATTCATACTTAAGTGAAGCCAGTGCTATAAATCTGTGGAAGTCACACTAGGAGAGCCTGGCTAACTTTGTTCTGTAGGTATGGGTCAGCAAAGAATGGGTCAATATGAATTTTTTTTTTGCTTGGGCTGTTCTGCTTCCAAAAAATGGAATCTTTAATATCATTGCTGACATAACTCAACCTAGAGGAGACTTGTGTCAAGGCAAAGCCAATGTATTAACTGTTCTGTGTTTAATTTTGCAATGTCTTTTTTCTGTCAATTAAATTTTGAGTGACTTTTCAGACCTTTCAGCTTCTAGTTAAAAGGAATTAATTTAACACAGTGAGGGGGTCTAGATTTGTTGAGAAGCTACAAGTCTCCTTCTAAATATGCAGGGCTGAGTGGGGAATACATAAGAAAAGTCTTTAGATATTCCATGTTTTTCTGTAACCCAGGGGACAAAAAGTCAAAATCTCTAATAAAAAACTTGAAATAAAATTCAGATGGACAAAATGGAATATTTCATTTTTAAAATGTTTGTTTGTTTTGTGTGGCTCACCATTTTTGCAGCTGTAAACTGTGCAGGGCTGATGCAAAAGCTGTGGAGGTTTCAGTAAGGCATAATGAGCAGGTTAGCATCCAGAGTAATTATTAGTACAGCACTGCCCAATGGTATTGCCAAGCATTTAACTGTGTAATCTTGGGGGTTGGGGGGTGTCCTTTAACAAATAGGCTCAAAGGAAGCTTGCAGGTTTGCTCTGTGAATGAATAACCTGGCACATGCTTTCTTTCTGTTCTGTGTACTTCTTGTTTTCCTTTTTGCTTCTCTCAGGATCAGCCAGCTTTACTGGCCAAGTGGTCAGCTATGCTTCGGGGGAAGCGCCCATTCTACCCATCCATCCAGGTACAAAGCCTTCCTGCCATGTGGTGCCTGCCAGTCTGTATGCCTGTTTCTTCCTTGCCCACCCTCTTCAGACAACGTTACCCACTTAGCCGATCCTCCCATGACTATTTCATCCTCCCTAGAAGAAACTTGCTTTTTTTGCTGAAAGTGTAAATACTTCTAACCTAATGCTTCTGCTTCCCTGGGGTATCCTGGACAGGTTCACAAGAATAAGGCTGTATTTAATTGGCCCAGCATACTGCAGGCAGGTTTTTAATATAGCAGAATTGGCCATAAGTTACTAACCCCAGAATTTGAGGCTCTTGTTCAAGCCTGTGACTTGTTGGGGCCCATGGTCTCGATATGGTGTGTAAGACCATTGTGTGAAAGACCATAGGTGTTTGGACTGGGATTTGTTTAGACTAGGGGACACCAGCTGCCCAGCTTTACAGTGCCATCCCCAGCCTTGTGATTTCTGGTGTTTCCTGGTAAGCCCCAGGTAGGGGAGCCTTGTGACTTTTATGTGAAGGCACTTGCATAACACCTGCAGCTCCTCCATTTAAAATCTGTTGGGTGCCAGTGTGTACAAGTCAGTGTCTTGGTACAGGAAGAAATGGTTGTTTATCTGCAAATGTGGCCGAGGCAGTGAGATGAGCAGTAACTGCATGACAGCCATTGTATTTTTTCCTTATGGAGCCTAGCACTTTGTTCCTGAGCTGCTCGCAGGATTTCTCAGCCTCACCAAACCTGACATGTGCAGGTCAGCTTGGTCTGCAGTGTCATCCTTCCAGTATCCTACTGCCTTTAGGTGGTTTATATCTGACAGAAGAAGGTCTTTCTGGTGTTTCCTTTGCCATTTCTGTCCTTCTGGCTGGCCATCTTTTGTATTTCGAATTGCTTGCCGGGAGCAGAGAAGACCAGTTGCTCCCTGGGGCAGAGGGAGCTGGGTGGTGAGTGTGACAACATGGCAGTGCCTGCCCCATGGTCCTTGAGTGAGGCAGACCTAGGGAGGGCAGCTGGGGTCAGCCGAGAGTCTGGTTCCTTGGGCAAGTCTGTGCTGATACGGCAGGTCTGAGGTCAAGACAGGAGCACTCATTGAGGTCATAATCAGGGCCAATGACAGTAACCAGGGTCAGATGCAGTCTATGGATTGTCAGGCAAGTCCACAGTGGCCAGGTAGGTCTGAGGTCAGTCTGGGAAGGCAGTCTGTAGGTAGGACAACAAGGTCTATATGGCCAGGCGCAGACATAGTCATCACACATCTGGAGACTAGCACTCCTATGACATAGCCCAGCACTGAGCTGAAATGGGTGTCCCACACCCATGGGCAGAAAGTGTGAGTAGAAGCTCCAGAAAGGCTGCTGAGGGCCATCAAAGCCTGTTAGTGCCCTTAGGACCCTGGCAGCTTTGCAGTAGTATTTTAAATGAGCTGAGCTACCAGGAAGGCCACCAAATTGTTTTAGGTTATTACAGGAGAGTGACAAGGGCATTTCATTCACCTCGAGGTAACCACCTTGCAGCAACAGCTTCCTTTTCACACCCTGCTTGTGCAGCAGCTTCACCTTATTAATGCCAATGTAAGTTAGGCTTGGTAGCAAGCAGAGTTGAAAAGCTTCTGAGTCAACATGGTATGTCTGAAGGAGTTTGAACACCCTCTGAATACCTGGAGCCACGATTGCCAAATGCTTCCAAAACAGTGTTTGGAGATGTCTTGCTATGCCTTGGGCTAGTAGGAGGTTTCATGGTATTTGTGTCATTCTTTGCAAATACTGGTTCAGCGCTGGTTTTATTGGAAAATAGTAATTCCCAAAGTGAGGCCAATTATTGTCTTGCAAACAAGCCTGCTTGTGGGTTTGTTATCTGTCAGTTACCATTTCCATCCTTATGCTGTTTCTGGCTTCTGCTCAGCAGGAGATGCAGTTTCATACAGCATGGCTGGCCAAGACCTGGGTTTATTTCTGAGAATGCTACTGCCTGTGTAGGCTCAGTGCTTCACGTCACTGTCTCTTAAAGGCCAGTCATGCGGAGTGAAACACTTGTAAAAATGAATGGGCCATAGCCTTATTTTACTAATATCTGTAGTGGACTTTGAAAGAGGGCGGAAAAGTATGCTTTGTGCCATATTAATTACTCCTATTGAGCTCTAGGCTTATCTCTAGTAACTATTCTGAGATAATAACTTGCACTAT
This sequence comes from Elanus axillaris, assembly GCA_026212715.1. NCBI lineage: Eukaryota > Metazoa > Chordata > Aves > Accipitriformes > Accipitridae > Elanus > Elanus axillaris. The sequence goes on along the minus strand of JANZLQ010000031.1, from coordinate 3,805,361 downwards.
TTTGTTTCCCTTTGCTGGATCTCAAAACATGCTCTCTGATGCTTTCCTGCTCCTTGGAAGCTGTTAGTTACTACATCTCATGCAATTGCAGGCTAGAAATAACAAGGAATGGGGGGAACCATAGCAGGTGTCATGGCAAATCAGTCAGTGCGCTCTTGTCTTCTATGGGCCATGGCTGTCACATCAGACTCCTCCTAAGACAATTTTCTTTTAGTCTGTGCGCCTCCAGAGTAACCCTTGGACAGGCATGGAACAGGTCCTGGCTGTATTTAATTGCTCTTGTCATACCATGGCTTTTCCTTCTCTCCAAAGCCCAGTTTTACCTATTACTTCCTTAATCCTCTTTTCCTTACTTCAGGCTCATGGATCTGCCTTTGTCTCCTCTCTCAATCTCTCTGCACTCTCCTAGGTCTTAGCACCCAGCCAGTTCCTTATCACAGTCCCTCTGCGTGGCCTGGCCGGGTACAGGGAATGCCAGGTACGGCACTGGCGTTATTACACCGTGCATGGAGCCAAGCTCCTCTCCTCCGTACGGGACCCTGAGGAATTGCATCAATGGCTAGAGGTGGAGCAGTTCTCAAAAAGCCTTCAGCAGTGGCATGAAACAGATGTGAACATCGAAGGTGATCTGGTTCCAGCCAAAGTGCTTATCGTCTTCCGGGAGCTGGTGGAGAAGTCAATTATCTCCTGTAACCTCTCCAGTGAGTTTAGTGGGAACAGGTATAGTGGGACTGTCTGTCTTCTGCAGCTGATAGAGGGAACAATCACACACACAAACTGTTTGACTCACATGATCAGAAGTTGAAAAACCACAAACCCCTGCAAAATCAGGGAGCCTTTAACCCATTGCAGTGATGATGTAGACCTGCACTGAAGATAGAATTAAGTAGTTCTTAGGCTTTTCATACCCAAGATGTTGTTCCTTTCTTAGGAATTTGGGTAGGGTCTGCAGCAACATCACCCTCACAGTTCAGCCGAGATGCAACCCAGATTTTCAGAACATTTAGGAATTTGGGAAAAATCTTTTTCTACTACAGCACCTGCAATATATCTAGACTATCAAGGAAAATTGGATACAGGGAAGGTGTGTAAGTTGGAGGAGAAAATGCTTGAAGGTGTGTATAGGGCAAATAACGCTCTGAGGAAACCTTAGCTGCCCATAGCTTTCCAGCATGGGGTGGTAGGAACTAAGTAGAAAGACTTCTACTTAAGCAGAGTCTGTTGGACAACTGCTCTTTTCCCCAGTGTCCAGGTTACTCCAGTGCTGTTCAGCAGAACTGGACTCAAGAAGTTTGCTTTCAGTAATGGTGCTGATCCCTCTGTGAGCAATCCAAACTGCCTGTTTATTTCCTGTGGCTATGCATACTAGAAGTGCTGATCACTGACATAACAGAATCAGTGGTGCATGTAACGTGCCTTTATAGCTGCAACATCTGTAGCAAGATGCTGGCTGAACAGTGATCCTCATGCTTAATTCTTAGCATCCTAGAGGCATGTTGCTAATGAACATTTGGCTTGGTCCAAGCTAAATAGTCTCTGCCCATCTTTTCACATTAAGGTACTGTGACATGATCAAATCCAGACTGTGGTGCCTCTTCTTGTAGCATGTTTCCAGGATGACTTTACTCAGCAGCAGCCTAATATGGGTCTTCTGTATTCTAGAGAAATAGGAGCCATTTCCACTCATCTGATTGCACTCTGAATTTTAGTCACAGCAGAAAGCATGTTAAAGTTAAGCTCAGCTAGATCATTGCATTCTTCCAGGAAGTATTTGTTATCATAGAAATGATTATAGGTTGAAAGATGGAAGGTTGAAATTTCACCATTAAGACTCACAAAAAAAGACTAGATGGAATGGGCTTGCATCTGAGATTTACGTGAAAATCATTGTGTTGAAGTGAAAACCTGCCATGGTGTCTAGCAGCAGTACATCAAGTTGTTGAGCCAGGAGAGGTACTTCCAAGGGACCCAGAGACTGATGTTTGGGCTGATAATTCTGATGCCTTTTTTTGTAAGGCCAGCTGGGAGGAGATGAGCTAAGATGAAGTCGGGAGGAGTAATTACCATTTTTGTTTGTTTCTGTGAAGAATGAACTTCCTTCATCCCACAGTACAGCTAAAGTTACAGAAAAAATTCCCTGATTTCATTGCTTCCCTGTTTTTTAATTCTTTGAGCTCCAGCAAAACCAGTTTTTGAGGTGTCTTGCTTTTCATTGGTGGAAAAATAGGTAGCCCAATTGCAATGCTTTTGGAAGTGCTGTGAACATATTTGCATGCTGACACAGTGGGTTGCTCTAATGCTTTTCAGCTGCTGGGTATCCCTGCTGAGGGCTTGGGAGCAGTGCAGTTCCTGTTTTGGTGCCAGGCTTGGCTCAGCAGGGAAACAAGATGCAGATTTTACTGAGGGTTATAAAGTTCTGGCTGAGATGGACTCCACTATTTTGCAAGGTAATTCAACCGTGTGTTTTCTGGAGGAGATGCTAAATTGCCATTGGGAGTAGGCAGATATTTCCTCTGTGAGGGCAGAAGAGGTTGCCATCGCAAACGTTCATCACTGTCCCTAAAGTCTGTTGGGACTTGTGGAATTGCTCCCTAGCCCATGCCAATCAAAATTAGGTGGGTTAACATGCTACTATTTGAACTGCTTATGGTAATCTGCTCTGTCTTTTATTCAGTGGGTTAGAGCATGATCATGCAATTGGCTTAGATGGCAAAGCTGCCACGCATCCTGCCAGAGTCACAGGGAAAGCTGGGGACAGAAATGTCTTCCATGAACACAGCTGGACCAACAGGAAACTTCTCACTAAGTCCATTAGTTGCAGCTTTCATTCCTTTCTGCTCTCTTAGAGCATGTTGTTCCTGGAGATGAGCCACTCTTCTTTCATTGAGGAAATTTCTTTCCTCCAAATCACCATGGAAATAACTTTTTGACACTCAACAGCCCTAGTGAGGCAAGCAGTTAGCCTTTTTTGTATGACTGCTCTGCACAACAGGTCCTAAATTCTTGCATTGTCTTCTGTGCATCTCCAGAAACAAAACTTATGGATACCCCACAAAACATTCTGAATGACTGACAAGGGTAAGTCATTTGGTCTGACTATGGGTTCTCTGAAGGAATAAGGACATCTTTAGATATGAAGCATTCATCTGGTCCTCTCTAATCTGCAGTGATCTCATTGTACCGTACCATTAGAAATGCTAGGTTGCCCCAGTTGTCTATCTGTATTTTTAAGCAGCTGGTCCTGGGATTTAAGAGGACCCACAAAGGAAAACAAAAGCATGGTAATTGAGCATAAAACTGAGACCTTAGTTGTTCCTTCATCTTCTTCCTGTTCTCATTCCCCAGGGTAGATTTAGGTGATAAGGTTTTTTTCTTGTATTCTGCTTATGGCATTGAAGAGTAAGTGTTAAGACAGACCAGTAGAACTGCAAGACCTCTAGACAGGCTCTTGCTTGGCTTGTGGAAAAGGATATTTTCATCTTTTTTCTTTTCTTGTTGTTCCTTCACAGGTAAAGTGACAGTGCTGGAGAGCTTCAGCTCAGTGGTCCGGGTGGCTGTGGAGACATCAGAAACCCAGGTCGAGGTGGAGCTGGTCCCTGCTGTGGAGATTCCAACTTGCTGGCCTGAGAAAGCCCGGTGGCCTCGTTGCCTTAAGCGCTGGCCTTCCCAGGAAAAAGTGCAGTGCATCAAGGTGAACAGTGTAAAAAGCACTATTAAGTCTGTGCTGGAATTTACCTCACAGGTGTCTGATAGTGGTTTCCCAAATGGAGGAGTGCATGGTGATGGCAGGCAACAGTACGGTTGGAAGGTGTATTCTCTAGAAAAGCAACATTTCAAAGTATTCTGTCAAATTTTATTGGGATTTTTTTTCCTCCTTACAGTGGTGAATTCTGTGGAAGAAAAAAACAAGTTAACTGTTTATTGCATGAGTCTATCACACACAGCTCTGCCTGTGTAGCTCAGTGCTGACAGGCATCATTCTTGCTGTTCTGCTCTGCCTCAAGTAAGCCTTCTGCAAATAGGCTGCTATCTTGCAGTTTTCCCTCCAGCCTAATCCTGTCTTTCCCTACAATGCTTATGGCTGGATTCTGACACTCCAACTCGACCCAGTTGCTATGTTCATCATGCAGGTCCCATTCTGCCTTACAGTCCTGTTCCCCTCTCATGCACGACCTGCTGCTCCATGGCAAAGTGCCTGCAGAGCTCCACCTCTGCTTTAGTAGCACAGCTGGTGCTGTACCTGGTGGCTTTAGAGCTGCATCTCCTGGGAGTAACTGGTATCAGCACACAAGGAAAGAAAAATTGGGTGTTTGACTAAGAATTAAGATGGGAGCATGACTCATGTTTGCTGCCTCTGCTAACCCTGTTTAGAATACAGTTTGAGAGATGTCACACATCCTTATTGTAACATCTCTGCATTGCTCAGAAGTTTGCCTGTGATCTGGTGTCACACTTCCCTTTTTGTCCACAGTCGCTTGGTTTTGACCTTTTGGCCCGCTCTAATTATCACTGGCAGCTGTGCTTCTCCCGTGCTGAGCATATACTCATGGAAGGACTTGATGAAGATGGTGGTTGTCGCATGAAGTGTTTCAGGGTCATGAGGCAGATGAAGGAAGATGTCTGGTGTGCTGGAAATAAACCTGTCATCACAGCTTATCACCTTCAGGTAGGGATCACCATGATACCAAGATATGGCTTCAGTATCTGTTGCAGTGGCTTCCAGTCATGTCAAAATATCATGGCATAAATCACTGTAGCATCTATGTAACTTCTAAGGTAACTGTCAAAATTGCAGTACTATTTAATTGCTTTGCAGTGGCAAGAAGTTCAGTAAATATATATTCCAAACTTCAATAAGAAACTAAAGCCTGTAGGAACATTGTGATTGCAGCAACATAAATAATGTTAAGAGTTGAGGCCGTTGTTCTGTTTTGACTTCACATAGGCATTATAATACTGTCTTCAGTAGCATGATTACCTCCTGTTTCTTGACTATCCCAGACATCCATATCCATCTATCTGTCTGGAGGAGGATTGTGCATTTGTCTTTGTGGATATCCATCAAACAAAATTCTCTTAGGTGAGCATTATTTCATGAATGAGGTGCAAACTACAGTTCTGGTGTTGTTTCACCTGGCGTGGGAAAGGAAGAAAGAGATGAAGGGGTGGTAGCATCTTCCCTGCATATACTTCAGGGTTCAAGATATCTTCCAACAACATTTGTGAAGAAGAGTCGGAAGGCTCTGCTATGACTGTGTCCCCGCATCTGACAGCTGCAGACACTGGTGGACCACAGGCAGCACCATTTACCAGACAGTAGAGCAATACTGTTTTCTGGGCCTCCACCCTCCTGGAGCTGCCAGGGAGAGGCTGTTGTTCTCCTACCTTAAAACCTCAAACCAACAGGCTTCCACAGTAGTTACTGAGCTTTTGGTGTCCAAAACCAGATGCAATGCCAAGATTTCCCCCAAAAGAAAAAGTTGCGACCATCAAATGCTATTAAAGTCATGGGACTAACCTAAGTCAAGATGGAGTCAAAAAAAGAGTTGCTGAGGCTGGTTCTAGCTTAGCAGAATGCAAAAATTCTCACTGCCTGTAAGAACAACCTGGTGGGAAAACTGTCATAGGTAGGAGAAAGTGAAAAACCATTTAACCATTAGTAATGATCTCTTTTTGTGGCTAAAGGAGAAGGAGTTGCAGGAAGTGCTGTTGCACGGACTCTTGATCAAAATAAAAAGCTCTTTAGGAGCTCTTTAGTTCTGTACTGTAACTGTACTTCAGTCTTTTACTGCAAGAGAGGATTAGTTTACCAGACAGAAGGAATGCTTCAACATTACTTACATTTAAAAAAAAAAGAAAAAAGAGAGAGACAGTCTGTGGATAAACAAGCAGTTGAGCAGAGACTTAGTGTTAGGTTTCTTCACATTATTGGGTTTCCCCTGTCAGAGGTATCCAACAATTATGATTAAACAAGACTCCTTATGAAAAAGGCCCTCTATGACAGAGGAAATCCTTCCCCAAGAATTTGTGAAAGCCTTAGAGGACCAAGTAAGCACACTCATTATGCTTACCTCCATAGGAATGAAGTTCAAGACTGGGAAGTCCAAAAAGACCTACGTACATTTTGAAAGCCAACTCTATGCCTCTGGTAGACAGTTGGCAGTTAGGGACAGATAGTTCAGTAAATGCTGGGGATAGGTCACCTGTTTGGCACCTGACAGGAAAAGCAGCACTGTTTTCCTTGCCTCCAGAAACTTCATTGCAACTGCTGCTCATGGATCTTGCTGAAGTGGTTTTAGTGTGACGAAATGTAACTAACTGCTCTGCAAGTCTTCAAGGAGTAGCTCTTGCAGAGTTACAGCTTGAATTCCTCACTATGTCTTTTGTTCCACAGCAACATTTAAAAAAAAGTCTTTGTGATTATTGCAGCTGTGAACAAAGAATTGTTCATATTTGAATACCTGTTTGAGAAAAAATTTGTCAGCAATACAACTATTGCAAGGCCTACTGGAGGGAAAAAACAAACGAGGCAATCTAGAAGAGTGTGGCTTATTTTGATGAAAGTCTGCCTCTGAAGAAACAGAGGAGTTGAAGGCTGCAGTTTGGCCACATCTCACAGCGTCTGTGGGTCTCTTTTGGGCCACTGAATCTGCAAAATAAAATTGGGATTCAGAGGACAGTAAGGAACTTAGCAGAATTATTGAACCCAAGGTGGGTGACTTCGTACTTTAAAAACTAATTTCAGGTTGACCAAGGCAGTCAGTATGACTTTTTTGGTACAGTAAGTGTAAGTACCTTGAGAAAATTCTCAGTCATAGGAAAGTCTGAAAAATGCAACATGGGCATGTAAAAGTAATACTGTAAGAGCAATAATCATGTGCATTTTGTTATTTTAACTATAGATTTCTCAAATGTAACATTACATAAAATAAACATGGGGGAATAGAACATAGCACATGCTGTAAGTATTACATATCAGAAAAAAACAGGCTGCACTTGACCAAAAAGCATGCCCTGCACCTGCAATAGTTGCTTGGAATCTCAGTCTGGGATGCAGGTCTGTGTGCGTCTTCAGCACAAATATAGCTGAAGCTGACAAATAATTATGTTAATCTTGTTATTCTTCTCTTAGCACCTACCGGCTTCTACACTTGCATAATAGGCCATTTTCTACAGCCTAAAGTACATGGCGTTTCTACAGAGGCTCCTGCTGGAGGATGGAAAATAGGCTAAGGCTATTTTAGCAAGACCATTTTTCTTGGGCTCCTGGCCCAGTCAATGCAGAAGGAGAGATCCTAACCAGGCATGTCAGAGTTGCTCTGCCTGATCCTCAGAGGAGGCTTTAGTTGTGATCCCTCCATCGCAGAAATGTTAACATGGGGAGATAGCAGTGCGAGTCTTTCTGATTTCCAAAGCTGTCAGCCACTTACCAGCACTAAAACTGCCTTAGTAAGCTGTGTGAGCCCTCAACAGAACCTCTAACACCTCTTCTCTCCCATCTGCTTCTTGCAGACAGTGCTATTCTGGACGTGTGAAAAATACCCACGCACCAAGGATTGGCGCTGCTTCCCCGAAGCCTTCCTGAGGCTGGTACAGAAGCTGCACAAGTGTGTAAGCCAGCACTTCCTCAAGCATTATTTTGTCAAGAACACCAATCTGCTCAAATATGCCAACACCAGTGACCTGGACCTGGTGGCCAGCAAGCTCGCAGTCTTCTTGGAGGACCCTGTCTTCTGCCTGGACTGAGGCAGGAAAAGGTCTACTCGCCCCAAACCTGAGTTGATCCCCCGCCTCCTCTCCCTGCCTGTGGTTGTTCTTCATGTCCTTTCAGTAGATGTTGCAGCTGGCTTTGTAAGACAGTTGGCACATGCAGTGTGAAAGAGAAGTGTCAAGCTGGCAGCAGTGGGCGGTGAAAACTGATGGGAGGTATTGCTTGATGCCCAGCTGATCTAATTTGCTTTCAACAGTGACATCCTTCCTGGAAGCTACAGCCCCTGAAACCCAACTTTCAGTGGCAGTCAGAGCAGGCAACTGCCTTGTTCTCTATCTCTAGTCTTGTGGCACCTAAGCAGAAAGATGGTGTGAAGAAGTCTCACTCTGCTGCCTACCTGCTGTGTAACCTAGCACATGTATTGTTGCTGCCTCCCCATTTCTCACAAGGACAGCGGGTTTAATTCCCTGCTTACCTCGCAAACCAGCTCTGCAGAAGAGCAGAGGAATATTTTGAAGTGTACTGAAGCTGGAAGTTTTCTCAGAAGCACTTTGATGCCTCTATCTCCAATTAAATAGGATCCTGCTCCAGTACAAAGATAACTATGCTGCTAGTGTTGATAGCTTAAGGGAAGCAAGAGGAGGAACAGTGGTTTTTGCCGCCTCCTCATTTTATTCTCCTCTGCTTCCATTTTTCTTCCAGTTGCTTCAAATATGTTTTCTTCATGTTTGCCTTTGCCAGTTGTGTTAGTGCCATACAACGAGGGGGCTTTGCCAGAGCCAAGTTCACTCCTGCCCCTGGCTCCATCCAGCAGGCTGGAGGTGGAGCAGGTCTTTCCCTAGTTGTTAGCACCCACATATTTTTGGGTGGTATAAAGAAGGAGAATATTTTTCAAAAGCTGTTAGCTCCAAAACCCTCAGTCCTTTTTAATGTTATGGATGTTTAAAAATAAAATTGGTTTGTGTTTCAAAAGAACAGAGTTCTAGAATTAATATAATGTTGGTTTTAATGTTATTAAATCACTGAAACTAAACCAAAGTGGGCTTTTCTTTATCTCACACCTGCACAGGAAAGTAAATAATTATCTCCTTTGCCAAGGGAGGTGGCAGAGAGAGGATTTGCAGCCCATACTCCAGGGAGCTGCTGCAGTGGATGGCCTGCAAGATGACCATCCGTGGCCGAGCATCCCCCCCTTGTGTCAAATTGTGGTCTAACCATGCATGTTTAGCACAGCCTGTGCTTTCTGGCTTGATTTTGTATGCTGGAGTATGTTCAGAAGTCCCTGGGCACAGATGGGATTCATCCCAGAGTACTGAAGGAGCTAGGGACTGTTATGGCAAGACCCCTCTCGATCGGACTCCCAAGACTTTTGGTAGATGAGGAGGTGCCTGTTGACTGGCAGCTAGCCAGTGTTGTTCTAATCTACCAGAAGGATGTGAGGGAAGAGCCCAAGGAGCTACAGACCTGTTAGTCCAACCTCAGTTCCTGGAAAAAGTATGGAGAAGATTATACTGGGTACTATCGAAAGGCATTTAAGGAACAATGCAATCATCAGGCCCAATCAACATGGGTTCATAAAGGGAAGGTCCTGTTTAACTCATTTGATATCCTTCTGTATTAGGGTCACCCACCTAATGGATGAAGGGAAGGTGGTGGATGTAGTTTTTCTGGATTTCAGTAAGGCTTTTGAGACTGTCCCTCAGCATCCTTCTGGACAAGCTGTCCAACTGTGGGATGAGTGGGTTCACGGTGTGCTGGGTGAAGAACTGGCTGAAGGGCAGAGCTCAAGGGGTTGTAGTGAATGGGGCTGCGTCTGGCTGGTGATCAGTCACCAGCGGTGTTCCTCAGGGTTTAGTTCTAGGGCCAGTTCGGTTCAATGTATTTATCAACTATCTGGATGCAGGAGTTGCATTCACCCTTAGCAAGTTTGCTGATGATACCGAGCTGGGAGGTGCTGTTGACTCTCTGGAGGGACAGGAGATCTTGCAGAGGGAACTAGAGAGATTGGAGCATTGGGCTATCATTAACAGAATGAAATTTAACAAGTCCAAATGTCGGATTCTGCACCTGGGATGGAGTAACACTGGGCACAAGTGTAAACTGGGAGAGAGGAGTGGCTGGAGAGCAGCCCTGCAGAAGGGGATCTGGGGGTGCTGGTTGACAGCAGTCTGAATGCGAGCCAGCAGTGTGTGCCCTGGGAGCCATGAGGGCAACCCGCAGCCTGGGGGGCATCAACC
>JANZLQ010000031.1:3782444-3794964 GCA_026212715.1 Elanus axillaris | reverse complement strand
TTTAGGAGGTGTTTGGACAATGGTCATAACAACATGCTTCAACTTTCAGTCAGCCCTGAAGTGGTCAGGCAGTTGGGTTAGATGATCATTCTTCCAACTGAAATAGTCTATTCCATTCTATTTGCTTCCTTATTCTTCACCCAAGTATAGGAAGAGGCTTTCTTCTTCTCTGCCAAAGAATTAACTGTAGAAGATACGGGTCATGCAGGATCCCAACTGTGTGGTCATTCTTGTAGTGACCTCCTGCATCAGATCCCACTGTGTGCAGACCTGACCCTACCATGAAACCGGTGCCCTCTTTGCTCAGGACCTGGGAATACCCTTCAAGTCGCCTTTCCACATGGGTAACTGCATCGTGTGGAACCATTTTGAACATGTAACTTTTCTTGCCAAGCCTTTGTACTCCAGGCTCACTTCTAAACGTGGCAGAAGTGGCAGTTCTGTGCTGACGCACCCCCCGTTAAAGTGTGGCTTTCCTGTTTCCGGAGAGCAGAGCTGTTTCAGTAAAGAGCAAAGAGATGCCAATCTGCCGAGCGGAGTCAGGCAGCTGTGACAATGAAGTAATGTCTCCTGTTCTGTCTTGGTTTTGTCTTGTGGTTGGAGGAGGGCAAAAGCAGTTCAAAAGGACAGTGAAAAATGTTCAGGGCTCTTAATCCCAAGTTGGATATTTTACTGCTCTGATGCATGATCCATTTGGGTTTTAGTTGTGGCTGTTGAAGAATTCATCTCCCTTTGTAGCCAGGGGGGAAAGCGTTTCAGTGGTGGTATCTTAACTTGGCTGCAGCTGCATATCCGAGTCCTCAGTTGCTGCGGTTCACAGCCTGCTTGCTATGAAGTGAAATTGCGGGCATACGCCATGTGCTGCGGAACCAGGAGGTGGAAGGTACTGCTGCTCTGCCAGGGTGGCAACCTCTCACAGCCAGGAATGAATCAGCAGAGCCAGTAAGTGAGCACAGAATGATGGACCCCTGCTTCGAGCCAACTCTGACTTTTTTTTTTTCTCTTTCTTTTCTTGATACACAGGCAAATGCATCAGCTAGCATATGCTGCCACAGGAAATATCATTGTGACCATAATAAAACTAAAGATCTGCCCTGGCAGGTACGTTGCTGTTGGCCACAAAGGCACAGGAGTCATCCATGGTTTTTTCTCCGGGGCAGCAAGACATGACACAGCTGGCCACTAGCAAAGGGAAAAGGCTTTGAAGGAATAATTTTACACGTTCATTGAAGTGGTTGAATATAAGAAATTATTCCATCACAGAGATAGGTGGGCGGTATACTATATACTACCTTATATCATCTAGCGCACGTCTGGTTGGGGGGGGTGAGAGGGGTGGTTGTGAGGCAGTTTTTTGCGGTGGTGGGAGAGTTGTGCAGGAGGTGTCTGATAAAAAAACCTTGCTAAATATACTTGTTGCATTTCTCATCACAGTAAACTGTCTGCAAATAGCTTTGCACTTACATGTCCATCCTGATTGCAAAATCATGCCCTGGTCCCAAGGTTTTCCTCCAAGAAAGGATATCACACTGTTTTGCCGACAGAATGAGTTTTCATATGTTTCATATTTTTAATTTTTCTGTAAAAAAATTGAGATCTTGACAAATACAGACTTTCTTGAAGCATGTTAAATTTAATCAAAAGCTTTCTCTCTGTTCAGAATGTCTGGAAGGAATGACCATTCATTCTCCCTCTCTTTTTAATTGCTTTCACGAGTATTTTCTCTATCAAGGAAGTAAGGAGAATTCTTGACTTTCATAATTTCTTTATTGTTGGCCATGACTTTTTGCTTACCTCTTGGTTTTGCTTTCTCTCCCCAGCTGAATTATTTTCTTTAAAACAAGAACGGGCAACCAGTAGCCAAAAGGGAACTGTCTTGCATACACATGAAGCACAGCACTCAAGAACAACAGACATTCCCAAAGCATTCACGTGAGCAAAAGAGGGAAAAATTAAAATGTATATTTGTGACAAGACATGGGGTGCAATGAGTGTTTACCGGGATCCTGCGTTCAGGATGTATGAAACAGCAGCTCTGAGAGAATTTTGGCTGACTCACTGCTGAGCTCTTGGCCACTGTGGCCTTTGCATAAGGTGATGGCGCTCAGGCTAAGTGCTAACTAGGCGTGTTTTTCAAGGTACTTGAAAGGCAGCTTGTTCAAGGTAGCTTGTTGCTAGCTGCTGGCTGGGCAGAAGAGGCATGTGAGATCCTCACGGTCATGCCATGTGCTGGAGCCTTGAGTGGGATGAGGGATGCTGAGGTGGCTCATGGTGGGTGCTAAGGGTCTCCTTACAGCTATGGGACATTCTCAGTCCTCACCACAGACATTATTGCTCCATCTGTCAGAAACTTCAATTTGAAGTGTGTTGTTCTGTTCCCATATAAAACCTTACAAAACTGGTCATGTTTTAGTCCTTGTACTTTGTCTGCCCTTAAGTCACTAGAGGGCAATGTCTCTCCAAAACATGCACACGGAGCCGAGATCTCGTTTGAGCTTAAAATCGGCATCTTGTTAGTTATCATTGAAGTGACACAAATTAACTCGATTAATTTAATGCTAAATTCTATTGCCAAAAAAAGAGAGAAGGAAGGAGACCATGGGAGAGCTTTCTAATAAATAGCAAGACTCTGGTAAAAAGACTCTAAACTCTGGGAACCACTCCAAGAGCCAGGATATGGATTTATTGCTTTCTGCAGCAAAAGATGGGCTTGCAGTAATTCCCAACAGGCTTGATCTGGGGAGAGCACCGACAAGCAAAGTGCAGGCAAGATTCTGGGAAGGAGGGAACTTGCGGGAATAGCCACCACCCTTCTTCATCAGAGCACGTGTCCTGCCCCCTCACTATGGGGAGGGACTCCCACCTCCCATATATGCCTGCCTCCCAGGCACCTGTCTCCCTCTTTTTCTCCTTCTGCCCTGCCCCCCCTCCCCCAAGAGAGACTTTCTCTGACAGGTTTTCTGTTGCCACCCCTTTGGCTCTAGTGGGAATGGTCATTTCTGAGTGCACATCGTCTCACCTTTATGTCACGGGACCCAGGTGTACACAGAGGCCATTACAGACCATCTACCTCCTGCTTATGCTCCATCTTTAGTTTGGAGTGATGCCCAGCAATGAAGTTGGAGTACCTTGCAAACTATGTTCCCAGTGGGAGCAGCTCAGCCTCTTCTGAGCAAAACTGGAACATGGACAGTGATAGATAACAGGCTAATTCTGCCTTCACACTAAATATTTTTCTCCCTACCAATGCTAGGATTGCTGGTTTGGAGGATAAACATCTTTTTTTATTATTATTTCCACTCCCGTCCAGGACTCTTATCTGAGGCCCTTGCAATGTCACATGAGACAGTGACACAGCACCAATGCTCAAAACACGGTAAGAGATCCCACTCCTCCTATCAAGCCAATATTTTCCATTGCCAACATTTTCCATGACCTCTTTGGGGTCTGACTTCTCTGGCTGGAGGAATATGCACAGTTTCAAAGGAAATTAAACAGCTCCAGGTAGCATATGTATTTTAGCCTGTTCTGACCCAAGCTGTTGTAGCAGAAAAAAATGGAGAACATTTTCATCATGATACAGGTATTTGTCACTTCTGCTCCAAGCAACGCCTTCGGTCTGAAAGAAAGGACAGGATCAGAGCCTGGCTTTGAAAGCAACTCCTGGATAGGTGATGAGGAATGCACAGATGCTACCAGAGGCCAGGCCTGTGTAGAGTGCAGAATGTATTTTCCACAGGAAAGATTCTCTAATTTACCCTTAGCATCCTCACAAACAGAAATTACAAGGAAATGCATCAAGGAAAGAATTAATCAGATTGAAAGGCTTTGTAGTAATTAAAAAAAAAAGAATGGCGTCTTCTCAGGCTCCCCTGGGTGGTGGTAATTACCAGCTGCACAACTGTGGTTTGTGCAGTTTTCTGGATTAAAAAGCTAAATGTCTTCTTGTTTCCTTTCTTAGAGAAGCCACCCATGGAATCAGCAGCTACATAGGCCAACAGCTCAAAGAAAAGTGCATCGAGCCTCCTTCAGCCCGGCAGGGCACCGCTTTACATGCAGGGTGGTCCAGAGCCTGATCCCAAGCTGTGGCTCAGTTGCATCTGGCCCATTACATTTTTTGCTGTTGCCTTGTTATCCAGCAACCTAAACAGCCAAACCCCTTCTGTCGCAACTGCAGGCAGGCTTAGATCCATCTGCTTCTGCACTGCATCCCAGCAGTGAAGGCCAGGTTATAGCCCCTCTGGTGCCAATATTGTCACTCACATGGCTTGAGAGCCTGAGGGGCAAGGTGGCACATGCTGTAAGTCAAGGGGGCTAGGTAACACTTTCAAGGAAAGAAGTTCAAGAGAGCTTATGAAAGTCCAATTCTAAGCTAGTAACGAAGAAGAAAAAGCAGCTCAGGGAAATAAAAATCCCTCACAGAAAGAATTTTTAAGGAAATTAACATCAAGTGGTGATTTCCTGTGATCCCCTTTTAAAAGGGAAAGAACAGAGGGCTGGGAGGGATCTCATCAGCCATGAAATCCATCCACCGCTCTTTCTGGTCCTCTCTCCTAAATGAACAGAGAGAGCTGTTTTAAAGGTAGACACTTTGCCCCTGGCTCCTCGGGCAGGCAGAATGTTTTGGACCCACACAGATCATTAGGAGCTTTCTTTGAAATTTCAGCCTAAATGTGTTCGCAGCCAGCATTGTCTGGTTTCATACCAGTACAGACTTAAGCTGCTGTTCTCCCTCTGTAGGGTTTGCTGGCCATGCAACCATCACAAGGGTCATCATAAGCTCCCTTGGTCTTAGCGGAGCATGACTAGATTTGCCAAACACTTTGGTCTCTTTTTCTCTGGTAAAACCACTGTTCCAGTCCTGCTCTGCATCTTTTCCAAGTGTAATTCATCTCAGCATGGATAACCAGGGTGGTTTGCAGCATTCCAGATGGGGTCTCATCAGTGCCTCCTGTAATGGCACATCACATAAGTAGTACTAATCCATGCAGCACATCCCCTGTGCGGAAGAGGAAAACACACCCGAGGGTCAAGTTCCCTTAAAAAATAACTGCAACTTCAAAGGAGGAGTAACTCTCATCAATGATTTCCTTTGCCAAACCAGGTTAGGCTGGTTGAAAGGCTTGCCATGGTCTGGTTGTCTTCGAAGTGAACTGAATTCCTAAGGCTGTGAGCCAACAGATTCATCATCTCCGTGAGACTTGAGCTCAGGCCAGAATCAATGAGTCTGTTTCAGCCTGTCCCTCTCTGCCCTCCCCAGTTGACAGAAGGCTCTGGGCAGTGTTTCTCCCCTGCTTCTTCCCTTCGAGTCAGTGGTAGACACCATCCCTCCTTATAACACAAATCCGGCTTTTTACGACTAAGCTGAAGAGTTTGGCTGTTTTCTAGCTGTGTCATTGAAATACCATAGACTGGAGAGGCAACAGATCAGTGACCAGAGCTAATAGCAGCAAAAAGGATTAAATGAACAATAGGTCTTGAGCGTAATTTATGAATGCCATTAGCTGCTGAGAGGGAATTACATTATGGCTGCGATTCTGAGGGGGAAGGGTGGGTCTTATCTAGGCAGGAAGAAAAAAAAAATGTGCCTGATTGCATTTGGATTAACAAACAATGATATTGATTTGCCATGGGATACATTTTGGGCTGTTATGTTTAGATCAGATGTAATAACATCTGAACCAAAACAAACTGTATTTTCTCTATCTTGAGTTCAGACCCCCATGGCCAGCAAACGTTGTGTTTGTATCTCACAGCTGCTGGTCATGCAG
Source organism: Elanus axillaris (assembly GCA_026212715.1). NCBI lineage: Eukaryota > Metazoa > Chordata > Aves > Accipitriformes > Accipitridae > Elanus > Elanus axillaris. The sequence goes on along the minus strand of JANZLQ010000031.1, from coordinate 3,789,193 downwards.
CATCCGCCACCCTGCCTGGTGAAGCACAGTTCTCCATCAAAACTCTTGCAGAAAGGCAGGTTTTCTTCTGTTCTCTAAGAGGTGTGACATGAGTTGCACGAGTGTTTCCTTGCAGCCTGTGCACCATGTCCCAGGGATGGGACTGAGCAAGCGATGCCTTTGTTTGCAGTATCTCCTCTGCCTTTTGTTTGATAGCCAACACATTATCTCATTAAACTGCTTAGCTTGGCAGCTGGGACCATTTGTTATAGTGTGATATGAAGGATCATAATCAGATTAAACCTCAGGATTGTATTGTGGAGGGAGAGATTAGACTGGAGAATAAAGAGAAAGTTTAATTTTGTGTGACAGTATAGAGTTGCCTCTACTTGGGGCAGCAAGGGAGGTAGAAAGCGATTGTGGAGGCTCAAACTGGGGAGAATTTGTTTTCACTGGTTCCCTGCTTGGTTTTGAGCAGAAGGGTTTTAGCACCCACTTTGAAATACAGGGTAGCTCTGCAGCCACCAGCCCCTCACAGGGTTGATTCACTCTGCTTTGCTTCCCAAATGAAGACTCGAATAGAGGGCTTGCATGGGGAAGGAAAACCTGGGGGTGTAAATGATGCCAGAAGCCAAAGCTGCATGTGCGCTGAAGCACGGTACTTCTGGGAGGGGGATGATCTTGGCACCAACTACTTAGTTCTCATTATCTCTGCGCTGGAGGCCCAGGTCCTTGAGCTGAACTGCTGTTCCCCAGCTCCTTCCCATCTAGTGCATTTCGCACAGCATCCTACGAGGCCTCCAGCAGTCTGGGGGCAGGAGACACCCTCCAAAAGTCAGCAGGAGCCCTGCAGTGTGAATGTAGCAGCTAGGAGGTCTTCTGCGAGCTCTTCTGAGCAGATTTGGCTAGTATTAAAAGTAGCAATAAAAGAAAAGTTGGCAGGTTGGGAAAGCAACATGCAGCTGAATTTCTGGCTTCTCTACTGCCAGAGAGAAATGTCATTGTGGGTCAAAGCAGCCCCAGTCTCTTGTCCTCAGCCCATTTAATAGGCAGGTCTCATGGAGAGACCCCAGCTATCACCAACTTCAGAAACAAACTCAGACTTCTGCAGCTCTCTCCATGGGTATTGCAATGGGCAGCAGGTATCCCAAACCCTGCCAAAAGGACTTTTTTAAATGTTGGCTGCCATAATGCAGCTCAGGAGTCTCTGTCTTGTTTTCTTTCTCTTAGGCAGCAGACAATTAAAGCCAACTGGGGGGCAAAATCTGTAGAGAGAACTGCTTTGCTCGGGGGAGCTCCAGGTTCCAGAGGAGGTGCATGCACTCACATAATCCCATGCACATCCTATCATCACCAGTGAAACCAGGGGGAAGATATAAATATACCCACTCTCAGAAATGGTGACTAGGCTGAGTCCTTTCCCAAATGAAGTAAACAGCTGTCAAAAAAAAAGTGGAGATAAAAATGGGTATATACATTTTTTTTAAAACTGTACCTAAAACCATTATAAGCTCTGTTCCCACACTCCCTCTGTTAATTGTCCTGGAGATACACTTAATGAATAATATATTCTCTCATCAGCTTGATCTTTAGCTCAGATATTGTACCCTCTTCCTCCTCCTTTGTCTGCTCTCTGTTCCCTAGAGACTAAGTACTTTAGGGCAGGAGCCTGGCATAAAAAGATCTTCAGTTTCATTGTGCTTTCTGAAACTTAACACAATGCAAACCCCCAGAAAACCTCAGAGTAATGAAGGAGATCCTGATGTAAACAGCTGGAAAGTACCAGAGCCTTTCCAGCCACCCAAGACAGCTTCTGGGGTGACAAGGAGGCACGTGGCGGGGGAGCAGATGGATAAGAAAATCACACCCCACTCCTTGTGAGTGCGACAGCCGTGCAGATTGCTAACAACATCCCCTGGTTTGGGATGATGAAGTGCCAGCATGCAGGGGATGGTTATGCCAGATGCTCAGTATATGGCTTCGGGGAACTCATATCCACCGTTAACAACCGAAAAAAGACGGCAACAGACTGTCTACCCCTCCTGGCGCCTGACAGAACTGAGAAAGGGCACTTGCACAATGGGAAAGCATAAATCTAGCCCTGACACTCTTTAACCTTGCAGCAGGATGGGGGGATGCTCGCTGCTTCCCCCGGGCCAGCTGGAGTCCTGGGCTGCCCCCAGGACCTCTGTGCAGCATGTTGACTTTAAGCAAGCTCCTGGCCCTGCAAAGAGCCAGGGAAGCTGCTCTGGAGGCAGACCCCTTCGGCAGCACTTGGAGGCTTTTCTGCTCAGCCCACAGCAATGGTGGGAATGGAGCAGGGGAAGAAATCCTGCTCCGGCTGGCCGAGCCCACCTCAGGTGTAGCGGTGGTCTGAGCCAGTGCTGCACGGGGTGAAAGCAGCTATGTGCCCTCAGGAGCTGCTCCCTCGGTGGCATCACACACTCCCGAAAGCATCCCTGATGATGAAAGAGGCTGCTCTCAGAACAGGCATCTCAGGTCTTGCTGAAGATTTTAATAAGTGAGATGATCATATGCAATATGCATATGATATACATTAGATAATGTATGTACTAATCTAGCCAGACCTAGGCTGTATTTTCCTCCATTGTTCTCTGTAGGCACATGGGCAACATATATTCGGGGCAGAGCCCCAGCTCTCTCTGCCTGCGCACCCAGCTGGAACTGACGATGGCTGCCCCAGTAAGCACAGTGCAAAGTACGCTGCCGAGATGAGGAGACTGACCCCATCAAATGTTGTCCTCCTGTTGCCCTGGTGACTTCAGCAGATAAGGTAGCCTGTGCCCAGGCACTGTCCTTGCATTAAAGGCTCTTAAAAGCAGTGATCCTGCTAACCCCTCTATGGAGAGAGGCCCTGGTCTTTATTATGCCTCTTGGAGCTGCTGCAACACAAGAACTGGTTTGAAAATGGCTTCAATTACGTTCCTCCAGGCACTGACAGTGGGGAGCATGAGGCACAGCGGTGAGACATCACAACAGATAAAGTCAAACCTTGTGATACACATGGACTTGGGGCCTGTGACAAGGGGACAGCAACACCTAAAAACATGGTACCAACCCTCTGGCAAATGAAAGTACTTCAAGAGCAATTAAAAAAACCAAAACAAGAGCAAAGACCTGAGTTGATCCCTGCTCTGCCTGCTGCGTGTGCAACAGCCATATGGCAAGCTGGAGTGATGGAGGTTGGGATGTGACGGGGTCAGGATGCGAGGGCAGCTGGGATGTGGAAGTGGCAGCCTGGGCAAAGCCATTAATGTGATCACGGCATGGAGAAACTGTGGCAACCGGTTGCTTTCATTTGCTAGGATTTAACAGAGCAGAGCTTTTCCACATGAAGTGGAGGACCACATCCCTGTTTGTGTTACAGTATTTAACTTTCCCTTTTTACGTGGGAAACCACAGCAAAGGCCACTCTTGGTGTTCTCAGACTGAACCTTTTTGAACCTTCAGCCTACAATCAAAACAAGAAAATAGAAAACAATGCTTCAACAAATAGTCACTGTTTACATCCCATATATATGTAATTTACAAGAAATGTGCTAGCATCCAAACCCAGTGTCTGCTCACTGAGCTCTGTGTAACACGTGGTTAGTGAGCAGGAGGGCACTGGGGTCTGGCGTGTTTTTCTGAACAGGAAACATCTCAGAAAACAAATAAAAAGTTTGACAATACTCAGTAGTTAAAATACAGCCTAAAGCAGGCTGGGAGAGCCCTAATACACATATCTGTTTTACCCTGTGCCTAGGGTACTGCAGGCATAGCTCTTTTGAGAAGCTGCTTGGGTACCCACAAACTTGCTGTGCTAAGCCTACACTGAAATTTCACACAAAACTCAGAGGTATGAACGGGTGCATCCCTTTCTTTGTTCACGGAGAGACTGATCTGGTCTGTGACCAATAATAAAGCAAAACAATAGTATGTGCCAAAGTTTAGGGCTTAATAGACAGAAGTACTAACATCAGCCCAGCAAGAGTCTTGTAATGCTGACAGCAGAGCTATGTGGGAACAATATGATGTGGGAACAGTATGTAGGTTCTTACCTACATACAGTAGACAACTGCTCAATCTAAACATCAGTCTATAAGAGGCTGCAATTCAAACTTAGCTTTTATTGATTTTGGGTTTGGGTTTTTTGGTTTTTTTTTCCAGTGGTCTGCTCTTACGAGCTGGAAAAGCCCTATTAAAAAAATCCTGGTCAAATGAAATGCAGGTGCTGGAGTCTCATTTGAAACACTTGTGATGTAAGACATATGGTAGTGCTTTGAAAGAAGATGACCATTGAAATCACCTGGACTCCCTTTTTCTTCCTTCAATTTGTCACTGCAACATCCCCAAAAGCACCCTCAGACTCTCTCCCTTGCCTGGATGAGACATGAATATGCTGTGAGCATCAGCCTACCTTTGAGAACCTGCAAGAACCGGGTAAGACTTGAGCTGGGGTTAGCAGGACTTTTAAGGTGGGGGAGCTGTAGTTTCTCCTTCCAAGCATGGCTGTTTGGCACAGGTAGTGCTGTGCATCACTTGGGGAGGGAGGCACGACTGTGGTGTTCCATATGCTATGCTTCTCCTTATTCATGTTTCGGTGCATGGGGTGAATGAGTGGCTGGTGGCTTGTCCAAGGGATGCAGCAGAGGGTGGGAGGCTCTCCCAGCTTTCTGGCCTGACTCCTTTGCATGTGCTGAGCTGAAAAGTCATCTCTGACTGACTGTATGGCTGCTTCTGTATACAGAAAAGCTGCTGCTAGTGATGCTGTGTTGTTTTTTTCCTCTGTTGTTATTTGATATTCTTAATGGTATGGTTTCCTTCTGTTTGTTTGTTTAAATCCTTCTTGGTGATTATAGAGCTATCTCTTGTCAACAGGGCAGGGGTGACTGGAGAAATTGTATTTCTCGGACTGACCAGAAATAGCAGAATTTGCGGTAATTCTGTTTCTCTAGCCTGGGCAGGAAGCTGTATGAGTATCCAGACCACTGTCACTACCTGCCCAGAAACACAGCGGCAGCGTGGCAATGGATACATCATGCTTACCTGCTGTGGGGAGGCAATATTCCTCTGCCCCCCCTTCTGCTACCTGATCCAGGCAGCTGGGGTGAGAGCCCTGCCATGGGCTGCCTGTCTCAGCTCCACAAAAACACTGGGGTCCTAATGCTATATTGGGGGTAGTTTCTGCACTGCAGCTGCATCTCCAGGTGGAGGGGGACCTCCCTGTATTTATTTCTCCCCCATCAGGGGCAGGGGATTGCTCTGGCCCTGTTGCCGGCCGCTGGGTGCTCTGGTGTCCATCAGGGTGATAGCGGCTGTGCAGTTCCCGCAGTTCAAGCTCAGCCCTCCCTGCTTGCCTCCTCTTCCTCTGCTCCCTGAGCTTGGGGTCTGGTGTGTGTGAGCTGGGGAGGGCACAGGTAGGTGACCCCTCAGATGCCCTACAGCCTGCGTGTGCCCACCTGTGCCCTCCGAAGTGCTACAGCGTGATTCTCCCCACTTCTTCCCCCTTGGAGAGCCATCAGCACTGGGGAGAAAGGGCTGGTGGGGCTCCAGTTTGTCTCAGGTTTGTTCTCCCTTGTGCCCCATGTCTCTCTGGGGTTGGGGAACGAGGTGCTGCTGAGGGTCCTATTCTGTTTACTTCTATATGCGTGCATGCCCTTACCCGCTGCAAGCAGCCCCTGGCTCCCCAAAACCTGCACCCGCGGTCTTCGTGCACTCCTCCTTTGGCTGCAGACCTGCACCACGTTGCTGGAGGGAGGCTGGGACAGAGGGGAAGGAGGCTAACGGGAGAAGCTTTCTGGCACTGAAGTGGCTTTAATGCTGAAAAGTTTTTTCTGACAAAGAGGTGTCGGTGATGCACAGAAAGGTGTTGGGGAGGGCTGTGAGGATGCTCCAAGGGATGCAGAGGGAGCCCTTTTTTTGTTGTTTTGGTTTTGTTTTTTTTTCTCCTTCCCCTGCCACCCATCCCACTGGGCAGGGGCGTCTGGCTCCGGGCATGGGCTGCAGGGCTGCGACTGCAGGTGGTGAGGTCCCACAGCCTCTTCCCTCCCTGGCTCTCACATCTGCGAGCCACCAGGGTGGCCAAGGGCTGCTTGAAAATAGCAGCCCATGCACAGGTAAACTTCCTTATTTCCCCACATAACCTTCTGTTCCCCCTAAAACCTGATGTGGGGAACGCAGTCCTCTGGAAAGTGTACCGTTAGGAACAAGCTCCTCTTCTTTTGGAGAGTGGTAGAAGGAGCTGGGGCAGGTAGAGCTGATCCTCTGTCCCACTACCTGTGCTTTAAGCAGAGGGTTCCTGGATTCAGGGTAATCCAGCGTCGAAGCCATCCCTGCCAGAGCCATAGGGTAACTGCCCAAAAGTAAAACCTGCCCTCCCTGGGCAGAAGCCAGAGCTGAGTGTCTGCACCCCTGACCTGAATTTGCCCTCATGGTCAGGTTGCTTCAGACTTGGGCAGCTCCACAAAAAACCTCCTGAACAGCTTCTCATGCATTTTAATTTCATCTAAAGGTGCATGGGGTTTTTTTCCCCCACCTGCTCTGCTCCAAGCTTAAAATTTTCCTCTGCATCAGCTGTGCCAGCATGACTGAGCAGGCTCTCCCTGGGCAGCAAACGTGCCCATTGCCCTGTGCCTGCCCTGTTGCCCCTCCTCGGCCCCAGCCTGGGCCAAGAACATCACGTACCTGCTGGTGGGTGGTGCGTGTCAGTGCCTTCGCTGTGCTGTTACGTTCCTCAAGCCAACACCAAGACTTGTCCTCCCCACCCC
>JANZLQ010000031.1:3737855-3779711 GCA_026212715.1 Elanus axillaris | reverse complement strand
CCCCCCAAAAAAAAAAAAGCTGAGGAGCTGGCAATAAAAGGCAGCCATTAATCCACCCATCAAGTGGTTCTGAAAATACAACCTGTGGCAAAGTAGCCGAGATGGATGGTGGTGCCGGGCTGACTGTATACATAGCCAGGGAGGAGCCTTCTATATTTGAAAGGCTAATACAGTGGTTAGAGCAGAAAATCAGGCAAGTGAGTCTGTTAATTAGGAATAGAAAGCCTCAGTCCCTGCAGCTCTGGTACACATCACGCTTTCTTCCAGCCCCTGGCTTCCTCTCCACCCTGGTTATTTCATCTTTCTTTTTTGTCTTATATTTGATTATGAGGTCTTGGAGCAAAGGTTTTCTTGTCCCAGTGCAGCAGGGCAGTCGGTGGTAAGATCCTTTCCTACTCTGCAGGTCCCTGAAAGCATTACTCGGGGATGCCCATAATAAGTGGCACTAGTTCTTGCAAGCTCTCAATGTTAGGCGATATGCCTTTGACCTCAGGATGATCATCTGGTGTCGGTGTCAGCAACCAGAAGATGATGTTTCTTGGAGGTATCAACTTCCAAAATTTTCCTGTACCCAGTGTCATAGCGATGTTCTGCTTGAGAAGCCTTGAAAAAGCCAAACTATTTGACCTTCAAGATTTCAAAATCAATGAGTTTTGTAACTTGTGGCTCTGTGTGGGACTAAAGGAATCATACCAAAATTTGGGAAAGCAAACATTGCTGTGTTGTTTTTGGCCTGGTATTTGAAGCAGGAAGTGCCCAAGGTCTCAGGAAGCCAGTTTCTACAAATCCAGTTTAATTTTGGCAAATTCAGGAGGCTTGGAACCGACAGCCAGCTCTTACATGACCTTAGTCACGTGGAAGCGGGAGGGTGGGAAGAAGTCTGGTTCCAGTGTATTTGAGGGTTTCCTCATTGCTGACAAACAGCCCAAGTTTCACAGAACAAATGCTGCACACATCTGTTCCAGCTGGTCAGAGATGCTAAACCTGGGGCTCTGCGTGCGGGACCCGCCTGGACCTCTGCTGCCTGCGAGTCTCGCAAGCACCGTGCAAAGTATCACTGGTTGGCCTTACCTAGTGCTCAGAAATGCTTTTTCTTTGTAGGCTAGCGAGGCCTGTTCCCCTGCTCTGGTGAGACACAGAAAGGCTGTTTTGGGCTCATCCAGCAAAAGCAATGGCTGGACTGTGGATATTTTTGGGGAATGGGGTGGGAGGGGGTATCTGCCCATCACATGCTCACTGTAATGCTCCCAAAGGCTGCAATGGACTACAGAAGCCGATAATTCCCTGGGGTGATGATGATCTGTACCGCACTCACTCCAGCTGCTTTGTGTTGCTGCACAGCTGAAAACCATCCTGCAGGGATTGTGGTTTTCCATCAGAGGTCCATTACACTTAATACCAGCCATCTGTAAAGCTCTCTATTCTATCTGTAGCTTTAAGATATCTCTTCTCCTTAATAATTTAGTGCCTTTAGATATGCACAGTAAAGATTTGGCTCCTTTCAGTTAGGACTTTTCCTCCCAAGCAGCAAGCAGAGGTCTCTTGGTGTGGTAATGCTGCCCTTTCCTTCTGGGATGGGCTTGCCTCGGCAGATACCAAGGGCAGAAATGCAGCTTTCCCCTCAGCACTGGAGAGTGCCATCCCCACCTGAACCTCCCTGGAAAAAGCCAGGTTTAGCAAAGCTGTAGCCCTCCAGATTTGCTCTCCTGCTGCAAATGCTAGTGGAATCCAATGTGGGGCATCCCGGGACTTCCCAACCAACAGCTTCCTGTGGCTGGTGGTGCTGAGCTGATTTATCATCTGTGATTCTGTCCCGTGCCTCCTCCCAGCTGTGCCAGCGCCCGGAATGAGCGAGCCTGTTGTTCCCCGTGAGGGGTATAGTCTTGCCAGGTATATCATGTCCTCATTAAGGGATAGCTGCTTATCTCCTAACCTGCAGTAGACATTGCAACGTGCCCGTGGTTATGTCTCCGTCCAGCGGTACGAAGCAGCTGGGACTGGAGCGTGGATGCGGGGAGCACAGGGGTGCACACACACGGGAGCTCCTTCCCTGCGGCTGGCCGAGGGCTGGGGGATCTGCCCACCCCCCGCGCCAGCCTTCTGCCCTGAAACGCGGTCATATGAGGGAATTTATTAGATAGCAAGAAACAAGCAGAAGGCACGGGGAGTTAAGTGGGTGGTTAAGGGAGGGAAAAGTAGTGAGTTGGTTTGGGTTTTTTAGCCTTCTCCCGTGGGCAGTGAAGATGCCCCCTCTTGCTGCTGTACTTGAGAGCACTTACTGCTGCCAGCATCCCTCTCCTGACCTGTAGCCTTGGCTGCACTGATATATATATATTTTAATTTCTTTTAAATTAACTGCTAGTCATGTGTGAGGAAAGGCCAGGAATAAGCTGAAAATCCAAGCTGCCCACCAGTGTGAGCAGGAGCCTGGGACAGGGCTCCTCTCTCCGCATGGCTGCAAGGCTCTCCGTGTGGCTTTGCTGCTTTTACTGAATCCCGGTGAGCATCAGGAGTGCTGCAGGAGGGGGAGAAAAAAACCCACCCACCCTTAAATTAGCATGCTAGCCGAAGGAAAAAGGCCAAACCCTGCAGCCCTCCGTGCCAGTGGGCCTTGCAGGCTGCTCTGCAGGCACAGCCCATCTGCCAGGCATCACGGCTCGTCCTTGCTCCATGTGCAGCTGTGTGTGTGACTTCTGCTGCAGTAGTTTGTCATCGGGGAATGTGTGCGAGGCTGGGTATTTTCCAGAAAGTGAGACAGAAATGTTGACATCTTCCAGGACACCCCTTAGTCATCAGCTGAGAGAGCTGACTCATTTTTACCTTGTTTTGAGGGCTGTGCCTGCCTCTATGCCTCTTCCTCTCTTCACCCTGGCACAGCCGCTGCCTTGCCTCCCTGCACACGTGAATGCCGCTGGCATTGCCAGCGCCATGGAGTGGCTCTGACCGCTTGTGTGGCATGTGCCACGCAGGATGCGAGAGCCAGCCTGCTCTATCCCTCCTCCCAGCTACAACTCCACAAACTTTGCTGGTCCCTCTTCCCCAGGGTTTCTTGCCCAGCCTCTCCGCATCATTTAATTTGGCCCATCAGGGTCCTCTGTGCTCTCCAAGCTGCCACAGCTCCCCTGCCCTTTGCTAGCACTTTTGGATGCTTAGTCCCACCATGCTTTCGCTGCAGCATCCTCCCCACTGTGCCTGCGGGCAAGGCGAGGAAGCCTCCCACTGCGGATGGCAATTCAGCTGGCACTTGATGTGGTGGCCAGCATCGTCATGTGGGGGACAGAGTTTTAACCAAGTCTCTGCGGAGGTTATTTACAAGCTAGGTCATGTAGTCCCGGCTGCTCTTTCTCTGCAAGGGAGGGATGTAATATTACTCCGGTTTTAAATGGCCTTAACTGCTCATCTGGTGTTTTTCGGAAATTGGAGTATTTCTGCCTCGTGTCTGCCTTTTCTAACCTGCTGCAGCCCTCCCCTTTCAGCTGAGCCCTGGTACACATCTGTGCCCCCCACCCTCGACCCCCACTTGCCCCAGAGAAGCAGCAGCCTCAGGACACCCTCACCCTTTCTTGTCTCGGAGGGTGAATGAGACCTGCAAGCTGTGACGCTTCTCCAGCTTGGTGGCTTGCAGCTCCACAGGCACCCAGTCGTTCCCTTATGGAGCAGGCTTATCTCGGGATCTTTTCCATGAGAGCAGTGCATAGGCAGCAGGAAGGAGGGCTGTACCCTAGGCCCTTTCCAATAGCTCTTTCACTCCCCTTTGCGTTCCCCCTCCTCCACCCCATCCCTCCATCTCTGCTCTCAGCCAGCGTGATTCCAGCCGACTTGGGCACACGTGGCTTGGATGCACGTGTCTATCCTGTTTACCACGATAAAAAGAGCTGGTGGAGGGAGACGTACAAATGCAAGCAGAGATGCAGGCAGGCGCTGGAAGGTGGACACAGGGAGAGGCACGCAAGTGTAATTGAGCAGAAAAATACAGATGCACATAGATATATGCACGTAGCCACTGGGCAACCTGAGCAATTATTAAGAGCAAGACAGGCACTGGGACTAAAGGAGATATGCAAACATGCGTGCACATGTGCAGGCAGGCACATGGGGACAGGACACCTGCAAATGCCTAGGAAGAGACAGACCTAGCCAAGCAGAGAAATACTGGGCTGGTAGAGAGGGACAAGGACGGGAAGAGTTGCAGAGGCACGTGGTGAGGGGAAGCAGCAGGAGCCGCTGCGCAGGGCGTGTGCCACGGCCCCTTTTCCCAAGGGAAGGGGTGAGCAGCTAGATGAGTCCGGCCTCTTCCCTCCTCGCTGGCTGGACCCAGACTGTAGACAGCAGCTGCTTTCAGTGCCGGGACCCACCCGGAGCAGTCGTGCTCATTTACAGACAGTTTCCTGCCCTTGGCTGCCTTACAAAACCTTGCAGTGAAAATTATGGTGAAAGAAGTATTTTGAATGGTGATTGCTGACCTGTACAAGCCCAAACCTGATGGCCCAGAAATGTGGGCTCATTAATGCCTCCTAGCATAATGAGGAGAGAAAGTAAAATCCTTAGTGGGTCGGGAAATTTTGAGGCTGTCTCCCAGCTGGAGTACTTGCTTGGCAGCTGCAGCCTCTTGCTATTGACTTGACCCAGCTAATCCTTTACCTCTTGGCTCCTTGATCTCCCTGACCCGTCTCCCCTCCCTCCCCTGAGAAGGAAAATGATAAACTCCCAGTCTCCAACGAGGTTTATGGAGGCCCCTTGGAACAAGAGCTCTAGACCAAGTGAGAGCTGTGACTGGGGCTCCCCGGAGGTGCCGTGCCTGGTGCTCACCTCGCACTCCTCCTCCTCCTCCTCTTGCTGCTCTGGCACCGCCGATGGGAAACCAAATCCCCGTCACTTGCTCTGAGCCACCAGGGTCTGCTCGTGGTCGCTTCCTGGAGACAATGGCTTTATTCCTTGGACCAGTGGACGGCTTTTGGCACAGGAGCCAAATCAGTGAATGGAAACATCCTCCCTGCAAGCTGCGGTGACATCCTGCTATTGTTGGCACCCCTTGGCAGGTTTGTTCAGCTGCTTTGTACCAGTTGACATCTCCGGGCTTTCATCAGTGCGTCGGTATCGCCGTAAGGCACATGGGCTTCCTGACCTAGTGCCCAAGGAAAGCCCTCTTCTCCTGTTTACGGTCAGGATGCTAAAGTAAAGGAAGTTGAAATGCTACTCAGGAATCCACTCCAGGCTTTAATCACTGCTGTCACTGCTAGAAGAAGTGGGGAATGTTGAAAAATAATCACCATGCTGTGTAATAGGATGCAGATGTTCAGGTTGTGATCTATCCAGACACTGTGACCTCCTGGCTACTGGAAGACAAGCCCTAATCAAAACTCTGGAGCTGAAAAAAATGGCCTGCAAGAAATCGGGAAGAGCTTTTTGTGTGATTAGTAGATGCACAGTGGCTCTGACCAGGACTTTGGTTGGGGTAGGACAGATCTCTGTTGACAGCACGGGAGAGCCATGGTGGCCTCCCCTTTTAGTGGCATCACTGCCTGTGGGCACAGGAGCAAATCGCTGCCCAGTGCTGGGGTTCACCCCCAATCTCAGCCATAAACATGCACTCATGCTATTTAGGGGATACATGATATTTATTATGTACATCATCTATCATGATATATATTTTATGATATCGTGATATTTAGGGGAATCTGTTCGCGTGCTGCTGGGGCATCCCCAGTCGCAAACAAAGGGGTGGAGGTGACATTCCTGCAGCGGCAGCTCCCTTCTCCCCCATGCAGCCCATCTCTGGGCAGAGTGTAGGGCAGCCCGGGTTAACCACAGCTGGAGCTGGTTTGGAAAGGCCCCTGGCAAAACAAGAAAATTAAAATCATGAGTGTCTTGTAAGCTGTCAGGTATTAAGGTACATACACGCACTTGTATACCTACAATATGTGTACACCGACACCTCCCTGTGGAGGGGGTGTGGGTTGATGAAGCACTTTCCTTTCTGTGCGCGGTGGCTGCACTTGTCCCGTTCTGCTCTTTCCCATGCTGGAGCTGGCTGTCTGGGAATTGCCAGGGCAGCTTTGGGAAGAGCAGAGGAGGAATCTGCCCTTCTCCTATGGATCATCACGGTCCTGCCAAGCCCTTGGGAGGCAAAATTGTGCAGACCTCCTTCAGCTACCACAGTGAGCCTTCCTGCAGCCGTGGGAGAGCTGGGGTGGGGAGAAGAGATCCAGGCAGTGCCACTGCAGTCAGCCGTGCCATCCGTCCCACCCTCTTTCCCCCTTCTCCTCCAGCCCTCGGCACTCCTGGTGGCATCTACGCTGGCCACCTTGGCTGTGAGCAGGGCAGCACAGGGGATCTTCCCGTGGTACCCAAGTTCCCAGTAATGACTGATGCACCGGCCAAAAATACCAGCCAAGCAGCACAGATGCTCTCCCCCTCCGTACACATGTTGTCGGCGCAGACAGCTCTGGCAAATCCAAAAATAGCAAAGTTAGATAAATACAGAGAAAAGAGTTTACAAATTTCCAAGAGAGTGACAAACAGCAGTGCTCACTAAGGAGGGGAGCTTTTTTTAACCTGAAGGCTTTTTCTTTCTGCAGATTCTTTCCCCACACAGAATAAAAGAATCCACTTTTAGAGCAAAGTGACCTGAAACTTGAAGACCGTTTGACTGACAGAAAGTGATGCTGGGGGCTGCGCTGCAGCAGAGAGAAAATTTGTGGCAAATACATGCCTGCAGGACAGAGAACAGCCTGATCCTCAAGTTTTCTTTTTCACAGCTCCATCGCTTTCTGCCTGCTGAAAGCCTGGGTGAGTAGCTATTTAGGAAGCATATAGGAAAAAAAATATGTAATCTAACTGGAGCAGGGAACAAAGATGCCTGCTTTTTCTCCCAGCTCTGCTGAAAGCTTCCTGCATGAGCTGGATAAATCACCTTGCTTTGATGTACCTGCATGGATACAGATCATGGTACCAACTTCACTATAGTCAGTGAGGCATGTTCACCTGCCATTTAAAGTCAGCAGCACCTGGGAAACCTTCACATGCTACAAACAGACTATTTTTAAATCAGTATTTTTGGTCGTATCTGATCCTCATGCCATATTTGATGAGATTGAGGGAAATGCATGGCCATACGTTGCCTGCTGTGGATGCACCATCCTCTGCCAGCACTCCCAGAAGGCACAGGGTGCAGCTGAGGTTGGGGTGAGAGGGGCTGGATGCCATCCTCCTTTTACTGACAAGTAGGCACTGGAGACTTGCAAACATCCCAGTGGAGAAGGCGAAACTCCTTCGCGAGCTCCTGTGCTGTCGGTGGCAGGGACGCTGGGACGGCCAGCTGCTGCACTGTGCACAGGGGAGCCCATGGGATACTCGCCCAGCTGAGCCGCAGCTTGGCTTTCAAACCAGGCTGGATGAACTGGGTGTACCGGAGACCCTGCTGGTGCCCCTTTCTGAAAGGAGCATTGTTATTTCACGGAAATGACCTTTGAAGTCCAAATGTCTTTATTTAAAATGAAACAAAACCAACCTTAACCGCTCTTTAAGCAAAAACAAATTAGCTGTTATTGCTGCACAGCTCTAAATATGCTGTGGTAATCTTCCACCTTCTCTCTCTGACAGGTCTGTCAATACACGGTGCTGCCTTAACTCATCGCTACCGCTGCTCCCACGCAGGTGAGAACGGCAGGGAAACCGGCAGGTCTCCTCCCATGCCTTGTATTTAATTTCCCTTCAGAAAAAAAGATCTTAAAATGACCAGAAGGAGAGGAAAGCAGTTGTGTTAGTTTAAAACTGTTGAGCAGGAAGCAAAAACCACTGCAAGTCTGAAGTATATGATTTTGTATTTTAAAAAACCCACTGTTGCCTCACTAGGGCTCTCCTCTTTCTTTTCCTGCCATGAGTTGCTGGCTTTTTTCAAGCATCTCCCTTTGCTGTCACTCCAGCAGAAGGTTGCAGGAGCTCTGCTTCATCCGCCTCCTGGCTGGGCAGTGAAAATGAACCATAAAAAGCAAATTTGGAAATCAGTTGCTCTGGCTGCGCTGCTTGTTCGCTTTCTTTTTAGAGCTTGTAACTCTTTGCTTGGACCTTTATGTCCAGAGAGAGTGAAGCACAAAGAGTCTCCCAGCCAAGCTTTGCGGTAGCGAAGAAGGTGTGTGCTCCTATTCCTTCTCTGCCTCCCTCCTCTTGTATAGCTCCAGCCAAACATGGTTCGCGTTAAAAGTTTGTGACCCTTATGCGGTATTTTTTGAGCCTTTCCAAGCCAAAACCAGAGACTTTGTTTCCAAACAAACTTGAATTTTCCACTGGGGGCTGGATAATCGCAGTGCAGAGGAGGACGCTAAAACCAGAGCTTGTGCTCTGGAGTTGCATGTGTCTGTAGCATCCCTTACCCGGGAAAATCCCAAAAGCCTGCCGAAGGGCTCGTTGCAGCAGTCAAGCAACCTGCTGCCTTGAGGACCTTGATATTTGAGAGGCTATGTTAGGCGGGGGGGTGGGGGGGGGGCTGACCTGGGTAGAGGGCTCTGGTATGGCTGTGCAGTCGCAATGGCAAGCACAAAGCACCACCGGACACCTTGTCCCGGCACTGGAGAGCAAAGTCTCCAGCACCCCGGAGGAAATCTCCGCGGGTACTGCCAGCGTGTGCCCTCGGGACTTTTGACATCCTGGGGGTGCAAGTCGAGGGGGGGGCTCTACCGAGGGGCAAAGAGCAGGCGACAAGTTTCTGCACCAGCTCTTGCCTGAGCCTGTGTCCGTGGCAGAAGGAGACTTCCCAGCCCGGGCAGACACGCTGTCTCCTCTCTCTAATTGCAGCCTTGTGCAGGGCTCGCGTGTCCCAGAGTGGGAGCTGGCTCCTTCCCCTCCATCGCATTGTCTCTTCCCACAGCCTGGCTCCCATGGGGCTCATAGCTTTTCCTCCCCAGCTCTGTCTCACCCCTCACATCTCAGCGTTGTCTCCTCTCCTTTCCCCCTCTTCTTCATCCAGATTTTCCTTTTTTTCACCCCTACCTTAGTGTCCTCCCTTACACCATCTTTTGCATAAAAGTCCAAAAAGCAGAGGGGTTGCACCAGGGAGATGCAAAGGTGGGCTGCCCGCTCCAGAGGCTTGCCTCCATCCCTTCACCTTCTCATCTGTGCTGCTGGGCCACTGAGGTCCCGACCATGCCTGCCTGGTGGGGATGAGAGATCCCGGAGCCTGGCCAGACAATAGTGGCACTGTGCTGGAGAAAGCGGTTCTGTCCAGCTGCCGCCGCGCTCCGCATCCGCCGAGCACACGTGGGAGGGGAAGGGTGTCCCTCCGCTCCCCCATGTGCTGCTCACTGGGCAAAAACAGGGAGAAGATGGAGGGATCAATGCCTGAGACTGGCATCATCCCGCTCCCCCGTGCGCTTTGAAGGCTGGTGCTGCTTTGCAGGGACTAGGGTGGCTCTGCATTCACCGGGTGCTGGCTGGGTCAGAGCTCAGACCTTCACTCTGCTCCCAGGGGAACCTCGGGTGGGTCCCTTGGGCCATGCTGGTGCTCTGTGATTCACGTGAGGCATTGAGGCTGCCCGGGCCAGCGGCACGGCTGGGTCCCTGCAGCTCTGCATTTGAGGTATGGGAAGGGAGACCAGGCATGGAGCCACGCTGGTGTGCCCTGGCCCCAGCCTGGCACCACCAGCTCGGGGGTCTCTGAGGCAGCCGCATGCTGTGTGGGTTGGGAAAACCCACAGGCTCTCCCTGTGTCCTTTGTCCAGGTGGCAGTGGAGGGGACAGCGGCACAGCTCCACATATGGGAGACAGACCTTCTCCATGTCCTGGCTGCACTTCTGACATCCCTGCTGGGCTGGTATAAAAGGTGGCTTTCTCAGCTTTCTCCTCATCCATTAGCACCTCACAAAGCAATTATGAGTTACCATAAAAGAATGATTTCAGCATCAAAATAATAGGCATGTAGGCATTCCCAGCTGTGTGCCTCACCTAGAGAAAGAAAAGGCAGCTCCTTCTAGGCTCTCTAGTGCATTGCCTGTCATAATCAAAGGGGAAGAAATCACAACTTGCTTCCTTCTGAGCTGTCCCTAACGCGTAGTTTGTGCTGAGGCAGAGGCAACCTTGAAAAGAGACTTTCCCATCAAAGCTATAAACTCCCTTTGAACCTTGGCTTGGGAAACACTCAGATTTCTTTTCCTTCCCTGAAAGTACCTACCATAAAAAGCCGAGCTCACTGCTTCACAGCTCAGGGCTGTAACACAGTACAGGCATTTTAGACTCTTGAGAGTTGGTGCCATGCTTTGTTAGGCTGGGGCACTCCCTAAGCAGGGGCCCTCTCGCTCTGGCTTGGCCAGGGAAGCAGTGGGTTGGTTTGATGGCATCTAGGAGAAGATACGCTGCTTGGTTATTGTAGGGCAGCTCAAGACCGTGCAGATGGCTGACCTGTAGGTGCAGGTTTATTATTGCAGGCTTGCTCTCGAGCGTCACTGTGTGCCTACTTGTTTAGTGCATGACGGTGACGGTCTGATGATGATGGCTAAATCACTGATACTGATCTCCCACATCTTCCTCTTTCCTTCCCACCTCCTGAAGGCCTCCACAAGTGTCTTTCGGAGAAAGAGGAAACACGAAGGCCTCCACAAGCCCATGGCAAGGAACAAAGGGCCTGTTTGGGTTTCCCTGCGTGCCCTAACTCCTTCCATGCACATGTGTGCACATGCAAGTCATGGGCACCATCCCTATTAAAAAGCCTCCTCTGCAAGCTTTCTTTTAGAGGAACAGAGTATCTCCTTTGCTTCAATTCATGCATTGAATTGAAACCGGGTCTTCCTGCTTCTCCCCTGCAGGCACTAGAAGACCAGGCTGGGAGTTAGGGACCAGGAGGAAGTGGGGCATTCCTGAGGGTCCTGTCCCATCCATGGGGGCTGTGGTGGAGCCACCCCCATGCAGCCGCAGGCGTGCAGAGAAGCTGGCTCATGTGGGGTGAGCACGGCTCATACCGGGACATCCCAGGGCCAGTCCTTCCTTCGTCCTCATCAAAAGGGGTCCAGATCCAGCTGGCATCCCGGCAGCAGAGCTAGGAAGGGCCTGAGCAACCATCAGGCTGCAAGCCAGTCACTTTGTGACTGTGCAATGCCTGCAAAGCCTGGTTCCTCAGCTCCAGCAAGCCCTCCGTCTGGGACAAAAGCCCCGAAACAATGGCCTGGCTTCCCAGCGGCCGGTGACCCAAAGGATGCCGCGTGCTGAGGCAGTCAAGCATGCAAGGATTAATGACAGCTAGAGGAAGCCGCTCTCCAGCCACACCACCGTGGGATTTGGCAATACAATAGCCAGAAGGAGCACACGGGCTCCTCGGCTTTTTCTCAGGGCCTAGGTAAATAATCCCCTTCCACGGGAGCCGTATGGATTCCCATAAAGCTGAATAGCAAAAGCAGTTCCCAGGCTTATGGTTAATAATCATTGTTTCCCAGGCCACATAATTATTATTTTGACTGTCAGGAACCTGGGAGAGAGAGTGCAGACACAATATTTTCCCAATCAGCTCATGAAGAGCAATTTAATTCCGCTTAAAAGGAGCCAGCTGCGAAACAGTAAGCACACTCCGACCTTCAGGGAAGAAGCAGGGCCAGTGCCCGCGCCCCTGCGGACCCACCACCCCCTGCACTAGCGAGGGCTCGGAGCTAATGGCACGTGACAGAAACCGCATCTCCACATCTCATGAATTTATCTCCGGGTCTCGGAGACAAAGCAAAAACGCTCTGGAAATAGCTGCAGGGCAGAGTGAAGCAGGGAGGGAGGAAGGAATTTGCTCAACCTGGCAGGAGAAAGCACAGCAGCTTCTGTGCAAAGGCTAGGAAGAAGCAGGGTGCGGGGCTTTCTGCAGCCAAGGTGCAAATATTTTGCATGGCTCACGCAGGAGAAAGCACCGGGCAGCGGATGGGTGTTTGTTCACAGGCGAGCTGGCAGCGCTGGAAGCCGGGTCTCTCTGGCTGAGGGTGGGAAGGCAGCTATGGGGAGCTGGCAACTCGGGGGCTTTGAGCAGGCAGAAAAGGAGGACAGGAATCCCAGCAACGCCCACACGGGTAAAGGTGCAGAGCACCAGTTAGATCATGCTTCTTGGTTACCAGCAAATTAATTTGCATGGCTGGAGAAAAACGATGCTGTGGGCAAAATCCTGCCTTTACAGGTTGGAGCAATTACCCTGGCAGCAGGGGTGGGACCAGCCTCAGACATCACCCATCAGGAGATGGGGCGGCTCAAGCCCACGCAGTCCCACCACGCAGAGCTGCACATGCCAGCGAGCCCGTGCAAAGGCATGGGATACGTGCCCTGCCGCTCACACGTGCCAGAGCCGGCCTGCCGCAGCCAAACCCTGCCCTTGGGAGCAGCGGGGCTCCGGATGGCGGAGAAGCCAGCTCCAGGGCACGGCAGGTTTGCCGGGGCAATGGGCAGTAAGGTTTGCAGGCTGCACGTCGCCCGGCACATTCCCCGCTCTGGCTGGGGGGCCTCCGGCGTTTGCACGCTTCCCAGCTGGGGCGGCACTGGGAGAGGGAAGACGCGATGCAATTCAGTGAACGCATTGCTGGCTTGACATCTTCGGACACCAAAAGGTGATGCTTGAAACGCGTGCAGGGCGAAAAGCATCTGTGCAGGTTTCCTGTCTGGTGGCTTTTTGGGCTCGGACAGGTCTGGCTTGCCCCATTTTCAGCAGGGCCGTCACCTTGTTGTCCAGATCTGTCCACGCTTCATGGCAGAGATGGTTTGGGAGAACAACAGCCAGGAGGGAGAGAGTCACTTGGGTGGATTTGTCCACCTCCTCTCTCCCAGGCTTCTTGGGGGACACGTGGGTGTAGGGAGCCTCTCACCTGTATCTCCTCTCACATCCCCCTGCCAAAAGGGTTTCACTTCCTGGATATTGTGTAACCGCTTTCCAGTGCCAGCACCAATTTTGGCTGCTCGGGTTACAAGAGGATTGCAAGAGCCATCTGAAATAAAGGAGCAGCGTTTAAAGGGGCACCGCAGCCGCAGAGGGTCTGCTTGTCGCAGCACGGCTGCAAAATCTGCCGGCTAAATGCAAAAACTGGTGTGTGCTGGGTTTACAGAGGAACTCGCGTTCTTGGAGAGTTAAAGCAAGATCAGGAAAGGTCACTTTTAGCAGGTTTGAGGTGCAGGCAACTGAGGCAGGTTACGTGCAGCAACAGGGTGCAAACATAGCCTCCTCCCCCGGTGTTAGGACCCGTGTGCTTTTGGCTGCAGTCCGATGTCAAGGCAGTTCGTGGTGACTGTTGTTCTCAGAGCCATGCTATGGAGGGAAGAAATGGAAGCTTTTTCTGCTGCCAGGTCTGAGTAAAGGGTTCTCCCGCTTCAAGACTTCTCTTGCAAGCAAGCACACCATTGCTCTGAAGCCTCTGGGAGCTGTGATTTCCTCAGCCCCTGCAGCTCTGCCAGCAAAAGGATAGCCAAGTTCAGGGGTCTGCCTTGTGCCTGTGGCCAGGACAGCAACATCGCCAGAAAAATGCAGAAAAATAAATGCCTTTTCCCTGGACACAGTTCTAGGGCAGATCAGTTGTCATGTGTCCCATGGGTGAGATTCTGTTTCAAAAGGGAATCTTCTCCAAATAGACCTCCTCCAGGGACTTTCCTGGCATCGTGTCCTCTGCAAACCTTTCTCTGTGGACAGCGATACCATCATGGAAATGGGCAGTTGAAGTTGCTGAACTGTTGGAGCGGAGCACTGATAACCCATGTGCTCTAGCTCTCCGGCTGCACAGGGATGGAGGGAGGCAGGTGATGTGGGAGACCTGCCGGTAGGGAAGGGCGAAGCAGATTGCCTGATGGGCACATCGCATCCCTGAGCCCCACGCCGCACGCACAGCCCTCGGGACGGTAGGGCATGGCCAAGGTGGTGGCAAAACCACCTTCCCCCATGTTTGTAGGACAAGACCTGTCTGGACCACTCGCTCCTTGGCCATTCAGCTGAGCCAGCCAGAAGAGGGGCCACGTCAGACCAGTTGGCAAGGGCCGGGTTCCTTTAGAGGAGGTAGATACCAATGACGCTCAGCTTCTGCCAAAGGCAGTTTGGAGGTGGTGCCACAGGAGACGGGCACTTTCAATACGGTTTGAGCTTTGAGCAATGGGCTTGTCGGTGCTTCACAAAGACACCCGGCCCCTCTTGAGCAGGCAGAAGCTGCTCCCAGCAACACAGATGACAATAACATTCCTGTTGCCTTCAACTGCTGTTGTATTTGAGCCATTGTATCTGTTGACAATACACTGTGAGGAGAGCTGAGGCACTTCCAAAAATGTCTCTTCAGAGCTAGCCTAGGAGTGATATAGTTCTTTGGTACCCTGTTGAGGCACCAGTGCAAACATCAGCTCAGCACCCTGAGTGACAGTGACAATGGGATGCCGGAGAGAAAGTGAGTCTGGGGGAGTGAAAGACAGAAGATGGGGTAAGTGGAAGGATGGAGACTATAACCCAGACCTTCTTGCTTTCCTCTCTCTGACAGTGCTCCCCTCTGGTAGTACTTAGGGTGAGAGAACCTGTTTATATTTTTTTTCTGTTCTGTTTCTCCCTTTGGACTTGATAGAAAAAAAAAAGCAGCGGATGCAATGGAAAAATGAAGTGAGAACAGCAATGCTCCTGGGTCACCCTCTTTTTCCTTTCCACTGCGCTTGCCAAGCACAACCCATTTCAGTCTCTGCTAACAATGCTCCGTGCTGCACTACAGCGTGCTCCAGCCCCCCCCCCGGGGCATGAGCTGAAACAGAAACTCCTGGCAGCCCCCAGGGAAATGCAGGGGTGAGGAATTCCCCAGGAGGCTTTTACCCTGAGTCCAAAGCTGTGGGATGTCACCACCGTGGGATATGCCTGTCAGGGTACTTTGTGAGCATTGCAAATGGCCTAGGAAGACACCACGTCTAGCATCTGAGTGAACGTCCAGCTATTTCTCTGAGTGCGTGAGAAATGGTGTGGCTGTTGTGATGAGGTTGTTGACAAGCCCCCAGGGGTTTATAGACTGGTCTGTCATTGTTAATCAAAAAGATGTATTTTTTTCCCTTTGCCTGTCTACAGTCTTCTCGACTCTGAACTGCTTGTTTTTTGGTGTGTCCTGAAGAAGAGCTTCAAAATACAAAATGCTCCCTGGAAGCATAATCCAAGGTAGACCCCCAGGCAATATCACCTGCAGATGCCTGATCCCTTGCACTTGGTTTTAAAGAGATTAAATCTGAACTCTCTTCAGCGAAGCGACCTTTGGCCTGTGGTCTGCAGACCCTCTATTTCTGAAAGGTCCATGAAAGGTAATTAAGGAGAGCAAGCCTTTTGCTTGCCAGTTTAAATTCACTGTATGGGTCCTGTGTCTTCAAAAGGAGAAAATCTTGTGAAGATCTAGAATCAGAAAGGTTGAAAGGCACAGGTCCAAGAAACCGGAGACACTTATGGGAGAGATGGCTGTGCTGGCTGTGGTGTATCTTTTGTTTCTGAAGGAGAAGCTTTGCCTGCTTTTAGAAAGCACTGGAGGACCTGGTTCCTCTCACAGTCCTCCCTGAAGTATTGGCTATGGAGCAAATGGAGGATGTTTTCCTTCCCTGAATGTCTATTTCCTTCCTAAATAAACCATGGGTGAGTCTGTTGGGGTTTTTCTTATGGAAGAGCACAAACCAGTAGGGATCTTACAAAACTTTTAATAGCTGCATTTAGTCCATGTGTAGTATGAGGACTGGTGAAATCACTGAACACAGATTAGGAAAGGAGCTTGGGATCGGCTAACCCATCCTCCTCTCCAAGGCAGAATTAATTAAACCTAGCCCATGCCTGACAGATGTTTTTTGACATGTCTTTAACAGCCCTCCAATCCTCCAGCCTACTTAGGAAGTGATTCATTCACCTTATTATTTAGAGGTGGTTCATGGTACTGACCTGGATCTTTTTACTGTCTTTTAGGCACGTGAGTTTGTCTTTTCCCCAGTGGGAAAAGCGAACGGGTTATTCCCTTGCCTTCTGCAGTGACCTTTCACATGTTTGAAGCCTATTACCATGGCTCCTCTCAGTCTCCCCTAGACTGGACGAAAACACAAGACATGCTTTCTAGACCTTCCATCACAGTCGGAGTGGGGGGGCTGTGATAGGAAAGCAGCTGGGCAACCCTTTGTCCAATTCTTCCACTGTCCGTGATGGTGATGATACAGAGGGAGTGGATAAAACTAGGATAGGTGGAATGCCATCCATGCTCTGTACTCACAGAGCTCAGCTGGGAGAAATTCACGTGCATCAGCACCAAGATACTTTTTTGCAAACAAGCCAAAGGCCTGAAGCTATGATTCTGCAAAACTCCCCTCATCCTCATGAGTCACAGAACAAAGGAGCTGCTGGATTTGGACTCTGTTACCTGGTGTGTACCCTCTACTGATATGAACCCTGTGATCTCTTCTGCTCTGACTCTTACTTCTTACACCACTGAGCTTTCAGGAAGTCTTGGACTGAGACTCAAACACCCACTCTGCGTGGGCAAGTTCAGACACAGGTTTTTGCAGGCAGGTCTTTGCTTCACCCATGGACAATTTTCATCTGGATGGTTTGCCTCCAGCCCCATCTGTTGTTGTGGCCTCACACATACAGCTCGTGGCTTGTTCTTGCCTCCTACTACTTGGCCTGCCAAAGTCCCATCCCTGTTGCAAATACCATAGCCCTGAAGCAGCCAGGTACAGTGCTCCTCTCATGTTACAGGAAAATCCATCCTTTGCATCCACAGAGAACTAGAATTGCATTTAACTGTCTTCTGAGTCAGCGCCACTCTTGAAGCTAATGAAATGTCAGGATTTGGTCCATGGTTTCTGCAAGGCTGTCATATGGTAAACCTAGGCTGATCCCTTCTATGTAGGTGAGGCCAAACTGTTTACAGCAGGACATTGCTCCATAGCTAACCTATTGCATGGACACACTTTCTATCTCTAGTGTAATTGTCTAACCCTCCTACACTTAAGACCCGGTGTCACCCCATCAGTATTGCAGTGGAGTGCAATATTGTCTTGCTGTATTCAGCAAGACAAAATCATGTTTGCAGGTCACATTTCAACAGCTCTTCTTAATCAGGCTGAAGCCTGCGGCATGTTTAAGGTTGGCTAAGTGCAGATAGCTTCATTTTGGCATGCTGACAGGACCTAACACTGTGGCCCCATGCTCCAAGTGTTTCCCCTTAGCTGCAGTGCAGTGTCACAGCATCCTTTCTGCCACCTCACGGACATACCTGTGCCATGCCTTCCACTTCTCCTGCGGCCAGGACCATGGCTTGTATCACCTACACATGCTTGTACTGGTATCATCCTCTTCATGCACTCAGAAAGAGGAGCCTCTGACCCACCAACAGTGTGGTAGTGAAATAGTGGGTTTGGTCAGATGGGTGGCCTAGGAAATGCCCAGCTATAGGATTCCCTCTGCCAGGTGTTCCTTGCCTCTGTCAGAAAAAGATTTTGCCGGTGCTGCTAGATATGGCAACCATGCTAGCATGGAAGTGCTACTGCTGGCCGGGTTCTGCCTGTAGAAGGCCCTGCAAAGCCAGTATGAATCCCCAGTGCTGGGGCTATTGCTGGGATACAGTTGTCATTCCACAGTAGACCATTGTAATTCCCCCCCAGTATGTACTCGTACAAGCTTTCAAGAGCAGGTACGTGCTTTTCACAACCAGAGCAATTGCATGCTGCAAATCAAGGTGTGCTTCACGTTGGTGGTTGGGTGCCCTCTCCCAATGGCAGTTTTTGGTCAGTCACTGGGACATGTGGGGACCACGCCATGTCCTCAGCAACTGGCACAGCAGTGCCTCCCATAGCTCAGCCTTTCTGTGCTCGGCGCTGAACAGCTTCGCCTCCATCCCCAGTGCAGCTCTTTCATGGGTCTTGGACCTGTGGTCGACCTCACAGGTCCCTGCTCAGGCTGCATGCAAAAGAAACATCCTCGAAACCATAAATGATCATGTATTACTTCTATTGAGGGCACAACTGGGAGTCCCTGCCCTGAGGTGAGAGTTTTCCAGTGGAGATCTGTGCCAACAGACATGCTCTGTGCAAACTCCTGTGCTAGTCTACTTTCCCCCTGGGGTCTGAACGAGTCACATCTCGACTGCGGAAATGCAGTTGGTGATACAAACTCTCCTGATGCATACAGACCAAACACTGCCTGTCTTCTTGGGCTTCCAGCTCCAAGTGATGATTTTTGAAGTCCCTAGCAAAATTTATTGTGCATTTGTACTCTAAAAGGGCAGAAACGGTTCATGCATTTCCTTAGTGCAGAAAAGGCAGAAAATTCTTGGATGGTGACCTACCCTTTAACATGCTGCTTTTTTCAGAGGGTTTCTTACACTGAAAGCCAGGTCTGATGCTTGCTTAGCTGCTCTGAGCAGTATGAAAATACTGTATTATGTGGTTGTCAGAAAACCATGATGAGGCTTGTCCACTTGGGAAATTTTACTGACATAACTTCATTGACTGTATGAATTATGCTGGCGTAGCTAAACAGATGATAGATATGACCACATATTATATGTCATTCCTGAGCTAACAATACCGTGCAAAGAACATGTTGTGGGCAATACCCTGTTTTGATGTCTGCGGCCTGCATAGACGGCAGCTTCCTCAGACTGCAGTCAATTCCCAAGATTGCACAAAGGTTATGGACTGCCTCCAAGCTTCCAGTTGGGGACCACTGTTGTGTGTAGGGGTATAGTAATAGCTAAACTATGTAATTACTTCTGATCACATTCACATCAGGGACTTCAGGACCAGATCTTTGCTACATCTGCTATCAGTTAAGGCTGTGAAGAAGTGTGATCTTTTGCTTACTGAGCTGTGTCAGCAAGTCCCTGCTGTCTTGTACATGGAGGAGTTGAAATAAACTACAACTGGTAGTTAGTGTAAAGCCCCGCATCTTTTGCTGTACAATATAGCAGTGAGCTACCTTGAGAAGGAGTTTCTTAATATAGACCTTGCAAGAGAGTGGCCAGCCAAGAGAGTTTTGCAGCTAGCAGCCGCAATCAGCCTCACCAAGCACCTGCATGAAGAAAGGATAAGGAGGTTGTGGTCTGAAGGGCAGCAGAGGCAGCTCCCAAAGCAACCAAGTCCTGCAAAGTCCAAGCAGGGCTCAGATCCTTGCGGTGTGCTGTTTGATAGCAAAGCCTAACAACTCTTCACATCCTGCCTGGTCGTCTCTCTCCATGGTCACCTTGCCAGCTTCACCAGCTGACGGGGGAAGCGGGCTCCCAGTGGAGAGAAGTGAGATAGCCCTCTCCCACACCGCTCAGTCCCAGGTCACTTAGCCTGACCGGCTCCACCTGGACACTGTCAGCTCCGGAGATGGGCAAGATGCAAACACAACTAAAATAGAAATGTAAGACTTTCTTTTTTTTTTGCGGCAAGGAACAAGTAGACTCCAGTCTTTACGTTCCCTTATGCAAGAGGGCTGATTAGCAAAGGGCAAAGCTGGGAGGCTTCGTGCCTCAGGTGTAACCGAGATCCATGTTATGCTAACGAGGAGCTTTGCTACACGCGGTGCCATTTGTTATGCCGCTGTTTGGCCAGGCTCCTGCTGCTCAGCTGGTCACGCAACAACTGCTCGCTCTCATTAATGCTAGATTGGGTTCCCGCTGCTGCTCTCCTGCTGCTTTTAATCATGTGGCCACTGGCCAAGGACTGCTGGGGAAAACCCTACCTCTTATGCTGGGTGTCAGCTGATTGTAACTAAAGCATATAGCTCTTGGGATGGAGGGGGCATAAAGAAAAATGGCAGAAATGGGGACAGTTAGTGGGAGAAAAAGAAGAAGGTCAGAGGGTTAAAAGTGCAAGAACAGGGACCCAGGAGGGGACACCATAGCAGATAGTAGAGCCCCACCATTTGTGCCCACCTCTCCCCACGAGCATCCAAAGTGCAGGGCAAGAAAGAGTTACTGTGATCCCCCCTCTCCATCCTCCTCCTGGGGCTGCAGGTGGTCAGCCTGGCCAGGGCCAAGAGGAGACTGCCAAAATCCGTGACACGGTGGGGCTGCAGGTAGAGAGGGTGCAAGTAGAAAGGTGGGGAGAAAAACACGTAGCCCTTGGGATGGGAGAGGGGCTGGGGCATGCCCAGTGCATGTGTGCCAGGGTCTCTGTCATGCTGCAGAAGGGATTTGTGTCCAGGGACCCATAAACCATGCTGTGACCATGCCCGTGCCTGCTTCTTCTGTGGGGTGTTGAGTTGGCTTATGGAGCAAGCCGTCCTGCTGGTGTCCTTCAGCATCTTCTGAGTGAAAGGGCTGACTCCATTTAGGGGTTGGGAAAAGGGAGCAAGTGGAGTCCAACCACCTGTAGTCCAGAAAGGCTTTGATCTTGGTGACACCTGCAGGACTGTCCTCTGGAGCACTACGGTCTCTCTGCCATCTGCACATAAGAGGTGGAGAATAGACAGTGGGGACTGACCAAGGACATCCCCCCTCTGTCCCTTGGTGGTTGCCGAAGACCTGGTTACTCTGAGATGTTTGCTCTGGGCTGGAGAGGAATCAGTGGCAGAGACAGCCCTGGGCAGTGTCCCTGGGGATGGCACAGAGCACCGGCAAAGGGACCCATGTGGCAGGTGCTCTTGGCCCCACTGATGTGGGCAGGGGAGGTTGCCATACAGGTTGACCAGACAGTCTCCACATGTACCAGGTCTGCTGTGTGAGGAGAAATCCTCTGCAGCACATGCCATGAGCAGCACCTACAAGCCCACCTCTCAGCACAAGCCCCCTCGCCTCACTGCGCAGAGAGGCAGGGGTCCATGGCAAGTCAGAAGGTCCAGCCTAGCAAGGCCAGCCCAGAGGCACTTGCTGTGCCGGGGTGCTGCTGTAGCACTGCTACTGTGGTGGTATTTTTTATTTTTATGAGCAATGACACTTGTGTTCCCAGGCATACAGACAGACTGTCAGTCTGACCCTGGTACTCCTTCCTATTCCCCAATCCCAGAGAGTTCCCCACACAGGCCCTCTGAATTGCTCACCAGCTTCCTAAATGTCCCTAACGATCCCTGCTGTCTGGACATGGGGTCTTGGGAGGGACACAGGGCACCTGAATGAAAGGACAGTGTGGGGGGTTGACCGTGGCTGGCTGCCAGATGCCCCCCCAGCCACTCTCTCTCTTCCCCAAAGTCAACAGGACAGGGGGCAAAAATGAGATGAAAAAAACCCACTCCTGGTGAAGATTTTAACAGTTTAACAAGAAAAGCAAAAGCAGTACAAGTAAGCAAAGCAAAAAGAGGAATTCATTCACTACTTCCCATCTGCAGGCAGATGTCCTGCCACGTCCTGGGAAGCAGGGCTTCCGTACACATAGCATTTGCTTGGGAAGACAAACTCCATAACCATGAACGCCCCTCCTTCCTCCTTTTCCTGAGTATTTATTGCTGCGTATGATATATAGTATAGTCATACAGTATAGAATATCCCTTTGGTCAGTTTGGGTCAGCTGTCCCGGCTGTCTCCTTCCAATCTCTTGTCCACCCCCAGCCTACTTACTTGTGGGGTGCAGGGAGGAGAGAGACAAAGCCTTTGACACTGTGCAAGCACTGCTCAGCAGTAGCCAAAACACTGGTGTGCTATCAACACTGTTTTAGCCACAAATGCAAAGCACAGCATCATACGGGCTTCTCTGAAGAAAGCTAACTTCGTAACTCCATCCCAGACAGACCCAGGACAGACAGTAGGTGTGCCTTGTCTCTTTTGTACACACACTTGCAATCACCTTTTTTTTTTTGCACGCTCTTGCCATCTCACTTGGACCTGGGTCTGCCTCCTCAGTGATACCCACTTCTTAAATGCCATTGTGTCAGCTCCATCATGTATACAATGAATCATTCTCTGAAGTCCTCAACAACCTCAGGAGTGCTCCCACTCAGAGATGCCCATTTCCAGCGTGCTACCACAAACACCTGCAAATGAGCCATTACACACATTTGTGCTCATACGCACCCATTTGTTCCTACCACAAATACAGCTCAAACACGAGTCTGAACCTCTGCACTGGCAAGCTACTTAGCAACCTGAACTCTTAACATAAACTAGACTGCACTGGTGAGCAGTGCTTACAGAAGAAATCTCATGATCTTCCCTTCTGGCTTCCCATCCAGACAATGTGGCAGCCTAGGAGTCGTGTTAGGTCAAGAGATGTAGAAGTCTGAACTAGCTGCAGCTGCCTCCAACAGCTCTGGAAGGATCTTTGTTCAGTTTTGATCCTGCTTTAATAGGGAGGAGTAACTGGTTTAAGGAAGCATGCAGAGTCCCTGGGAAACCCACTGCTAGAGCAGACACTTGTCTTTGTCCAGTGCCTGGGCACCTCGTGCAGAATGGGGACTTTGTGTTTGCTTTTAGAAGATAACTAATTCATATAGGAGGTTCATGAATATTCAGCTCGTGCTTAGGGTTGGGAGAACAAACCCTAAAACAAAGAGGCAAATTCTTTTACCCTTCATTTGGGGGAATGCAGTTTTCAGCCTACGGGCTGCAAGTAGCCTGCAGTCCCTGTCTGTCACAGTAGGATCCATTAATGACCCATTCCAAGCCTGTGCATGCATGGCTTGTGAAAAACAGATGCAGTCAGCAAGGGCTTGCAGTTAATGTTTCTGGATGAAGGAGAGTTTGGAGGTGAGTCCAAAAGCAGAAGGAGCCAGACTGAAGTCAGTCAATCTAGCTGTTGTAGCTTCTCTGGCTTTGTCCCCTTTCTGCGGCTGTACCTGTCCTGGGAAGCTCCAGCAAAGACGACTCCCAGCAGTGTGGACGTGGCTTTTTCTGCATAGCTACTGTAGCTATTCCTCTGTGCAATGAAAAATGAATGAAGACTTTGTCTTCACTGAAGAGGTTTGTCAGTAGCATGCTGTTCCCAAAGTTGTATATGGCCTCCTCCTCCATTTTCCTTGCACAGCACACATTTTAGAGCATAGACACACTCTCAAGGTATTGATGGTAACAAACTACTAATAAATAATGATTGCACCTTCTTTGTCTATGTTCAATGACCCTGCATGTGTTGTGAACTCAGAGATTCCTTCCCAGGCAATACGCAGCTGGTAAGGAGGAGTTTGCTACACCACAGGGACCTGGGTGCTTATCTAGGCTCTTGTATACATACTTCTCCATACAAAGCAGTTGTTGACATTGTTTGCAGGAATTTCCAAGTGAAATAAGCTTTCCTAGTAAAAGTGCTCTTTTGCAGCATAACTGTACCTACCCTTGGGTTGTTACTGCTCTGTCAAAGTGCCGTCTTCCTTCCCCTTCCCAGCCTCCTCCCAAAACGATTAACACAGATACCACTTTTAAGTACAGCCTTGTTTTCCTTGTCTTCACGCTCATGGGAACCCTTCAGGATACTGTAACTGTTCTCTGCTGTCCAGCCAAAGCAGTAGAACACCTTGGGTGAGCACTGTGTGACTGATCACCACCACACAGCCGGGAAGGCAAACAGTCGTGGCTGGAGCTGGGTGAAGTGGGCACTTCTTGCACCAAATAAAGGCAGTGCTACTTTTGTGGATCTCGGGTCTTGTCCCAAAACTCTCCTCCAGTGGTGGCAGGTGAAGATGGTTGCTACCTGTGTACATCAGTGCTGCCTCCTGGGTGTGCAAGGCACCTGCCCGGAGATGCGTGTGCTGGGAAGGAGGGTCTGTGTGACCTCTCATCTTTTCCCACTTGCCAGGAAATATGTGCAACACCAGCTCCCATTGCCAGGCCCTCCTCCATACTTCCACCTGTTGCCTTTCTTTTGCAAGGGTGTCTGCGTGCTCCTTTCTCCCCTTCACTCTTTTACCCCAGGATCTCTACTTTCGCCTTCTGCTCAGCTCTAGCTTTTCCATCCTGCCCCATACTGCAACCTCCCATCCTCCCTGCCTTCCTTCAACCCTATCTTCCCCCTCCATCACCATACCTCTTTTTTTTTCCCCAGGAGAGGGGCCACTCAGGCTGTCCACCTGCTGACCAAGGAGGAAGAAAAGAGAAGAAACGCAGTCCATAGGCAGCAGGACCTGGTGCAGCACAATCATAGGCTGCTTTTGCCCCAAGTGATGATGGAGAGGGCTGTCACACTGGTGTTGTTGTGTTGGCATGGCAAAGGTGGGAGGAAGGAGGCAGGGGATGGAGGGGAAGGGACTTGAAACTTCAGCTGCCCCTTTGTCTTTTCACCTCCTCCAGTTTATCTGGTGCCCTGTGGAATTTATGATCCTCCCCCCTGCAAAGGGCTGTTGTATTTCAAGTCACAGAGTGCCTTCCAGCCCTCCTGTCGTTCAGCTAGCTAGCCTGCCCTTTAACAACCTCAAATGGCTTAATGAGCAATAACAATCTTTCTCCCAGCAACAGATTTGGGAAGACTGATTATCTCTGCTTTACAAGTGCAGAAACAGTGTCGATCCAGCCCAAGTTTCTGTGATGGAGCTGAGCGATGGATACAGCCCACAATTTCTCATACATTATTCTGAAGCTGGTAATGATCCCTTGTCATTTCTTCTTCTCCACACTCAGCTGGATATTTGCCCAACTTAGGGAGAATAAGGACATTAACTCTTGTCATTTGAAGGGGCAGAGAACAGGTAAGGCAGAGGAGAATGGGACCAAGTCCAGCAGAAGTCAGCCAGAAAAATCCCATCTCAGCAGCAGTTTTTGTCATCTAGGTATTGTTTTTCAGGTAACCCAGGTAAAGGACCTTAGCAGTGTCAACCTTATCTGTTTCTCATCTCATTGCTATAGTGTTGCAAAGGGGACAAGAGGCATGGTTTGAGAGGACGTAGCCCCTGTGACGTGCAATTGGAAAACCACAGCTTCCAGAGCAGTTCTGCCAGTGATTCTTTTTGCAAGCAGAGCAGCCCCTCAGTGAAGTCCCAATGCCAGCAAACATGAGGGGCAGCTCCCCACCCATCACCCCATCTCAGATCACTGGTCAGGGTCCACCTTCCCCTCTCCTCCAGGCACAGTCACATGTGGGATGAGTCCCTGCAGCACCAGGGCAGCCCTGGTAGCAGACTATTTCTGACCACCCTGCCTTTTTCTGATTAACAGGACACAGCTGAGAGGCATTGGGAATGACAGATAAGCCCCAGCATGGGGAGCATGTCTTCTGCTAGCCCTGTAACATGGTGGGAGAGGCAGAAGAATGCAGAGGTGTGGATTTCACACCCTCTGTAGAAGAATAGAGGCATCCCCAGCTCCAAAGGAGGGAAGCAAGCCCTGAGCACCTGGGGACATGGCAGGCTGACCAGAAGCCCTCTGAGGATGTGGGTAAGTGCCCATGCAGCCACCTGCATGCTGGGTGAAGCACTAGGTGCCAGGCTGCAAGGTATCACATGTTGCTCTATGGCCCTCACCAGCTCAGCCGGGGGTGGAAGGACACACAGACCTCGGGAAAGCAGGGTGCCTGGCAGGTATGGCTTTCTCTGAGCATTACCAGCCCAGTGGGCTTTGCCTGGGGACCTGGGGTGGCTTTGCTGTGCTGGTACAAAATGCAGCTGCACCAGTGCTGCTGCGTGCTCCCCAAGAGCACTGGGGCATCACCCTGCAACCATCCCTTTCCCTAAGCAGCCTGAGAGCCCATCAGTCCTCCTCTCAGTCTTTGCATGCACAGTGCCTTCAGGCTGTAGTAGGTAGCTATAAGACTATTAACTCCTTCCTTCCCATCCCAAGAGGGGAACGCGCAGATGCAGTCGTGGCAGGCAGAGCTCCCGTGCAGCTGAGACCCAGAGTGTTGGCTTGACAGCAGTGGCCTCCTCTACATATAACCTGGTGCTCCAGATGTGTCAGTCTTCCTCCTGGATGCTAAGTTTCAGAGGTCAAGCTAACACCTGTGAGAATCAGCTCTCTTGCCACTTTCCTGTATGTGGTCTCTCAGATCCTTAAAGACAGGGACACATAAGCTGCAAACTTGTTAGTTTTGCATTTATTTTGCTCTTTATATTCATAAAATGTGAAAGGCCTTTTCTTCAATAATCTCCAATACTGCTGTGCTGACATCCTCTCAGTGGGATTTGCAACAGGATAGCTGATGGACTACATGTTTCTTGGATCGATTTCATCTTGCCTTCCTTGTGGCTCTGCTACAGCTTCTCTGGTTACCACAGGTAGATGTGCTGAAACCCAGATCAGTAACACACAGCAGCAGGCCTTCTGCTGCCTGTGCTTGTGGGAGAGCGAGAAGGAGAGCCAGCTGCAAAGGCTCCTCCACCTCTGCCACCACAGAGGGGTCATGCAAGCCTCAGTGCTAAGACCTGCAACTCAATCCATGGGCACAACCTTTTTGGTAAATCAAGCTGAGTGTCCCAAGTTTCTAATTCCCCTGCATTATTAATGTTTTACTCAGGAATTAATGTGGGTCAGGCTTTGCTTATGGGCCTATGTGCTCATTTCAAGTGTAAGCTTATCCAGAGTTTGGAGATGGCTAAAGGTAGGATTTTGGCTCAGTCTTTCTTTTTTAAGAAAGACCCTATGAAGTTATGACCCAGGGACAAGTATCCTCATAGATAGATGGGCCCCATGTTTCAGTTTTGTTTGTATTCCCTCACCAGGGAAATTGTTCACTTAGGGCCACAGGGAATTTTATACTGGGGTCGGAATTCAGACTAAGTTTGCATTATAATCGGGTAAAGACTTGGAGAGGTGAGCAAAAACTTTTTAAGAGAAAGCAGAAAGCTGGGCAAAGTAGTCAGAGAACATGACCTCTGAGGAACATGTGATAGTCCAGCATGTTTTCCTCTGGACACAGCAACTGTGGAGAGACCAGAAAACCTGCCCTTTGGTAAAAAGTTGCAGTGTGTTATTCTCCATATCCACAGAGGCAAAGCAGGCCTGGCTTGATTTACAGTAAGGACGATTTATGGTAGCATTGGGGAAATATTTTCAGTTTTTTAAGGGTCGCTAGTCCTCCAATAATTACCCATCGTTTCTGCTGCTGGGCTACTACCCATCAGTTCTTAAGTCTCCTCAGTTCAGGCAGGGTGGGGTAGGTATCCTTGATCCTGTCCCAGAGCAATGGGTGGGTTAGATCAGCATGAGCTAATCGGTGAGGCAATCGGGTACAGCCCATGGCCTTTTTCTTGGAAGAAGGCAGCTTTTGTGGGGCTGGGTGACCACCGCCAGAGATCTCCCTGCCGTACCACTGTAGGAGAAAGCATGGGGGCACCTTGTATATAAGTGCATAGCCCAGTGGGGAACTACAGTTTTTCATTTAGGATGTAGCTGAAGTTTCCTGGGCTCCATGGTGAATACTCACCAATTAGTACATGGTGTTTTAGACTTATGTACAGCTAGAAGCAGGGCAATGCCTGTGCAGTGAAGCTTACAGCTTGATCTTCCTTGTGGCTCAGCTCTAAACCTTACTGCTTGGATCAAACTTTTCTTTCCCTTTCAGATTTAGGGTAGAAATCTAGTCTCATAGTCAGACTCATATAAAGGTCTAGTAAGAGTGAGTAACATCTCAGCCACACAGTACTAAACAGAGAATTAGGTGCAATACTTGGATTACCTTTTTTATTACACTACAATCTTCTTTCAAGGCATTCCCTTTTATAGTGGCAATGACCCAGTTCATACTTATTAACTTGGGTGGACTGACAACAAGGAGATTGGCTTTCCTGCCCCAACCACATCAAGCAAATTAAAAAAATATCCTGCATCAACAGAGGCACAAGCACTACTTGCCAGCAGGAACCAGAGGGGTAACCTGCATCCACTTGCATGATTGTTTTCCACCTCAGCCTTCTCTGACCATCATATTTGCTAATGGCCTTGCATCTGCAAGAGATCTTTTGCAATCAATGTTCTCAAGCAGAGGAAATGAGGCTCCACATGGCACAACAGGAGAGTAGAAATTTAAAAAGTTAATAGTGTGAGATGGAGCACCAGTTATGCCCAGGTCCCTCTGCAGTCCTGAAGACCTTCAGGTGAGGAAGGGGAGCTGATATCTTTCTACTGCCCTCCAGCTTGCCACAGCTGCCTCATGGCACCCTGCCTGGAGTTCCCATCTCTGATCACACACTGGTGCTTGTTGTGCTGTGATTATTTCTCACCACCTTAGAAAGTGATTTCAGGATTTCAAGGATCACGAAGGCACCTGCTTTTGCTACAGGGGACTCTGGAAGCAGTGCCAGAATCTAGCAAGCTCCCAATACACTCCTGCCTGTGTTGGCAACATGGACAAAAAGTATTTCCAAAACTCAAATGCAGAGCAGTCTCCCTCTCTGGAAGAGCAGTAAACAAATCTCCCTTCCTCTTTTACCCAAGCAATCCTTTTTTTTTTTTTTTCTATTTTTTCCCCTGCTTCTGGGGGGTTGTGCCCTTTTTATCACCCTGTCTGTTCTCTGTTTCCTGGGAGAGGCAGAAAACCCAACATGACAGATCTATCTTTCTTAGGGTGGAAGCTCTCCCCAAAGCCTCAGCATATTCAATACCTCAGAGAACCACCCACCTCACTCATGTTAAAACCATTTCTTGAAAGATCACATGAAACAGTCTGTTGCACAACTCTCAGAACATCAAACAACCCCCTTATTTATAGTATATACACTTGCAACAATAAACCTCCCTTCTGAACTGTATTGGCCAATATAGATTTAAAAGGCTTTTTTCCTATTAATCAACATCTCAATTTGTTGTTTAAGCATTCAGTGATTTGGCTTGAGAGGAGCTGGTCTCATGACTTCCCGTAGGACTAGCTGATTAGGTTTCCAAAACCTTCTGTTTCCTCCACTGTGGTTCTCTGGGAGAAGATGGTACCGCTCCAATTTAGTAATGCCAGCTTCTTGCTCAATATGTTCAGCTTGCATCAGGAAGCCTGTGTTTTGAGTTTGGAACTACACCTGGGAAATGTTGCACCAAAACGGAAGGAAGAGGAAAAGGGTATTTCTTAAAGCTGTTAAGCAAGATTAAATAATATCTGTAAAATGCAAGAGGCCCTTTGCAATAGCTCCAGCCTGTAAAGGCCAGTAGCAGAGCATCAACTGCTTGCAAGCAGTCCCCGCTGTGCCCGCTGCAGCTCCTTTAGTCAGCCAGCTGAAATAACATGTTACTGCCAGTGCTCAGGGCACTAAGTCAGCCTCAGAGGAATCATATTTCTCTTAGCTCACCAGCTCAAGCTGGTGGCCTTGGCCAAGGCTGACATAAACTCCCCTGTGATGGCCAAGAGAGCCAGGCTAGCTCAGGCTGGGTGGCAGGTCCTAGCCTCGTCCTGGTCCTGATGGATTAGCAGCACCCTGAGCCCAGACAAGGACCACCGCAGTTGATCAGCTTGGGGTGCACTGAGCCCTCTGCCCTACTCCCCAGTCCTGCTGGCCAGC
Organism: Elanus axillaris; assembly: GCA_026212715.1. Lineage (NCBI taxonomy): Eukaryota > Metazoa > Chordata > Aves > Accipitriformes > Accipitridae > Elanus > Elanus axillaris. The sequence continues at coordinate 3,750,460 of JANZLQ010000031.1, read as the reverse complement.
ACAGTGGTTTTGGCTTCCCCATCACCCAGTTTGTTCCAGCTCCAGACCCCTGTTACTTCAGCTAGAGAACAGCTGACCCTCTCCACTTCCTCCTCAGTCTTTTTCCATCTCTTCATTGCTGGTCACTTCCTCAGGGCAAGGAAATACTTTTCTTTTATGAGTTGGTACAATACTTAGGGAATGATTTGCATGCTTTTATGAGCAGTGCGTGCCCTTGCCTGGAGATGCAGGAAAAGGATTGCATGGGCGTGACGTGCATTAGCTCTTCAGAACATACCTCGGGGAGTCTGTCTGGTGAGTTTGGCAATGCCCTTGGAGAGGCTTGTGTGCACAATGTGAGGGTAGTAAGCTGCTAAGAATGAAGACAAGGCTGGTGGTGTTTGTTACTGGTGTCTTCCTACTCATCAGGGCATAAATAACAGAGCAAGCTCCCACTGTTTATGTAGGAACTGGAAGCAAGGCACAACTTTCTCACCTGTCCACTGGGATAGACGGGAGAAAACTCAGGTTTTTTTCCTCACTAGCTCTTTGCAATGTATTTCTACCTATTTAATTCAGCAAAGTTTTATTCTTGACAATTCCAGAAGAGCTATCCCAGCAAAATGTTCCTTGTGGGAGTACTGCTTTTGCTGTCTGTCACAAGGGAGTTCTGTTGGTTTAGCTGATTTCGATAAGTGAAAAAAAATATTACTATATATTGGCAAAAAGACTTATAAGTGGATTCAACAGCATTTGCACTAAGTTTTTTGCTATTATGGAAATTTCAACTTTTCTGCCAGAAGAAAAGGTGGGGGGCGGGAGGCGCGGAAGCTGTTCCTTAACAATATTGCTATTCTGGCACCAAAAAAAGACTTTCATAGACCTGTCTTCAAATTAATTTTCCCAGGTATTCACTCAGCTCATGATTAGCCTCTTCCCACTAAACATTTTCAATGTAACTAGACACTGAACTTGAAACAGGCTAGCACATCCAGCAGTCCTCCTGAACACTCATATATGGGAACAAGATCTGAACTCTGACAGCCCTCAAACCAAAATAAACCCCTCAGGCTCTTTAGAACTGGGAAAATTCAGCTCTGGAAATGTTTGGTCTGGTGTTTTTTTGCTTTTATCTCCAACAGAGGAATCTGCTGGATTTGAGCATTAGATCAGAACATCTTGAGGCTTAAGGGTGGATCTCAATTATGCAGCTCAGGTCTATCACTAACCATAATGGGCTCTCTGCATTGTTTCTTGAGGACATGCCCGTGCAGACAATAGCTATGTGCTGGCAAGCCAATGTCTGAACGTATCTAAAAACTATATAATCATTAAAAAAAACCCACACTGGGGGATAGGGAGTTGGGCTGCTGTAGTGCATGTACTTGGCAGATACCTGTGCACTGTACAAAGCAATGTCACTGGAGGAGCAAAGCACATTCTCCTGGGACATGCTATTCCTCAGAGGTGCTCCCCTGCTTGTCTGTCTCCACCGTAATTGCCTCTTGGAGTGCCAGATGTTAACACTGTAGCCCCAGGGAATGCTGTTTTTTCATCAGCCTGTGGGAAAGAACAAAGAGGGTGACAGGAGAGGGCTGGGAGCAAAGCACCGCAGTAGGCACCTCGCTCCTTATTGGGGGGAAAAAACAAGCTACAAGTCAGCAGGTGCTGTTAACCCAACACTGCGGTCCTGGTACGCATGTGTTGCATGAAAGTAAAGCTGCACTCGCCCAAAAGCAGCCGGTACCAGAAGGACATTGAAAAGAACCATTAGTATCCTGGTGAAGAGCTGATATCCACCTAAGCAGAGGCTGGGCTTTCAGGTTTGCCTGGAACTGGGATCCCAAGCAGAATGTGGGCAGATCTGAGGTCTGCCATGAACTTTCCAAGAAGCTCAGGCAAGATAAGTTTTGGTGCAATTCACTGCCCCTAACTTTAGCTTATTCTAAAGTTGAGGTCTCTGAACAGGGCCCAAGTTAGTGGTGAAACATGGGGTCTTCCAGAATGACACCTCACTCTAGGTTCAGCGGTGGATGTCAGTAGAATGAATTGCACTTTGTAGAGGTGCTCTTTAATGACTATGGAAACAACCCAAATCCTACCCTTGCCCTTCTGTGTGTTTCTTTCTCCCACCTGTACAATGTAGATAATGGCATCATGAGGCTTTTAGTATGGGACTCTACTTGGAGATACAGTTTGCCAGCTGGGTAAATCCACAAGTGGCTAACGCAGTGCATCAAAGCCACTATGAGAGCACAAGCGAGCTCTCAGATGGGTGTACTACATGCGCCTCTTGTTACTCATGGCAAATGGACAGCATCCTTCCCCCAGCAGGCATTGCCTTGGGCAGCCAAGGGAACTGCTGCATTATAAAGCCACATCATCTTCCTGAGCGATAACTTGTTCCCATGTGCATGGTCTGTGCTCCTGTCGGCTGCCCGCTCGTACTTCAGACTTTTGCTAATTTGGTTAAACACAGGACCACTTTTTCTTAATCTGGATATAATCCCTATCACAGCCGCTGGCCGATGTGCAACTCTCTTATTATCTAGGGCTGCCAGAAGCAGCACAGTGGGACCACTGAGGTGCCTTGCTGGTACAGGTGAGTGCCTGGGCAACCTGAAAGTTATAACTCAGAAGTACATCTGGACGAGTAACTTGGAGCAGTCTTTTGGCCATCTCAGAGCAGGACTGCAAATCTCCTTGGCCTGCAGAGCCCCAGGGTAATAGAAGGTGGAGGAAGAAATGGAGCAGCATCCTCCGAGAGCTTCTCCTGGCCAGCTGGCTCTGTGCTGCCAACAAGGACCGTATGACTCGCATGCCTGGAGGAGACAACGTGGGTCCTTCCCTGGCTTGAGTCTGAGCCACTGCTGCTCTGCACTAACTTTTGGAAGGATGATGCGCTCCTTGCTGCTCTGGTCTGCGCTCAGACCACGGCTATGCTCAGCAGATGGTCATGCAGGAGTGGTAGGCTGGCAATGACCAGACACGATCCTATGGGCATGTCGTATGTCTGTGTCCATTCAAACCCTTTCTTTGCAATGCATGCTGAAGCTGATTAAAGTACGAGAGCCTCCATGTCCTCTGGTGTTTACACAGAGTAAGCAGCAATACAGACAACACTTGCTAGGACTTCACTCTAACTTTCCAGGGTCTAACAAACTTCATCCGCAGTAAAGGTGAAACTGGAGGAGAACTACATCTTGTCCTTCCCTTTGCAGTAAGCAGCCATCCCCAGCTTATTTAAAAAATGAAGCAAACATACATGAATGCATTTGTGTGAAACTCTGCTGGAAAAATCTCTGGGCTAGCACTTGTCCTTGTGGACACCAGAAACTCAAAGTAACGCCAGTGAAGGAGAGGGGGTTAAGCTGCGCCCTTGTGACAAAGGACAGAATGGATTTCTAAGTATTTGCTTTTGAAGAGATGCTACACCTCTCCACTGTGCAAAGGAGCCCTTCTCAAAATCTCAATTACTGCTAGTCAAGGCTGCTTTTTAGGCTCTCTTGTTTGGGTTCTGAACATGTACACACAAAAATTTTAAAATTACATCTTTGTAAAAGCCAACAACTTTGTCAACTATGCCTGTCATCTGAGTTCTCTCTCTCTCATCAATCCTCTTGTAATTACTTTACTTACTTTTTTCCATTGGGCACTATTACAGAGTGTTGATAAGCAGCTCTTTTCTTTTGCCCCAGAACAGTGATCAGTGCAAACTGGTTTTAAAATCCTTGAAGAGAAAGATGTTCTGCAAATAGAACTTGTTACTGCATCAAAATTACATTGCAGATAAGGAGGACTCATAAACTTAAAGCAAAAATCTCTAGCTGGTCAGCGCTTTGCTTGCTCATGCCTATTTGAGTTGCTCTGGGCAGTAAACACTCTGGGAATACAATGCATCCTTGGGCTATAGCCCATCTGCATAGAACAATTTTGCTGCTGAATGTGCATTTCTTACTAAGGGTAACTGCTCATCTCAAGGCTATAATGATACTGATGCACTCACACCATGAACTGCAACCCACTGTTCTGGCAGTTCTCTTGTTTTATTTCACCACCGCAAGAGCTGGAATGAATCATATTTGTTGGTGAAGCTTATTTTTGCTGGCTTTCCATCTCGGGCAGTGAAGGATTTTATGGAGCTATCTTTTCTGTTTCAAAGCCTTTTTTTAATCATCCTTTTTCCCAGCAGTTACATTGTCCTGAAATAGCCCTGTGTATAAACACCAATCATGCGTATGTGCTTCATGTTTCCCAGGGTATAACACCCCTTCTACAAACACAGTTTAGGAGAACTATTGTCAGCCTGAACCTTCTGGCCACCAGGCTGGCTGGCTGTGGCTGTTGTAGGTGACATCCTTGCTCTTTTCTAGATTTCTTGGGCATCTCAGCTAAGATGACGAGCAGTTTCTCTGCATGTAAACTCCAGGAGTCAGGAGTACTTCTGAGCATCAGGGATTAGGACCATATTCAGACTGTCCCAAATCCAGACTAGGGCATTTCCTAGCACCTTCCCCAGCTCTGTCACATCTCCAGAACCCAAGGGGCATCCTACTTGAGGCCCTACCTCCATGCCTCAGGGATACAAGAACATTTCCTTATACTAATTCCAGGTAGGCAGGATGCTTTTCCTAACAGCTATGAAGTACTTGGCCATTATAAGATAAGGGACCCATGTAGGAACTGTACTTGATTACCAGCAAACCTGGGGCTCTTGGCTCCCATGCTGTGGTGGCAATGCCATTTTACAGCAACGTTGCCTTGTGGTGGAACCACTGTTTGTGCAGACCTGATGTGAGAGCAGATCTTTGAATAAAACACTCCAAGAAAAAAAAAAAAGAGTGGGATGCTTTCTGCATGTTTGTTTCAAGTGGAATCTGTTCTCCAGCCTGTTTCACGGTGTTTGTCCACAGCACTTCAGCCAACACAGCTGCTGGGAGAGATGGGAGGTGCCAGGGCAGCAGAAGAAAGGGACAGAGGATTATGCTAGTGAGGCAAATCTTTTGCCCTGCTAGTGTTGACGGGTGTTTTGGGACATCCAGACATGGCCCCAGACTCCTGGACGATGAGACTACCCTCCCTTTTTCTTAGTGAGACATCCTTTGAATGTACCTGGGGGATATGCCTTTTTTCATTTTGGTTTCCTCCTTACCACATGCTGCTTTTTAGACAATTACATAGAGGCACTACTAAAACGTCTACTCTGTAGCGCTTGCCTTATTACAATACCTGGTTTTGTAGCTTTTTGCAAAAATCTTTATGGGGGCTGGATTATCCCAAAAGTGAACTTGCACAATGACTGGCTCCATTTCAGTGCCAAATACTTTCAACCTTTTCTCTATAATCCTAAGGCTGTATAGAAGAATTTCCGTGGTTCAGGGGAAAAAAAAATCACCAAATCAGTACCACTTCTAATCAACAACTAGTTCCTTCCCAAAGCTCAAGCACTCCCATGCCAGTTTGATAACTACCAGCTGAAAAATTTGTCTGGTGGAAGACCCAGAGTGAGAGTCTGGGCCTTGAGAACAGAGTCCTAATCCATAACCTATTACTGTGCGCAGCACTTGCCAAGAGAGCCCACACAGTGAGGTAAGGTTGCACCATGCTCTCTCCTTCCTTGAATAAAAAGTGCCTGCTCTAATGAGAGGCAAGTCCCTGATTCAGCAAAGCACTTAAGTGTTTTGATGAACCAGGGCCAAACTGAACATCTTGTGCAGAACTTGGTTGTCTAGTGAACAGTATCAAATATTTTATTGATGGATGCAGACTTAAATGAAAATTAAAGACTTGGCTATTTAAGTCCATAGGTGCCCAAATTCATATTGTTCATTTTTTATTGTATTAAAGTAATCATTTCTACGGGAACAGAAGCAGCCACCTCCAGAAAATCCATCCCTGTCGTGCTGGGAAGAATATTCTCAGTCCTCCCCCAGCACCCTGTCAATTTGATGGCTTATGTAGCTTGCTTAGAAACTTGTCACATTCAGGCTATTTCAGATCAACAAGTTTCAGCCATATCCTCCCTTTTCCTACCAGGAATGCTCAGCTTTAGTACCCCTATTGGCTGCATAAGGTATGGGGAAGTGAGGCACAGCTTCCTGTAGCCCAGATCAGATATCAGAAGGTATGATCGACATGGTAGAGCATCACTAGACAGGTCTTAAGATCCTGCTGTCACCCTTACTTGGCCATCAATCAATAGGCAGGGCGCTGAGCTCCATGCTGACCTTGGTCTCTGAGGTTGTAGCCAGCAAGGGTCCCCATCAGCCTGCTCTCCTCTCTCTTAACACCTCCAGCCATCCTGCTAGAAGGGGCTCAAACTCAGAGAACATTAGTCTTGGAAAACAAGGCATTATGGCAGGTGAAGATAAACATAGGTCTATTAAAGCTGGCTCCCTCTCATTCATTGTGCAGCATTTCACCCAACATACTGGATGCAATAGCTTGTTGTAACTGAAGGCTGCACCACAGTGCATGCAGACAGGTGGAGAGAGCAGAGGTTGGACTTTGGCACATCCTGACTTTGGGGTGTTTCTCTTCAGAAACGTTGTATTTTTCTAAAAAAAATTTAATGGAAAGTTATCAATGCCTTTTATATGTTTGAAAGTGTTATCTGTAGCACAGTAAAATGCCAAAGAGAGCTGTTTCTAATATGGCAACATATACTTTATTTTTTTCTCCTTGTCCACGCTAGAGCAACAATCTTCAACTCCCTTTTACTTATCAATAATACACCCACTTCCCTTCTCAGCTAGGTAAAAAACAGTTGAAGTATGGATTAAAAAAAGAAAACTGGCACTTTTGACCAGCTTGTATATACTTATATGCAATCACCTCCCTGCCATGGAATACAGGCAGGTGCAAATGGGGGAGGGGGGGGGGAGAGTACATGCAGACATTTTTGGCTCAGCCTTATGCTCTTTTAGATATATTTCCATACAGCCACTAGCACTCAAACGATTTGCAGAGAAGGCGTAAGTTACATGGCACCCGGTTTATCTGCTCTGGAATGGCAAAGTGCATACACAGATACACACTGTGGTTCCAGACAGTCTAGGGATTTCAAAGCTACTTTATCTCCCATATAACTCACTGGCAAAGAAGGGTAAATTAAAAACAACATTGGTAACTAAAAATGGAATGATAGATTATGATTATGGGCTTTAAAAAAGAAGTGTCGCTTAAATGCGTGTTACAGATCTGTCCAGAGCAAGAGTTTAACCCTTTCTTTTCTTCATTTGCGGGTTTGTAAACATTTTTCCTGGAGAAGTGCAAATCCTTGAATAGTGTATTTCAATCTATTGGCAATGGCTTTGCTTTTCATGCTCTTACAACACCCCTTCCTCCAAGCAGTCTTTGGGGATTCGTGAACCAGTAGTAGAAACCCATCTCCTAGGAGTCGGACAGGAACCATGGTCTCCTAAATCCCACACATTGATCTGATTCACTATATGACTCCACTAAGCCTCCACCTCCTCTCTCGTAAAACACAAAAAATCCACATTTTTTAAGTTTTCAGGCTGAGGCACTTTGAGCTTACTATTGAGAAAGGCAGGCTGAGCAGCCAAAGTTCCCACCTACGGAAGTGCCAAGCGCCCAGGAATTTTGTACAGGCATAGCACTGAGGCACTTGAAATGATGGGAATGCTGCCTATTTCTGCCCTTTGCCTCTGCAGCCCACAACGCCATGACTCTGAAGGAAGGTAATACCATTTATATGCAATGGCAAAGGCCAGAGCCCTAATTTTCACAGGGCTTTTGAGGAGCCTTTGTCATGTTTTTGCCACAGTATTTGAATGACTTGGAAGGCTTCAGAAAAATGTGAAGTACTGTCAAAAATGCAAAATGTTTGTATCCGTTAGCTAAGGGGAGGAAAAAAGGGCAGGAAGAAGCTTAGCCAAGCCTGACTGCGTACAGTGGATCTTGATCTTTGCTCACCCCATAGTTAGACATTGTTCTTCGTGTGTCGTCCCCCCCCGCATTTAATGGAGTCACTGCTCTTAAAGTGATCTCATTAAAGGCAGGGGACAAGACAGCAGGGGGGGGGTGAGATCTGCAATTACAGAGGGAAGGCCGACAGAAATACACTTACATACAATCACCTTGTCTTCTCTGGGTCCCTCTTAAGGGAATTACCCTTCAAAAAGCATGAATCCCTTTTGACCGCCTTTCTGAACCACACTGATAGACACCTCATGGTGGAGCACATCTTGCTTTACCTGCACAACTGCTGCTTTTGTTGCCTGCTTTAGCCTGCTGTAGATAATCTCATCCTCTGGAGACTCTTGAGATAAGGTACAAGTGGATGAAGGAAAAGAGCTTATTTGGGCCCAGCTCCATTCCTTTTTTTCTGCTGAGTAAGTGGGAGCCACAGGAGCTTCTCTTCTCTGCTGGGAAGGGCACTGTGCTGTCCAAAGGCAAACTGCCCCAACATGGACATATTAATTGCCACTGAAGAAGCAGCTGTGATTTTCAAGGTGAAGGCCAAAGTGTGGCTCTTGTTGCAACACATGCAAAACGCTGGTGAACACAAGAGATGTCACAGAAAGAAAAAACAGGTGGGAGATGACATTCTTTCCTGTTCTGGGTAGTATCCACTGCTGGGATCCTAGTTTTCCCAGCAAATGCAGCCCTAGGCTGTGGCAGTTGCAAAGGGATAAAGATTTGCTTCTCTGTGTTGAGCTACATGCAGTCTATTACTGGAAGCAGGAATAGGCCTGAGCAGAAACTGTTGTGTCTAGCAGCAAGAGCAAAGGGCTTTCAGACCCTTGGAATGTTAACTAGAACGAGCTAAAGCTTTCCTGCATGCCTGCCTTCCCTCTCTGTGACTCTGTTTTCCCATCCCTAAAATGGCCAGAATAAAACTCCCTGCTGTAAAACTCTCCCGGCTTCTCGAAGTAAAAAATGCTGCAGAAGGGCCGTGTGATGTCCACAGCAGCAGGCATTCACATAATGCCCTGTACTGTTTACCTAAGGCCCACCCTTCTCCTTTCATCTCGTCCCATGCTACCTACCCCTGGAATTTAACTGCTGTTCAGCCCACAACTGCACCACAAACAGTCAGCAGTCCTAGGGGAAAACAATGTATTGCTGCAAATTTGCAAAATAATGATTCACAATTACTCCCGGGATGAACCGAGAGGGACGCACAAGCCAAAGAGCAGGAATTTTCAGGTATTAAAACCTGATTTGGATCTGACCCACTGGCAGGAGCGAAGTTCCCTGTATGTTATCTCTGCTTCTCTTGGTCACCCTGCCAAGGTATCAAAAAGAGTTTGTAATTGCTTGTAGATACTGAAAACAGAGCTCTCCTGATTTTTCTTAAGCTAATCTCACTGATACAAGGAGAATACAAGTACTCTACCCTCCCTGCCTGATTTGACATAATAAAATTTCCTTTGACCCATATGGATTTGCTCTCTTTAAATCACTGCCAGTAACAGAACAAAGACGCATTTTTCTCCTGAAAGAGACACTAGGCCTGAGTTTACAGCACCACAGTTGTACGCTACAGTTTCATGTTGTGAAGAAATGGTAATGCATTGACTATCCCAAGGCAAAAGATGGATCAAACTGATAGTGTACCAAATCAACTGCACTGGTTAGGCAGCACTTCAAGGGGCAATATGGCTCAGAAGCTATCTGAAGGTCTTCTTTTAGTGTCGTATTCATGATGCATCACTGCCACATAGAAAAAAACCCAAATTTGGAACGGTGGATTGCTCTTGAGTGAAATGCTCTTAAGGAGTGAAAATGAAATGAAAGGTGATTTCAGGCTCTGAAATTTCTACCCAGTTCCTAATGCCTATCTCCTTCTCCCCACCCCCTTGTAAGAGCCAGGCCCTTCCTGGGAAGTCTCAAAGGAGAACCTCAAAGATGAGTAATGAGAGCTAACTGAGAGTGCTGCCTCAGGGTCAAGACGGTGCAGCTTGGGAGGGCAACGGCTGCCCAGGTGCCGTGTATTTTCTAGGTAAACTGAAAGCTTCAGTCTCCCAGTCTGTGAACACAGTGTCAGATCCAAAAAAAGACCATCAGAGACACAAAATAGAGTTTATGCAGAAGGCTAAAAAAGCGTCTCTGAAACACTGGCCTGCCATCTAACATTGCATCTGATCTCACTGCTGGTTTTTACTTTTAAGTTCACCACATTCAGTCCCCGAAGCACCTCAGTACTGAGTGGGTCGAGCTGTCTATAAGTGCAGCTGGAACCACAAAGATGGAGCATCCTGCACATCTGGAAGTGCCAGATCCATCGGAAGCTCTAAAAGCAGGTCTAGGGCACAGTGACAGGAGGACCAAGCCCCACCACCGGTGCGGTGCCTCCACCACCTTTTAAAAAACCATGATGGTGGTAGTGGCATTCCTTCCCCTTACATACATGGGTCCATGGATGAACACTTTGATGAGCAAGCTCCTGTGCAGGATGTTTGAGGCCTGAATTAAGTTCTCTTCTCCTGCGGAGAGGAGTTTCAAGCCCTGCTTAGCAGGAAAGTGCCATAACTATGTTCTTCCTCTGCAGGAAAGTTCCCAGCTAATTTCTGGGGCCCTTGGCAGGTGAAGCCTCCTACGGGGAAGAGGCTACTGAAACACTTTCTCATTTCCAAGCTCATACAGGGCCCTCCAGGTTCTACCAATCTGTCAAGAACAAAAAGGAGCAGGAACTGATTTTCTTTGCCAGAGAATCTAGACAGAAGTAAAAAGCAAAGTCACAACTTCTGCATCCCAGAATTTGAAGCGTAAGGCAAAGATTGTCCCTTCGGCAGGCTGTCTCCCTGAGCAGCAGAAAGATGCCCCGTAACTCTTCACTGAGCCCTCGATCACCAGGTGTACCGATGGCCACGCTCTAAAGCAGTTTCTGGCATGTGTATGCGCATCTCCCAGCATACGGAGTCGCCAAGCTTGAAGCGTGGCAGGCGCCATGCCACCCACGCCTGCCCCTCACAGCTCACCAGTGCAGCGGCACAGGCTCAGCTTTGAGTCGACCCCGTCCCACGAGGTCCCCTGCCCCTCCGTGTGAGTGGGTGCAGGACCGCCGGGAAACCCACGGGGCACCCCGAGACTTCAGGCGGCCGCGACGGCGGGGCGGGCTGCCCTCAGGGAGGGGTGGAGCGGGCAGCGGGGGTGAGGCGCGGCCCGCCATGGCGGCGGCGCTGAGGGCCGGGAGGGCGGAGGAACTTTCCCCTTGGCGGAAGAAGCCCCCGAGCCCCGACCCTCCTCCCCCTGCCCCGGTGAGGCGCGGCTGGGGCAGCCGAGGATGAGCCCCAAGGTGCAGCCTGAGCCGGGCCCGAGGGCACCGCTCCCGCCCACAGCCCGTCCCGTCCCGTCCCGTCTCGGCCAGCCCGCCGCCTCAGAGGGGCGGTGCGGCGGGCCGGGCCGGGCCGGGCCAGGGGCGGGGCGGTGTGCAGCGAGGGCTCTTTATGCGGCGGGAAGCCGGCGGCTCTCGGAGCTGCGGGTGGCTGCGGCGGCAGAGAGGAGCGATCCCAGCGGGGGCAAGGAGGGGGCGAGGCGAAGGAGAGGAGCCGACGAGGAGGAGGAAGAAGAGGAAGGGGAGCGGCGGCCGGGACGCTGCTATTGTTCCGCACCTGCCGCCGGCCGGGACACGTGGCGCCGCTGAGCCCCGTTCCTCGCCCCCAGCCGCCTGACCCGCACGCAGCCGCCCGGCACCATGGGCAAGGGGGTGAGCGGCGGGGCCCGGACGGGCTGGCGGGCTGACTGGGGCGGAGCGCGCGGCCGGGAGTGGGAAATTCAAGGAGCCGGACGGTGACCAGTCACCCCCTTTCCTCTGCGGCTGGGGCGGGCGGGGCTCTGCTTTGTCTGGGGCAGCCACGTCGTGTGTGAGGGGCCGGTAACGGCCGTTAGAGGGCGGTGCCGGTGCCGCCTGCTGCCCCCCCCCCGGCCCATGGGGGCTGCTCTACTTGTTCATCTCCCCTCAGGCTTAATGGAAAATGTTTTTCTCGCATCCCTGTCTGTCCATCTGGCTGCTTGTGTGGGAGAAAACACATGCTAAAGCCCATACAATTCCCATGGATTTAATGCAAATACTGAAGAAGAATTTCAGGATTTGGTTAGGTGTGAGGTTTTTTCTAAAGGTAGGCTAATGTGATCCTCTGTGGTGCGCAATTATATCTTCTGGCAAAGCTTGCTCGATTAAGTAAATCCCACCTCTGATCTCTGTTCTAGGCTTTTATGCTAGCATCTCTCCCAGTTAAATAAGTTGGCATAGGCAATACTCTTTACCAGTCTGTCCAGCGTATTTTGTCCAGCACAGTCTGGAGGCGGTGAACAGGCTTCTGCTAACCCAGTGGCTGTCTCAGCAACTTCTGTAAAAAAGGCAGAGGTCATATTCAAAGATTTAAAAAAAAAATCATGTCATCCACAAGTTATTGCAGCACTCCTTAAGCATCATGTTCAGTTCCCACTGGCAGAGTGGCTTAACAGGTTATTTTCCAAAGACAGAGACATACAAATGTTCTGGGAAGTCCTCCTTGTCCAGGCACTGGTGTATTGTGTTGCTGTGGCAAGGTTTGGTAGCAGGGGGGTTACAGGGGGGGCTTCTGTGAGAAGCTGCTGGAAGCTTCCCCTGTGTCCAACAGAGCCAATACCAGCCGGCTCTAAGATGGACCTGC
>JANZLQ010000031.1:3706181-3737755 GCA_026212715.1 Elanus axillaris | reverse complement strand
ACTTGAGACAAGAGGGCCGGCGGGGGGGGGGAGGGGAGTTGTGAGGATTATTAGGTTTTTTTAGGGCTAATTTGCCTGTTGGCAGCAGTGAGGGCGTGATGGGAGGTGGTGGCAGGACGGAGGTGATCGCCCCTGACTTTGTCGTGCCTGTCCTGTTAGTTGGGGTGATAAAAGCCTCACAGAAGACCATGCAGTGGTTTCTGCCCTGTAACAGCGTTGTTTCTACCTTGTAGCCCACAAGGAGGAGAAGTCCTTAATTCAGACCATATTTTTTAACTAAGGAAAAGTGGATGTGAAGGCGCTCAAAAACAGGCTTGAAGACTTTTTGAAGTGGGATGTTGTGATCAAACACCCGTGTGTGGAGCAGAAACACCTCTTGGGTTGCTCTGTTTTTGTTTTATGTTGGAAAAGTAAAGACTAGGTGCTGGGTTTTATTGTTTGGATGTTTGTTTTTTTCCCTTCAAATACTTCCCTGTGTACCTTGTATAGTTGGATGTGTGTAGACTTTTACTTACTTTTGTTTTAGACTAACTCCTGGAAAATTACCAAACCTCTCTGCTGCTCGAGGAGAGGGTAACCACGCAGAGTCATGAGATGCTGAGGTGTTGGTGTGTCCCTGCCTACAGATGTTCTGTGCTTCCCAAGCACTGTTCAAACATGGACTTGACTTTGCGTTGTCCTCATCCATGCAGTACAACGGCAGCAATGTTGACAGAGCCACGTGAATAGTAGGGGAGCTGCAAGAACATGGCTGAATGGACAGTTAGTTGGAATTGGGGGTTGAGGAGTATGTGGGGTGGGTTTTCAGGATTTGGGGGTTTTTTGTGGGTTTTTTCCTCACTGAAGTCCTTTTGATGCTTGGCAGCCCAGCGTGATGTATTTCACTTCGGTGAGCAACAGGCAGCATGCACAGTAAGAGGTCATCTCAGAGATAAAACATTGAGGGTGGTTTGGGTGGGTGTTGTTGCAGTCCTATGGGTGCTTTAAATTGCCAAAGAAGCCTTAGGGTTGTGTGTGTGTGTGTGTGTGTGACTAGTGCAGAAGGCTTCAGGGGCTTAGGCTGCCTTGGCTGGGCTAACAGGAGGCACAAATGTTTTCTAATATAGAAGGCTGTTAGCTGTCTCGTTTCCATTTCAGATTTCATAGGTTGCATTGATAATAGAGCAATTGGCCTGAAGCTGAAGCGCCAACACAAGGGATAATCCAACAGTGTATGGCTGCCTCAGGCTTTCTGGTAGCAAGTCACAAAATTTGTTCGTTTAATGATGAGAATGCATGTGGGTTGTTGGGGACCTGAAAAATGAGGATGTGAGAGAGCAAGGTTATGAAAAAGGCACTGTGTGGATGCAATGCTGAACAGCATGTGCCTGCCCCAAGTTAGGGTGCCCAAAAAGGAAACCTCTTTCCCATGGGAGCATGTGATGAAAGAGAAAGTAAGAGTGTAAGTGTGAGAGAACAAGTTCCTTGTCTTTGTGGCTGTGAGGAGAAGCCGAGCAGAGTGTCTGTTTTACTTTAAATGGTAATGGGATGAGGGGAGGGCTTTGAGCTGCAGGGGAATGTTGTTCAGCCCAAAAAGCAGATTATCCAAGGGGGTGTGTGTAGTGGAGGAAAGCAGACGGGATTTCATTTCTGTTCAGAGCTGCCTGGAAGAGCTGCCTGGAAACTGTCTGCAGACAGCAGCATGTTTCGCTCCGTCTCCCTCACTCCATCTCCCTTGCTGCATAGGCATAGCACATGGTCATTAGTGCATGCTTTGAGTTGCTTCTGGAGGCCAGTGCTAATGCCTGAACTCCAGTTAAGGTTTTTTTTTCCTCTCAGAAACTAGGAAGGCTTACTGCATAATGCACCAACTGAGGGGAAATTACGCAAATCAAAGCAATCCTTATCTGGTGCAATTAAGATATCTTAATATATTGCTCCCCCCATCCCCCATATTTTTCATTCCTGCTTTTTTATTACTATGGCTAGAGGATACTCCTTTTGCCAGAGAAAACCCTGGGCCTAGTCAACTCATGTTTTTGCAAAAGCAGTGTAACAGGATGAAGGGTCTCTGGCAAGTGGTCTGTACCTGCAGGTTGCAATTCTACAACACCGTGGGTTCCTGACCTGAAAACTGCAGGAGGTCATGCTTCACCCAGGCCTTTTCAGGGGGTAGCTGAAGTCACCAGCTCCTCTGGGGGAGAACTGTGTCCAGTCTACTGATCTTCACGTGTTTGACAGCTACTAGAGATGTCTGGATTGATGGTGGAGATGCACTAACATTCCAGGCAAAGAAGCATGGGAGATGACAGTCCATAGTTGCCACAGCACTGAAAAACCAGGAGGGGCTGCTCAACTGTGCAACAGTGGCCTTTGGAAGGCCAGCTCTGCACTTGGGTCTTTAAGCAGCTCTGCGAGTAGAGATGTTTGTACTAATATCCACAGATGTCTTAAGGTGTGTGACAGGGTGGTCCTGTTTTTACCCTGATGATGAAAAACCCTTGCAAGGTTTAGATTCCTTGTTATGGGAGGAGAGCTTGTCCTTCAATAATTTGGGAAGCAGCAGTCTGCTCACAATGAGCAATTAATAGCTGTTGAGTAAAAACTGCTTTGTACTGTCCTAGATGCTGAGAATCTATTCAGTTGATGCAGTTGATTAGACTCTTGGTTAAAGATGGGAGATTGAACACAGCTCTTGGGAGGGAGTGAGAAGGATCCAGAGAAGGCATTCACATCCCTTGCTAAGATTACACAGGGTCATGGAGTGGTGTTTCCAGTCCAATAGGCATAGTCAGTATCATGACTCATCTGGTTAATATATTTACTGAAGACTGTCTCATGAGGCAGTAGGACAGTAACTTTTCTGTTTTCTCTGCACAGTTGATTATAATGACATAAGTACTAAAACAGACCAGGCCTCCAGAGACTGTAATTTATTTTGGCTGTTGCTTGACATTTCTTGTTGGATTAGGTGATGTTAGAATGGGGTACTTCTGAGCTTGTCTGCTGATGTGCACCCCTCCTGTTTCCTGGTCAATCATGGCTTGTCTTGAGAACATCAGCCATGAATGGCTCAGTTAGTCCAGAGCGGAAAAGCATAAGCTGTATCTGAGAGACAACAGGATTTTTCTGGGGGCTGTATAAAACTTATTACACTGGTCTGTACAAATGTTGTGCTTAAGCCAATGGAAAAAAAAAACTTGCATGGAAAAAAAAAAAAGCTGTGTTGTTTTTTTTCTGTGGCAGTTTTGATGAGTCAGTGTTCCTAGGCTAAGTCAAGTAACAGGGGTGACATTTCTGATGAGACAGACCTTCCTTTGTGTTTAGGCCATGTGATTAATTCTCCATAAGATGTGAATCTGGAGTACTGTAGGCCGCCTTCTCCTTGTACAGCAGGAAAAGGAGGGGAGAGCAGGGAAATCCTATGGTGCTGAGGGGTGGTGGGATGAACCCCTAGTCCCTGGCAGCCCAGCCAGCACAAGTCTTTGTTGAACAGATTGGGTTCATCTTGCCAGAAGAGAGACAATGGCCCTGAAGGCACAGAACAGGGGCAGGACTTTGACTCTGATCTGTGTCAAGTTCAGATTTGAATGATGGAGCAGGAAGTTCAGACTCTGCATGAAACGATCCTGTAGTAAAAGCTGAAACTGATTCTACTGACTTACCTTTTCTATAAGGGTGGGATGCGATACTAAAGTAACAGAAAGGAAGGTATTGTGCTTTCTTTTTATTTTTTTTAACTGAGGAACTCCCAGCTCCTTGGTAAGATGGACTCCATTAAGTCCCAAATACTTGGGTGCTTAAAGAAAGGAGTAACTATCCGCTTTTTGTCCTGACTGCAGCTGATTGCTGGGGGTTTTGTTCAGGTTTTTTTTAAGCAAATCATGCTTAAACAAGGGCAGTGACCCTTTTTGGTGGTGTTTGCCTACTTGTAGGTTGTCTCTGCGGCTGAAAGGGCTAAACACTCTTGCATTCCTGTGCTGTTCACTGCTGCTCCCGACAAGCTGAGTAACTGTACTTCTCACAGAAGCTTCAAAGAACCAGGAGGTTTTTAGATCACCTGCAAGAGTTTGCCAATTTTTTCTGGGGGGAGGGGTTGAAGCTGAAGGTGAGGGACTGCTAGTCAAGGCACCGGCTCCTTCATCTTCATTAGAAATCATTTCTTGTCTCCAAGCAGTAATCAAGAAGCATGTGTTTTGTGCAGGAGTGTGTTTGGACTTGTCTGCTAGAGCTCTAGCAGAAATCAAAGTTGTTTCCTTTGGAGACTGAAAAAGAGAGATGCTTCATGGTGACTTTTTTGTGAATTGCCCCGTGGCAAATTCTTGTGATGCTGGAATGCGAGGACCATGATGGTTTAAGTTCTGTGGCTTTTGCTTTTAAGTGAAATGGGAATTTAGGTGCAGGGAAGAGAATGTTAGGAATGCTGACAGTCTGTAGTTCTGTGTCCTTTTCCTAGATGAGAGGACGCAAACAGCTCTGCTCTCTTCCACTTATTGAAAACTGTTTCCATTGCACAGCTCTAGCTGCATGCAAGGATATGGGGGATGCAAAGCCTGCCTTTACTGAACAGGGCAAGAGGGGGCTTCTGTGCATGTGAAATGTATGACTATGGCTGCAGTGGTGTGCACAGAGCTTTCTCGGAACAATAAAAATCCCTGTCTAGATGTGACTGATGGGTTCTTTTCTAAAAGTCGGGTGTTTTTTTGCCTTTTTGTGTGTGTAGTTTCACTTTTGGTTTTATTTTCTACTTCTCTTGGAGTAAATAATAAAAAATTCCTGTGCTTGCTGCTCAACAGGACAGTTCTTGGACTCTAAAAATAGTTTCTGTGTCCAGATCGCTTTCTGGAATCCAGTTTGTGATTTGAGGTGCTCATGCAAAGATCAAGCAAGGCGATGCCTTTGAAACCTTTTCTTAATCTTGCTAACGGTTTGACTCTGGTGCCACTAACTGCTGTTTCATCTCAAAATACTTTTCAGGGATGTTATTGGGTGAAAACTTCATCGTATAAAACTTGGCAGGGATCTAATAGGACCCGTGCAGAAGGGAAGGGAGGAAAAAGCTGCTGTTGGAGGCTTGTAAGAGTCTGGAAATGTATGGAGTACTTAATGAAGGAACTGCACTGTGAGGCTGTACTGGTACCCTGTTTTTGGTATCTCACAAGGTGTCTAAACTTCTTGCAGTTCAGGATTATTTCTGCCTGTAACTCTTACGTTTATTTTTTTGTCTTTTAAGTGATGTTTATATGTGCTACGTCATGATTTGTTTGTAGATGCTTGTTTACCTCATTGTGACAAGACCTAAATCTCTGCGTGATTTCATGTAGAATTAACCATAATGACAGTGAATGAAAACCCATCTGAATAAAGAGGCTTTAAGCAAATCATCTGCTCTGTGAAGTGTAAGCAGGACTGAGCACAGATTGAATCTACGAAAGTGTCCTGCTGCTTTGTATACCATTCTTGCTGGTCCAACTGCCATAAATTGGAAGCAGATTTCTGTTGCGTAACCAGCCAGCTAGAGTGCCAAACTGAGAATGAAAGTGTTGGAATTTACCCCCAGATTTGACCAGTCAGAGATACTACCTCTTAATTACCTTTAGTTGATAGGCTGTTCCTTGCCAGAGGATGTGGAAGACTGAAAGGGGGGAGGAGAAGTTAATGCCTTGAAGGAAACATACGTATGCACTCAGGAATTGGTTTCTTCTGTTCTTCCTCACTGTTTCAGCTTGAGCTGGGGCTTGCACATTGAGACTGACTGAGTAGCATGTAGCTTGCTTTCTTCCTAGCTAGACTTGCACAATGTCTGGCTGTGATCTGTGTATCGGGGATGCTGTTGAGCACACTTGTCTGCTCACTAGCTCATTTTTTTGGTTTACTGAAGTGGCATAACTTTAATAAACCATAACAATTTTGTCTGCTTGGCAGTCTGTGCATAGTTCATGTCTACTACTGTAGAAGTTGACTGTAAGGTGTTTTTAACAGTACTATGTCTTTGCTTGCAGGCTGGAAGAGACAAGTATGAGCCCACTGCTACATCAGAGCATGGTGCAAAGAAGAAAAAGGGGAAGAAGGAGAGGGACATGGATGAGCTTAAAAAGGAAGTCTCAATGGTGAGAGTGTAGGGCACAGAAAGAGGAGCTTTAAGAATGTTTACTACCCCCAAAGCCCTGTGCCTCCTGTGACTAAAAGAGCTGGTGTGTTGACAGCGTGGTGTGACTGAAAGCATTGAAGGCAAGCTAGACGTGCTGCAAGTGTTTCAGCACCAAGATGACCATGCAGTAGGCCCTGAAAACATCACTTCTCATAAGGCACTTGACACAGAACCCAAGTCTCTGCTTGCCTGTGTTACCCATAGCACAGTGTAGCTGTATTTCCTCACCCAGGCAAGCACTGTCTGGATAGCAGCATTGCAGGCTTTATTGTGCTGTCATATGAGTGAGACTGCTGTTTTCATTCCAGCTGAAGAGTTGACTCTGTGCAGCTCCATTTGCTGCTGGCCTCTGCTCATACTGACCTCAGTATTATTCCTTCTAATCATGTTTGAATCTGTGGGAAGTGTCTCCCCTCTCCATCTGTGAGTGTTGGATGATGATATACATCTGTCTATGAGCATCATCTGGCTTAGAGCTGCTCTCCTTGAAGGTGATGCAGGTTTTGTTTCTGTGCTGTGGATTTTAGTCCGGGTTTTCACATTTTTGTCTCCTCTGTTAGGGAGAGAGGATGCTAAAACTTGTTCCAGGATGAAATTTTATGTTCAGTAGTGATGCTAACTGAAAGCATCTGCTCCCTCCAGGCACTGTCCTGCCGCAATAGGATCCAGTTGAAAAATAGCCTGGCTGTGAAAATGACCCTCTTTGGGGGAAGAAACATTGCTTAAGATGGCAGCATTACTTAAAAATGTGTGAAATTACAGGGTTAATCTTCTGTACATTCCTATCTTCCTTCCCAATTCCTTTCCCCCTGCCTCCTCCCCCCCCCAAAAAAAAAACAAACACAGAACCCACTGAGGCTTCAGAGAATCTGGGGGCATAAAGACTGCACTGAGATACAGTCAGAGTTTGTTTAGAAAGCTGTCATGTCATATCCAAATAGTCACAACGCTAAAGATGAGACTGCTTTGAGTTGTGGAATGAGATTGAGATTCTCTTCTTGGAGAAGGTGAGCTTGAGGCTTGCTATCTTGCCAAACCATTACAGATGGGAAACCTGGGGTGCAGGGTGAACTTGCTGAGCTTTTGCTGATCTCTTTTCCTCCCCCCAACCATTTCTTGTCGTTCAGGATGACCACAAGCTGAGCCTTGATGAACTTCATCGTAAATATGGAACAGACTTGAGTCGGGTAGGTAGATTTTGTTTTCCTTCTTTCCTTGCTCTGATCTGAAAAGGAACAGTCTTGGCTCAGATCACTTCACAAAGGGAGATCCGGGTGGTCTGGGTTTTTTTTAAATTTTTTTTTAATCTCCCCTCCTCCAGTTAAGTTTCCCAGGCTTTGGGAGAACTGTTGAGCTCACAAATAGTTCTTGTTGTCCTCCCACTGCACAGCCTGGCTGCAATACTTTAGTGACTTTGTTTCCTAACAAAGTCACTGTTATCTGCCTCTGAATTGTTCCAAGGGCAAGTTGATTCTTGGATTTATTTTTTTCCCAAGGAGCTTGTAATAGAGGCAAATGTTTGTTATATTGCAGATGTAGTTTAGTGAGCTAGCACATGCCTAGAGTCTTAATGATTGCTAGTAGTAGTTAAAATTTACCCTTTTATAGTAAGTAGTGTGCAAATGTCCTAGCTAACATCAAAGTCCAGTGCAGAAGCACTGCAGTGGTTTTGCACCTTTGCTCTTGTTTGTTTTGCTTGATATGTTTTTTGCATGATTGCATATAGCAATGTCTGCTTTTACTCTATAACAGCACAGAGACTTGCATATTTCTGTCAGAGAACTTGGCTTCTGAAAGCTGAACTTCCTGGATGGGCAATCCAAAGTGTCATCATCTTTATGGCCCCCAGCTTTCACTAGTTCTATAATTTGATAGGATGGATTGCACTGGGCTGTTCCTCAGAGGTCAAAGTATGCTGCTGTAGCCTTCTTGTCCTGCCTCTCTTCAGTGTTTGTAGGCCTGTGGCCTGCAGGTTCCTCAAGGAAGCATCCAACATCCCATAGCCCCTCTTTTGGCATTCAGCTTTTGCATTCTGCACTTGTGTTGCAGAGCCCTGGCAGCTGTGGATCTCATTACCTCTTAGCATCTCCTTGTTGCTGTGGTAGAACATGAACAATTTCAGAGATACCTTCCCTAGTCAGTCTTGCCACAATGCTTATAAAAGGAACCTCTCTTCTAGGGTTTGACTTCTGCACGTGCAGCTGAGATTTTGGCTCGTGATGGTCCAAATTCCCTTACACCACCACCCACCACTCCTGAATGGGTAAAGTTCTGTCGGCAGCTCTTTGGAGGATTCTCGCTCCTGTTGTGGATTGGTGCTATTCTATGTTTTCTGGCTTATGGTATACAAAGTGTGATGGAGGAGGAGCCCAACAAAGATAATGTAAGTATAAATGTCTGGTTTACTTTAAAGGCAGGTTGAGCAGACTGTTTGGCTCAAAGCAGATTAACTTCCTCTAAGCATTCAGTCCAGAAGCTTTTCCCATAAGCATGGGAAATTCAGTGTGTGAGCTTAACATGTCTTGGAGTGCTTCCACATAATGAAATGAACAGCTGACTTCCTTCATGTTGTGTTAACAATACTAGCTTGTGGATGGCCTTTGTGTACAAAATGTACAGAGACTGCAAGTACCTCCATGCTTTGTAATGGGGCACTTAGCTACAAAGCAATTTATCTGGACAAGCTGGAAGCCTTTCAGGCACATTGTCCTCTGACTCACTTTCTCTGCTCCTTGTAGCTGTACCTGGGTGTTGTGTTGTCAGCTGTGGTTATCATAACTGGCTGTTTCTCTTATTACCAAGAAGCAAAAAGTTCCAAGATCATGGAATCCTTCAAGAACATGGTGCCTCAGGTATGGAATACCTCATTTCCTTGAGATCTGCCAAGCTGCAGCTTGCTCAGGGTTATTAACTGGTTTAAACATCAATTTCAATTGCAAAAGGCCCGGCTGTTAGTGCGGGTTACTAGCTCTTAATTTCAAGGGGTCTATGAGACTCCTTCCTCTGTATACTCCCAAGTAACTATGCTAATAGGCCAGGGCAGTTCCTGGCACCCTGGGAGTTCCATCAGCTTATTAACATTCAGAGACACTTTCTTGATAGCCTGGGGAGTTCAGTAACTGGTGTGATAAGTATTAAAACTCAGATTCCTTCATGGACAGTCTGTATCATACCTAACTATCTTACTGTTACCTTGGCAACAAGGAACTTTAATATCAAGAAAACAAAAATAGCTACTTTTCTTAAATAACATACATATTGGAGACAAATATCTTAGTACAAGTGGAAACCTTATAGAATCATAGCACAATTATTTTAAGGTACTTGGATCTTTTGAGCCCCTTAAGAGTTGCTTTTGACATAGGTTGTTTTTTTACTGTCTTTCAGCAAGCTCTTGTAGTCAGAAATGGCGAGAAGATCAGCATAAATGCTGAAGGTGTTGTAGTTGGAGATCTAGTGGAGGTGAAAGGAGGTGACAGAATTCCGGCTGACCTTCGGATCATATCTGCACATGGTTGCAAGGTACAGCAGTGACAGGCTGTTTGAAAACTTCATTATGAAGGATGATGAGTTAGTCTGGTTTCGAAGAACATCTTCTATGCTGTGAATGGGTGGTGGAGTGGAAGAGAAGGGTGAGGGGAAGAGCCTAGTGTTTTATCTGCTTTCATTGCTGAAGGCATCTGCCTGCTTGTGTATGACAAAGTACTCTCTTCCATGTAGGTTGATAACTCTTCACTTACTGGTGAATCGGAGCCTCAGACAAGGTCTCCAGACTTCTCCAATGAGAACCCACTGGAGACCAGGAACATTGCTTTCTTTTCCACCAACTGTGTGGAAGGTAGGTGACTCTCCTACTTCCCTAAAGTATTAACAGTGCTAGTGATTGAACTGCATAGGTAAGCAATGCAAATGCTGTGTGACTTCAGTGTATTAGTTGGTAGTCTACTCCTACCATGCAAGAGCAGGCTGGAAGTTCCCAGCAAAGGCTTTGCCTGTTCTGACTGCAATACCATACAACAAAGAAGGCAAAGAAGACTCCACAGCACAAGTGGGTTTTTTTCTTTGTAGCTGCTGCTAGAGGAGCAACTATGTGGTGTGTCTTCAAGCATGACTGACTTATTACAGCAGTGCTAAATGCAGATAACATGTGAACGCAGATGGTTAGGCAGAGGAATAAGAAATACTATAGCTGCTGCAGAAAGCAGGAACTTCAAACATCCCTGGCAGAACTTTCTGTTGCAGCAGTATGGTGGTAGGTACTCTGTGCTGAAGCCCAGAGCATCTTTTCCACGCCCACAGGGTGTCAAGGTGTGACTGTTCAGTGATGGTGTAGAGTTCTACCTGACTCCTATCATGTCCTCTCTGGACAGATTCTCATGAGCAGACTGTCCCCTGCTTTCTTCCACTCCCCAAAAAAACCCAACCCAGCAAAACTGAAGGATATTCTTGATCTTTCTCAAGAGCCTCAAGGAGAGAAAATGAGCCCTTAGAGGAGGGAAGAGGATGCCATCTACTTCTTGAAGATGGCTTCCTCTAATTCCCTGCAATTGGCACTTGATTTCCTGGGATAGAAGGCAGAGGGCACACAGCTTGATCAGTCATATGAGAATCCTGTGCAGCACTTATCACCATTTATTTCTCATGCTGCTAGAGTAAAAAAGGCTGCAGTGGGAAACTTTGCAGGAATGTCTACCTGCATTATTTTGGGTGAAGCTCACTAAACTCTAGGACAGGCTGAACAAACTCAGTTTAGTGTGTTTTGGGAAGGGTTTTTCTTTTCTAAAACCCGCCTCTCTTCTAGGCACTGCCCGTGGCATTGTCATTAGCACTGGGGATCGCACTGTAATGGGCCGTATTGCCAGTCTGGCTTCTGGACTGGAAGGAGGGAAAACTCCAATTGCCATGGAGATAGAGCACTTTATCCACCTCATCACTGGAGTGGCTGTGTTCCTGGGTGTCTCCTTCTTCATCCTGTCACTCATCCTTGAGTACACGTGGCTGGAGGCTGTAATATTCCTCATTGGGATCATTGTTGCCAATGTCCCTGAGGGGCTGCTTGCAACTGTCACGGTGAGTGAAGCTGGAAAAAAGATTGAATGTGTTACATACATGGTTCTTAAGAAAGCAGAGTGCTTCATGCTCAGTGTACATTCACAGGAGTAAACACTAAAGTAATGGAAGGAACTCTGTGGTGTGTCTGTAGGGCTAGGCTTTATAAATTTGGTGTATTCAGACTAGTTGCCTGTATCAGTGTCAAGTTCTGCAGCTGTTTTTCTAATGAAGATGAGTCCCTAAGCTAGACCTGCACAGAGGCTTGGCATCATAGAACTAAAGTGAGCAAGGGTAGTAGTTCTGGACTTGTCTTGCCTTTTTCTGTGGTAAGAAGGGGTCTTCCTGTTATAGTTGTTCAGGGTTTCTATACCCCCATGCACGCCAGCCCCTCCAACCCTGAAGGGCTGGCAGAGCATCCAGCATGCTTCACTCTGGTCCCAGCTTTTGATCTGGGACCTGGCAGAGGTTCTTGTAAGTTTGGTTTCCTGAAGAGATGGTGGGAGTATCTAGGTGTGCTTGGCTGTGTAGAGGGTGGTGGTGGACAGGGCTAGAGGTTTCCATACAGTCTTAGGAAGCAGAGCAGCAGCTAAGCTGGAGAATGAACAGTTGGGAGCTGGAAGCAGTTAAGACCCTCTGGTGAGAAGGGGTAGCTGGTGCTGCTCACTTCCTACACCAGTAGATTGCAGCACTATCAGCAGAGCTATTTTGGGCCTTCTTGTATGTGACCTGCCTTCACGTATTTTGAGAGTTCTCATGATTAGGGAACTGCAACTTTAACTAAAATATTAGTCTGGGGCATGTTATTTCCTTCCTAATGCACTGAAGCAGGGGACCGAAGCCTTGCGAGTCCTTTTCTGGAGGTTTTGTGATGAGGAAAATGTCATTTAAACCTAGCAGCTGGGCCTAAATATTGCTGTTTATTTTGCGCTGGCAGGGTGAGCATGGAGTTAGGGAATTGCTGCAGGGCACATAAGCCGGTTGTCATTCCATGCCCACAGTGAGTTGGGCAGCAGTGTATTAGTGCACAAGTACATCTACCCTGTTGTCCTCTTCCTTGTCTCCAGGTATGTCTGACACTAACAGCCAAGCGTATGGCTCGTAAGAACTGCTTGGTGAAGAACCTGGAAGCTGTGGAAACCCTGGGCTCCACATCTACTATCTGCTCTGACAAAACAGGCACTCTGACACAGAATCGCATGACGGTTGCACACATGTGGTTTGACAATCAGATTCATGAGGCTGATACTACTGAGAACCAGAGCGGTAAGACCATTCTGCACTTGAGGCATTTCATTAAAAAGTGGCTTTTTCTGGGGCTTCTTGTACACTTGTACTTATAAGAACCCATGTTTCTAGAAGTGAAGTTCACAGTGCAAGGACTTCTAACATATGATCTACAACAAGCATTAAAAGACTTGCAGTAACACATTAAAAGCTTTGCACTGTACCACAGTTCTGTTTACTCAGACTCCATACAGGCTGCTTTTGCTTAGAATTACTCCACTGGAATTTGAGCCTCTTGAATGTTCAGCCCCTTACGTTTGTCCTGTGCATAGAAATATTTGCTGTTCTGTACTTCAAAGTACCTGATTATTATTGCCAATATGTATCTGATGAAATTGCCGCATCTTAAGTCTGTTGAAAGTGTGTGCAGCAGAGGTTTTGACTTTGATAATAAATTGGGTCTAATAAACTGGGCATAGATGGAAATTTCCCATGTTGACCTAGATGGCTGACCCTGAACAGGGGTTTTCCCTGAACATCCTTGTTGTGTTTGCAGAGCAGTAGCAATGAATGAAGTGACTGTAAGATTTCAGCAGGAAGTTTCTTCTAGACACTGATAAGAATCTGAAATCTCAGTGTGCTGTGCAATTGAGAGAGGTACTTATCTCTCCAGAAATGTTTAGTATAACCAAATTCAGGAGTTTCCTAGCTGTCATCTACCTTGTGAAATGTTGTGCTTGTAACACATTATTAGCATAAACTTTTTCCAGTGGTGATGCTGCACCCTGCCCTCAACCACCCCAAAACGTTGTGCTTGCCTGGACCACTTAAAAAAACCTGCTTTACTGTTCTTGGTCTTCAACAGTAGTGCACAGTAACAATTTATAAGTGTTTGGAAGCACTCAGTTTTGGCCTGGCAATGGTTGGCTTGGCTGCAATAGAAATAAACCTAGATTTCACTTCATAGAAAGTACACTAGCTTATCAGTTAACTGTCTGTTCAGTTCATCTCCCTTGAAGCCAACTTAAGAGCCAGCATGGGAGAATCTGTATTTTTATTTAAGCATTGTTCCTTTGGGAGCTATTTCATCCAGTTCCTGGGTGATAGATGAAGTGAGAAGACCTGGAGGTAGAACCCAGCATCCCTTACTCAAGCCCCTGTGAAAGAATGTTACCTGTCCAGAATTCCTTGGCTTTGTCAGCATGGCCTCTGCTGCTGCTGGATGCAGCCATTACCAGAATCTTGAAAGCAGAGGTGTTCTCTTGCACTGTTGGTATTTCACCCTCTGGTCTTAAAATAATCAGCAGCTCCTCAAGTACCTTGGAAGGGAGGAGGACTGAAAAAGATGTAGTGTGCTAACAGGCTCTGTTTTCTGTTTGTAAGGTAAAGGTTTCTTGCTCTTAAGCTTGTGGGATTTTGGGCTTATTGACATTCTTCCTTGGCTTTCAGGTGCTTCCTTTGACAAGAGCTCAGCTACCTGGAGTGCATTGTCCAGAGTTGCAGGTCTCTGCAACCGTGCTGTGTTTCAGGCCAACCAGGAAAATGTACCAATTCTTAAGGTGAGTTCCTAAAAGAAACATTTGTCCTGTTCCCCACCACCACGCTCCCGTGGTGGTAGTGAGATTATGTCCTGTGGGTCACAGGAACCCGCAAAGTAGAGGTATCTGCCATTCCTAATCTTTTCTGCAGTGTGGCACTCTTGTAGGAGATGTGCTATGGGCAGAGGAGATGAGACGGGGAAGACATTTCCCATGGCAGACTCCCTGCCATCCACTAGTATCTACAGTCTGTTTGGGAGGTCAGATACTTCAGACAGGGCTAGGAAAGACTGGAAAGCTTTCGTAGGCATATCCCAATGTCTGGCTATTCTAAGAATCACTATTTTTGGCATTTGTACACTTAAAAGCTACAAACACCTGGTTCTGGGAACTGTAGACACCAGAGCGGGGGGAGCAGCAGTCGTGGGAGACTGTTTCTTTAGCCAGTCTGTTCTCACTGGCAAGTCTTGGCTTTTTAAGCTTTTGCTGGTTCAGCACTGGTGCAAATGCTAGCATAACATCAACTCATATTCCTGCTTCTGAACTGTGACCCAGCAAGGGCTGAAATTTAACTGTAAAGTGCTTATAACCTGTCAAGTATCAGTCATGTTGCTTAGTAAACTTCCCAAGGGTGTTCTGGTGCTGTGGTAATAGAAGTGATGGAAAAAATGTTTTCTCCTGGCACTTCTCTGACTATAACTTCAGGTCATGTTTTTTAGATGTAAGATAAAGAGCTGGAGTTCTTCCCATCCAAGGAAGACTTGGGAGAGGGGAGTCTTGAATGTCTTTAGATACCAAAAAGCAGTATAAAAATGAAAAAAAAAAATTCTCATGGACAAAGAGACCAGAAGGTCAAGAAATATCTGGTTTAAATTGCAGCAAAGGAAACTCAAGCAAGACACTGAGAACACACAGATCTCCAGGGCTGAGAACCCCCATCTACAATCTCTACCAGTGCTAACTTTATGGGGCAGGAGGCATGGACAGATTAAATCTTATCTGCCAGAGGCTTGATAAGCTGATCTTATGTTGGGGTGGGAGAGCACATACAAGTCTTTCTGTGTGCATGTCATCAGTCTTCACCTCACATTTGCTATTTTTCATGGGAAGTGACTTAGAGCAGTTCTTAAAGTTTACCCTCCAGCCTTTTTCTCTGACTACACCTGGCTACCTGACTTTCTTTGCCCTTTAAAAGAGCTTCTTGACTTTTGCACCAGAAGGCTGCTGTTCTCTCAGGCTGGGAGGCCTGGCATTCTGAAATGCAGTATTTGTCAGTACTAGATAATAGAATTATTTATTCTTTGCTCTTGTATCATGTTATGTAGAAGCTGGGACTGGGCAGAGATGAATAAAATTTTTTGAATTATTAGATCTTCTGTGGTGAGTCTGCTGGGATATACACTTTGATAGTTGTCTCTTTCCTCAGAGAGCAGTGGCGGGAGATGCCTCTGAGTCTGCGCTGCTGAAATGCATTGAATTGTGCTGTGGTTCTGTCAAGGAGATGAGAGAAAGGTATCCGAAAGTGGTGGAAATACCATTTAACTCTACCAACAAGTACCAGGTAAGCATGTGTCCTCTTTGAGGGAGAGCTGCTGTGTGAAGCATTTAACATAAATTTGCACACAGTGTGCCTCAAAACTTGTTTTGGTGCCAAAATCTTGTCTAGATATTACTTGCTTGTAGACTGCTCAAGACTATAAATTTAACAGACCATACTAAGTTATGCTGTGTAAGAGCTTCTGGAGCTGCCTTGACACTAAGGTGTCACCTGCTGAGAAAAGACTGGACATGCTTCCCACTTATGCAGCAGTAGTGCATGGAGAATGGAAGAACTCTAATCTGGGAACAGGAATGAATTGCTGGGAAATGACCTTAACAGGTGGAACTTGGATATAAAAAAGGCCATTGCAACATCTGTGGTTGTATGTTAATGTTAAAAAAAATACATAATAATTCTGTAGTTTGTGAACCTCTTTAAAGTTGTGGGTAAATGAAAACCAGAGCAGAATATCAGAAACAGTCCTGAGCTAGTCATAAAACACTGAGTGATTACTTGTGACCTTTATGGTACATGTCAATAAAACAGTTTCATTTCTTCCACCCTAGCTGTCTATCCACAAAAATGCAAATCCATCAGAATCCCGTTACTTGCTGGTGATGAAGGGAGCTCCAGAGAGGATCTTGGATCGCTGCAGCACCATTCTTATTCATGGCAAAGAGCAATCACTGGATGAGGAAATGAAAGATGCTTTTCAGAATGCCTACCTTGAGTTGGGAGGCCTTGGGGAGAGAGTGTTAGGTAAGGAAAAGCAGCCTTAATAAATGGGGAAAGATGTGTCCCTCATGCTCCTGTGTGGAGACACCACAGTTTAAGTGGATGGTTGTACTCTGTTCCTGCAGTGTAACCATAGTGTCGAGTCAAGGTTGCTTCAGCAATTCACACAGGAACAGTCCTGCCTTTAGCCTTTAATCCAAAAGGTAGCCTGCAGGGTCTTGTCTTGCCCAGCAGCTGGGTTGCCTAGATCAAAATGAAGCAAAGCATTTGGTACCTTCAGTCTCCATGGGGCCACATGGTATTAGATTTGCTCCACTGTATGTGAACCAAGCTGTGTCTGGGCACCTAGCAACAGCTATTAGTTATCAGAATGAGTGTGACTCTTACCTCAATAGCCCTGACTCTGATGTGGCCCTGTTATTCTTGCGTAGCTGTTTGGAGAAGCAGTAAGCGTTTGCTCTCTCTCTGCCTCCCCATATGCAGCAACAGAGTAAACATGGGTTTGATGTGTTACAGGATTCTGTCACTTGGCTCTGCCTGATGATCAGTTCCCTGAAGGCTTCCAGTTTGATACAGACGACGTGAACTTTCCTGTAGACAAACTCTGCTTTGTAGGACTGATGTCTATGATTGACCCTCCTCGTGCTGCTGTGCCAGATGCTGTTGGCAAATGCAGAAGTGCTGGGATCAAGGTAGTTTATTCCAGGGCTGAAAATCACCTTGCTCTATACCTGTAGATACAAAGGGCTTCTGTTACTCTCTGTGTTGCTGTAATGTGAATGAAGAGAAGTATTGATCAGGTTTTAACTAGTACTACTTAAGGCTTCATTTCTGAGTTACAAATGTTTGTATCTTAATGGACTGAAAAATGAGTTAGACTCCAGACTGCTAGGGCACTGGCAGGTGCTGATGGCATGGTGTCCTCAAGCATATGATTTGGCTCAGGTGTGTTCTGCATGTCCCACAGTACTGACAGATGAGAGAGTGAAGTACAGGCTGGAAACAGAACTAGATCTATTGGCTCAGTATTAACAATTTTCTTTGTCTTCTCTCCACCTCAATCCCTTGCATACTGGTAGCGGGTTACTGCCTGTACCTCAGGCATGCTCTGTGCCAGGGCTTGCTAGTAGAACAAAAGCCACGTGTCCTTTTCAGTCTCAAGGGAACCTATCTTTTGGGCAGTGTTGCTCTGCTGTACCGGGAAGGCTTTCATGGCAGTCTGTTTGCATTTCAGGTTATCATGGTTACTGGAGACCATCCGATCACAGCCAAAGCCATTGCCAAGGGTGTCGGCATCATCTCCGAGGGCAATGAAACAGTAGAAGATATTGCTGCTCGACTCAACATTCCTGTCAGCCAGGTCAACCCCAGGTACTGACTGGTGGGGAAGGCCAGAGCTGTTCAAAGAATTAAGCATTTGCCTCTCTCCTTGCCTTGGATAATCCCTCAGCATCTCTCCTTAGATATGAAAAGCTTGGCATCTGCTTAGCTCAGCATGTTGTGGCTGCTCAATGTGTACCATGAGTTATGTGAAGAATGCAAAAGGCTGTCTTGAATGTGCATGTCTCTTGTGCATGGGAGTTAGTTAGGAGTAAGCTCAATACAGGAAACTCAGGCAGTTTCTTCTGTCCTTTCTCTGCCCTGTAGCTGCCTGTCCTGATGGTCTGTGCAGAAACAGCCATCTGGGTGGCGTCTTTTGGGGGGCTAACTTTTTTCCCGTGAGCTGAGCATTTGCCCTGCCTGGTTCATGTCACTGCACAAGCACCATGTACTGGCCCAATGTAGCAGGCAGGAAAAAGTATCTAAAACAGCATGGGGGAGGAAAGTGGCTGTCTGGGGACTGTTTTGAGCAATGCTGCTGCAGAGCCTGAAACCACATACTCCTGTGATTCCAGGTCTTTAAACAGAGGCTATGTCTAGTTTTGCCCCCAAACATCTACTTAATCAAGCTTATTTAGTAAGATAATTTACAGGTTCATGGGAAAACTCTGGTAAAAAGAAAATGTCTAGTTTGTTAGTCACAATCCAGACTGAATGGGCTACTGAAAGTAAACTCTCTTTAACTGGTTTATACTGTTTAGAGAGAACTGAAATGCCACCTATAAACTTGATCATTCAAAGCCCAGTTATGTCCCTCCTACTCTCATACTCTCTTCTGGGTCTGATTGTAGGTGGGCAAAGGGAGCAGGACTTGGACTGGGTAGAGGAATTGGCACTAGTCAGTAGCTACAAGGAGAATAAATGTGACAATGGAATTCTTTCCTCTTAGGGGTTAATGTTTGTCTTCATAGCCTAGTGCAGAACTGAGGCATCCTCAGAAAATGTGCTTTGGCATAAGCAGGCTGTTTGCAGAATGGCTGGGCTGTCTGCATTGCTTAGCTTGACCCAGCCTGTGTTTGGGCTGGAGGGTAGCCATGTAGCTTATGAACTGTGAATAGAGACACCCTGTGGAATGAAATTGCTTGGGGAAGACGAGTATTGTGAAGTTGTCCTCAAAAAAAAAATAAAATTATTCAGTCACAACCTAGCAATGCAGGCTGGGGATCACTGGGCTGTGTGACTGAGCAGGTCAGCAGCTGGCTGTAAGGGTGGGGAAGGAATTTCCCTGTCTAAACTGGGTGATAGCATGAGCTGTGTGGATAGTCTTCTAGACCTATAAGGGATGGTATGCTGGGTTAGAGAGGTGGTAATTTGCTGTAGCATGCAGGGTACCAAACCAGTCTAAATGTAATGTTGCATGCTTTTGTTGCTGAAGAGTGTAAAATAGTCTGAACTGACATTGTATGAGCTCTCTCTGTGAAGAACCATGTGTAGATCATCAGTCTATTGCAAAAAGGATTGCCTGCAGAAGCCCACAGCATCTCTTGCGATGTTGGAAGCTAACTGCCTGAGCCAGGGTTTTCTTTCTTGCAGAGAGGCCAAGAGCTATGGAAACAACTAGTCTTTGCCTTGATGCATTTTAAAAAGCCATAGAAAGAATTAGTCTGCTCACAGGGTTTTTTGCTGTTGCTTGGCACTGTCTTGTTGTCGGTGTTCCTCATCTATCTTTTAACCTTGGAGCATCACACTTCTGTGCAGAGGCTGCCTGGGTTAGTATTTAGTCACAGCAGGTATTGGTCTTTCCCTGGAGCACTGAAGAGCCATAGTTTTATGGGGCAAATACACCTAAGGAGAAACTTAGTTTAACTTGTGAAGTAAAACTTTATATTGCTTCTTGATTGCAGGGATGCCAAAGCTTGTGTTGTTCATGGCTCAGATTTGAAGGACATGACTAGTGAGCAACTAGATGACATCCTGATTCATCATACAGAAATTGTCTTTGCCAGGACATCTCCTCAGCAGAAGCTTATAATTGTGGAAGGCTGTCAGCGACAGGTAAAGAGAAGGGACTCCAAGGATTTCATATTGGAGAAATCCCCAGACATATAGATATATAAACTACTGACTGGTACTGCCTTCTGAAGTGGCAGGGCTTATTCTTCTCAGTGCCCTCGGGTAAAGGGCCAGACTAGATCTCAATCTATTGTCAGCAGCCTTCAGCTGCTGATGTCTGGCTGCTGTCCAATACATAAATATAAGGGTCTTGTAGGAAAAGACCTTCAGTTTGTACTGAGGCTTTCTTCTGATCCTAGGATGTTTGACACAGTTAATTCCTAAATGCTCTGGAGTTGCTTGGGAGAAAAGGATTCAACAAGTTTAGGTATTGTCCAACATCTCCTTTGGAGAGAGCAGCATGGTTCTCTGATAAGCCTGATCAGAATGGGGAAAGGGGTGAGGGGAGGACAAGGAGAAACTGAGGTCTCTTTACAGCAAAGTGAAATAGGGGTTTTCTTTTATGCTTCGTCTCCTGAAAGATAGAAGAAAGCTTTTTCTGCCCAAAACATCTTACATGATGATCTTGGTCTTTATCCCTCTCCTTGACTAGGGTGCCATTGTAGCAGTCACAGGTGATGGTGTGAATGATTCCCCAGCCTTGAAGAAGGCTGACATTGGTGTTGCTATGGGTATTGCTGGCTCAGATGTCTCCAAGCAGGCAGCTGACATGATTCTGCTGGATGACAACTTTGCTTCCATTGTCACTGGGGTTGAAGAAGGTGAGTTTATAACATGTGTGCAGTGGTGGCGAAGTGGCATGCTTCAGCAATGTTACTTACTCATGACCTCTGAAATACAGGTGTCTGGAGGGCTCTCCTTTATTTGAGCTTGTCTCCATGACAAGTTTTTTTTCAAGGAGAGCAGCACTTTCCTTCTCCATTCGAAGTGTTCTCCCTTTCTGTGGGACCAGGATGACCCTTTGGGATGGGTAACAGTAGGAAGCAGCTGAATAACAAAAGCTACTTTGTCCTTTTGCCTAACACTAACCCTACAGTCATCTTTGCCAGCTGAGTCTGACACATTTTCCTCCCTGATGGAGCAATAGCTCTCAAACAGGAGCAGAATAGAGGATACCTCCAGGGGCTCTTGATGATCTTTAGAAACCAGGGCTTAGTATCCTACTGCTGTATGTAGTGAAGCCTGATTGCTGTGACCAAAAATGTTACTCTGTATAGGTGATGCTGTGCGTGGAGCACACAGTCTCACCCTTACATGCAAGAGACTTCTTCAATTTGCTGCACTAGCATTTTGCCTTTCAGTGTTATTACTGAAGCTGCCTAAGAGCTACTTGGCTGCCTTCTGCTGATAAGTGAGAGTTATGTTCTCTTTTCCTTGCCTCAGGGCGTCTGATCTTTGATAACCTGAAGAAGTCTATTGCTTACACCTTGACCAGTAACATTCCTGAAATCACACCGTTCCTGATCTTCATCATTGCAAACATACCCCTTCCACTGGGAACAGTCACCATCCTCTGCATTGACTTGGGCACTGACATGGTGAATGTCTTTGTTTTGTCTCAAAAAATGTGGGTGTTTTTAGGTACCCTAAAAATAGGACAGGTGGAAGGAAAATGCTTAAATACAGTTTTCTCTGGTGTTCTGATTTAAAATAAGTGACCATTTGATATTCCCTTAATCCACACTCCCCCTCTCATGGCTCTGAGTCTGAGGATCCTTCAGTTCCATGTAAGGACAAACTGGGGATGTGGAGGGGGTAAGGTCCTTCCTGAATACTACAGCTAGGGCTTTGGGGCAGTGCTGTTTCTCAGGCTGAAAACATGGGGCAGGGAAGGCTATATGCAATGGGAAGTTGAAATGGTTCTAACAGCGGTTCTACCATTTCCAAAGGTCCCTGCTATCTCCCTGGCATATGAGCAAGCAGAGAGTGACATCATGAAGAGGCAGCCCAGAAATCCCAGAACAGACAAGCTAGTGAATGAACGGCTGATCAGCATGGCCTATGGGCAGATTGGTAAGCTGGTCTGTTTTCTCTGGCACTGATTTGAACTCGGTGGTAGCGGGGGTTATACACCATCCTGAGTCAGTGACTTTTCTGCTTATTTTGGTAGGGTTGAGGTTTGGGATGTGTAAACCAGAACCTCAGGCTGTTAAGAACTTGCTGTGATTCTGCCCCCATGGCACATAGCGGTGGCTTGTGCAGCTTGATCCATTGAATCACTTTCACAGTAATTTTGTTTAATTGCATAGCGCTGTAAAGGAACTGGCTGACAACCAGCTCTCCTCTGGTTCAGACTTGTTCAGCAAGAACATAGATCCCATTGTTAGTTTAATTAGAAGTAAAGGATTCTCTCCAGCGTATCCCTAAACACACAGTATTAGGAACCTTGATTAAAGGCAGCTACAGAGATGTGCCCTGTTCACAGGACGGAGCTCATGCTTAATTGCAGCAGACCTTGGGAACCTTCTTTGACTGTATTTTGCAAGGGTTGGGGGTGGGCAAGGCTTAATGAGAATACAAAGGGAGTTTTATCTTGTGTCCTTGAGTACCATGCCATCACAGCACAGGGCAGAACAGAAGTAACTCTGTACAAAGTTGGGAGCAGAAGCTGCTCAGCAAAAGGGTTGCAGCTGAATTTGATGTTAGTGTGAACTATTTCTATAGCTGCTGTTTGGGAGACTAAGCCCCACAAAGAGTAATTTTTTAGGTGGTTGGGGTCTCCTGTAAACTGCTTTCTGTTACAATTGCAATGCACAGTAGCTTCATCAGTTTTATCATCCTTTCTTGTCTGTTTAGGTATGATCCAGGCCCTTGGAGGTTTCTTTACCTATTTTGTAATCATGGCAGAGAATGGGTTCTGGCCTTCTGGCTTGCTAGGGATCAGAGTTCAGTGGGATGACCGATGGGTTAACGATGTGGAAGACAGCTATGGGCAGCAATGGGTAAGTTTTGAGGCACAGCTTAGAGGCTGCCAGCCAGAATATCAATGCCTGCTGAACTTGGTGTGAGCACCAGAGAGCAAAGGCAGCATGTCTGAACGAGTGTTCTCTGCTTTGTCTGCTTCGTAGACCTATGA
Source organism: Elanus axillaris (assembly GCA_026212715.1). Classification (NCBI taxonomy): domain Eukaryota; kingdom Metazoa; phylum Chordata; class Aves; order Accipitriformes; family Accipitridae; genus Elanus; species Elanus axillaris. The sequence continues at coordinate 3,715,127 of JANZLQ010000031.1, read as the reverse complement.
ACAGAGGAAAATAGTGGAGTTCACTTGCCATACAGCCTTCTTTGTCAGCATTGTGGTTGTGCAGTGGGCGGACTTGATCATTTGTAAGACCCGAAGAAACTCTGTCTTCCAGCAGGGGATGAAGTAAGTGAGGCTGCCCATGGAGGATTTAGAATCGGACTGTGTATTCTCCAGCACACTGCATTCTAGTTATTTGTGTCACCAGTGTCCAGGCATCTTGGCATAAGTCTTGAACAGTCTGGTGCCTTGGTAGTGAATAAGAGGGACTGGGTGCTCTGTTGTAGTACCTGGCATAGTTGTCAGGCTGACAATAAAATGCTGACTTTGGCTGGCATTGTCTGTGGGAGGTAGCCCCCCTCAAAGGATAGTGACATACTCCAGCACACAGCCTTGTGCAGCAGCAGAGCAGCTGGTATATCAAGAGACCTGGTAGCATGAACCCCAGCCTCTTTCTGAATTTGTGATGAAAACAATTGCTGGTTGGCTTAGTTGTGAACTGGAATATCTCTGTCTAGAGACATAAAAGACCCTTGTGACAACTGTGCCATCAGCCTGGATGGCCTGATAGTCCCCACCTGATGGACTTCTGGTCTAGCCCAGAATGTCTGTTTCCATTCACTACCATGTGGCAACTAGGTGTGGTTTAGGATTTAATCTGTGAAAGTCCCTGACTGCTTTCCTGTTTCTACTAGGAACAAGATCTTAATATTTGGTCTCTTTGAGGAGACTGCTCTGGCTGCCTTCCTCTCCTACTGCCCTGGCATGGATGTTGCTCTAAGGATGTACCCTCTCAAGTAAGTTGCACCATACTTTTTGTGCAGTAGACTGTGTACCACAGAACAATAGTGTTTGGGTGGGGAGATGGATAAAAAGTTCTGAGTTTGTGGATCACGAAGCCTAGTCTTAACCAAGAAGAGCTCAGCCTACAGGGTGTGAGTGATCCCTTGCTGTAATGTGGCATGCCAGGGGTTTGATTTTCTTTACTGCTTATGGAACGTTTATGGGCAGCCTACAGTTTGGTGCCCCACTAAAAATTAGCAACACGGCTTTGGTTGTACCAGTGTGCTGTAGTGCAGCTGCTCTTGTACTTACTTGCATGGGGTATTTTTATGGGTAGAGGACTGTACCTCCAAAGAAAGCCAGAAAGCCTCCATAGGTCAAGTCTCCATAGGCTGAGGGATTCTTCTTTACCAAAGAACTGGTGATGACATCTTGTGCCTTTTTCTGCCTTCCACAGAAATAGCACAAGTAGTAAAGTCTTTTGAAAGATGGTGCATAGGTGCAGATGACTGGTGCATAGTAACTTTAGTGGCAGGTTTTAGTCTCAAACTTTGAACAGTTGTCTGGCTTATGTGGCATGAAATTTTCATGGCAAAAAAAATCCTGGTACATCTTGTGTTCCCTTCAGAAGTGTTGTCTAGAGTATGGTGCTGAAGTGTGAGCATTTCCTAACAAGAAAGCTGGCCTCTGTCCAGTACCTGCAGCAGCTAGATGTTAGCATGTGTAAATCGTAAGGGAAACCAATACAGTTTAAGTGAGCAAGGCTGTGGGCACAAAGGTTATGTGTACTTAGAGGAAATATTCCTAGATTAATAGGTGGGGAGGTGCTGGTACAGAGATGAACAAAGGTGCTGTGACGCACCTAGTGTTGGAATTAATATCTGAAAGTGGATTAACCCATTGCAGCAGACTTGCTGGTAATTCTTGGCTTGGAGGATTCTCTGCTGAACCACAGCCTTGTGGGAGCTGGTACACTGGCAAGCTGGGACATGCCAGCCTTCCTGCACTCTTCTGTGCCATCAAGTCAGCTCTGCTAGGCAAAGAGCATCTCCACTGCCTGTGTTCTCACTGTCTCTTCTCCTAAACAGGCCGACCTGGTGGTTCTGTGCTTTCCCATACTCCCTCCTCATATTCCTGTATGATGAAGTCAGAAAGCTCATTATCAGACGCAACCCTGGTGGTAAGAATATGCTGCTAATCTGTGTGCTTCCTTCCCCATCTCTTCATGCTGCAAAGCTCTGATAATGCTCAGGGACCCCTAGTGCTGAGGCCTATGCAGGGCAGTTATTTTGCTGTGTTTTCCCTTTGTCAGCATTAATAGTGTAGTTAGGTCAAATTAAGGACTTTTTCTGTCCATCTCCCTGTGTTCTTCTGCAGTATATGAAAGTAGCAATGCACTGAAGTAGATGGAAAAGACTGATTAAAGCTTGGATAGTTCTAGGAAGCTGGAACAGGGCCTGAAAGCTGCAGCAGATCAACAGTTTGGCAAGATGTTTCCATTGTGACAGGTCACTTACTAGCTCAGGTGCTACAGTGCAAGTTTACAGAGCCTATAAAAGGAGCTCTTGTGAACCTCAACCTGGTCTGCCTTAAGACTAACTCTGCTTTCTCCCTCCTTTTTCTTTAGGTTGGGTGGAAAAAGAGACCTACTACTAAAAAGCACCTGTAAAACATTCCACGCACAGCCCATGCCACCTCTCCATCATCTCCCCTGTGTGTGTACTTCATCTTTGCAAGTGCAGAACTTCCTGGATAGGAGTGAGCTGAAGCTAAAGGAAACGTGAAGAAACATGGACTGGAGGAGAAAGCAAGGGGGAGGTTGGGATGGGGAGAGTGTCCGACCATCAGTCCATGGGGATGAGAGTTTGAGTAGTTTTATGTGCCTTTTTGTTTTTGTAAAAGGAAACTGAAGATTTTATATGTGGATTTTTACAAATAAAGATGGATTATAAGAGGATGCCCCCACATGGTCTTAGGTGGATGTTTTTCTCAAGGCAAAAACTGGTTCAGAGCAGCCTCCTCTCCCTGCTTAGGCTGTGGTGGTGACAGCATGGGTTAGCTCTTGGCTTCCCATTTTTGTAGCAGGGAAGCAGAGCTGCTTGACCTGGAGACAACAGCATATGCAGTTTTTAAAAGCCCTGATGTAGCCCACTCTGTAGTCCAGTGCCTAATGTGACAAACTGCTTGCAAACACTTGCATTTCAAAGCCTAAAGCTCAGGAGGCTTGCTAGCATCTAACTGTGCATCGTGGCTACTTTCTGCAAATGTAGCATTGAGTGGAGAGAAGAGCTGGTGGCTGGATGACTGCTCTGGCCTGCTTTAAGAGGCTGTGACTTGCTTGCTGGGTTCAGAATGAGAAGAGGCTTCCACTGAATGGCACATGGATCCAAGCAGCCTTGTTCTCAAAATTCTGACATTGATTTTCCTGCTTGCTTTGCCAAGCAAGGGATAGTGTTTCCTAGTGTCCGCTGTGCATGCACACGCTTGTTCCAGTGTGGCACTTGTCCCATCCTGATACTGGCTCGTGCCTGCAGTGGAGTGAGGGCAGAGGCTGATCATGGGTACAGGATCTTACATCTACTTTGGAGTAAGGCATTGCTGTTATCTGGGTGCCAAGTTGTCTCTGTGGGCTGAAGTGGGTCATGCTGCCTCCCTCTGAATATTGAGCCATTTTCCATCTGTTTTGATTTACTGTTTAATGTTTGTATGGTTGACTTCTGCGAACTCAGTGGGAGAGCTGGCTTTTTGCATGTGGACAGTCACCACGAAGCCCTAACTTTGTGCTTCTAGTGCTGTTGTGCTGAAGCCAGCTGGGGATGCTTTGGGCCCTTGGTCCTATTTCTGAATTGCTGGTCTGTGTCTACCTCTGCAAAGGATTGCTTTAAGCCACAGCACTGAAACAATCTGCAGTTAAAACTCCATTTTGTTTCTCCTTCCTCTTTTTTTGGGTTTGGATTTTTTTGTGGTTTAAAGCCAGGTCACTTCTCCCATGTGCTGAACAATATAAATTCAAATAGCAAAGACCACTAGGGAGAGAACAAATGAGATGCTGAGGGTGGCAACTTGTTTTAACTTGTCTTGGACGCTTTAATGTAGAACCCCTAGTTAGAGATCATTTAAAAAAAAAAAAAAAGCCTTCCAATTGTTGGAGTCTCCTGATGCTGACAGCTGAATTGATGCAACTAGTCTTGAGGTGATCCTAGCTGGGAAGGGGAGATGAGCTGCTCTTAGGGAGGAGGGAAGAAGGTGGGATGAATTTTACTGGATCTGATGATGGAGCAGTGATGCAGAAGTGATACTTGTTCCACCCAGCCATGACACTTGAACTTTTTGTGAAGTGCCTGAGACTTCCTCAGAGTGGGACTCTTCCTGCAATGAAGTTGCAAAATCAGTGTTTCTTGTATGATGCAGGCAAAACAAAAAGGAACCTGTTCTTCTTCCCCCTGGCCTTTCAGCCTTAAACAGCCTTAGCAGTGGGCCTCTCCTTAGAATAAAAGGTGTAGGTGAGGAGGGACCACTGAAGGTCCAGCTGCTTGCTCAAAGTGCAGCCACTTTCAAAGCATGGTCAGGTTGCTGATGGCCTTTGAGCTGAGATCTGAATATTGGCAGGGAGGATGGGGGGGTCCCATACCTCTGAGCACCTGTACCAGAGCTGAATGTGTGCCCTGTGGCCTCACATCGTTGCTCACTAGGTTGTCCTTGTGCTGTAGCATAGCTGAGGTTCTTTTGCAGCCAGGTCCAAGCCACGTCTTGCAGGAATGCTTCCTGGCTATGCTTACTGATCAGGAGTGATACTGCACCTGGACATCTTGTACCAGTCCAGGAATCTCTTGCATTTCATGATGTCACTCGCCAGTCTGGTCACGATTTCCCAAAATAAAACTACTCAGAAGCCAAGTCTGGAGCAAGCACTGGCTAATGTTAAGGAAAGCTTCACGCTGCTGTGACTGCTTTAATATCCTTGCCTGGATATGGGACTGAGGGCAAATGGGGCTCTGATGCTTGAGGAAGGGAGCAGTTAACTGGGGCTGGGGTCACAGTGAAGGCAACACAAGGTGTTTTATATTGGTCCTAGATGCTGGGCAATATGTATAAGCTAAGCAATAAGCAATATGTGGTAGAGATGGCATTTACAGCAGCTTCCCCTTAGTGCAGTGGGCTCTTGCCACATGGCTGAGCTCATCCTCCTGACTTTTTTTTCACCCTCAGAGGGCAGGATGTGCTTCTGGTGGTAACAGAGTCTCCTTTAACCTAGGGTGACAAGGAAGATACTGCATGAAATGTCTGTGAGTCACCTCCTCCTGGCCAGAAAAGGGATCTGAAATAGCAACAATTCCTGAGCAGATGGGTGCAGAAGGACTCCCAGGGGACAAAGTTGATGGGACAGAAGAGGGGTGTGCCCAACCCACATGTCTCCTTTGCTCGAGGTGGGGGTCTGAGGCAGAATGGTGAAGGCAGGGGATGGGGTCAGCTGGGAATGGTGCCCACCAGGATTTCAGAGCCTCAGCAGACCCTACAGAGCAGTTACCTCGCTTAGTGCCAGGCTCTCTCTGAGGTGGGGGTTTTTTCCCCCTGTAATCCTTTGTTTTCACAAGACCCACCAATTAGTGAGACGAAAGGCACTAGTGCCTCCTGGGGACCTGCTCCCCAGCACTGTTCCTCAAGGGCTAAAGCACTTTTCTGCCAGACCTGATGGCCTGCAAACAAGAAGAGGGCAAAACACTCCCTCCAACCTATTAGGCCTCTGAACCAGCTGATTAGCCAAAACACAAGGCAGATTAACCCCAATTAGGTGGAAATGTATAAACAAACATATTCAGTAAAACCTTTTGGATAGGCTCCCCGGGAGCCTGGCTTTGAACACGCCTCCCAGGGACCTTCCATACCTCCCACTCACAGCTTCATCCTCCATCAGCTCCCAAACACTACCGGTGCTTGGGGCTCCATCTGTGCTCTTCCATAGCTCTCTGCTGCAAGCTTGCTCAGACCCCACCTGCACTTGCTTTAGAGGTTGCTGTGTTCCTCCTCCTCCTTCTCCCTCCTCCCTCTTCCTCTCCTCTCCTGCAGCCCTCTTCCTTCTCTCTTCCCCTTACTCCACATATCATCCCCATCCCAAGAGACTCTGGACCCCTGGGTGATGAAGAGTAAGGCAGAGGGTCTGTATCTATGGGAAGTTTTACTTTCCATAGGGAGGGATAGAAATTCCTCTCATTACATTCATCTTTCCTCCCACGAGATCACCTGTCTCCATGCTTCTTTTATCTGGCTTCCCGAACATGGTAACATCTTCACTTGCGTGAACTTCTGAGCCCTCTGACTTTTCAGAAGGCTGGAAAGCAAATACGGCCAGTTTGCCCAGCGCTGGTAACAGCAGCAATGGGATCTTGTATTTCTATGCTTCCTTTCGCTTTAAAAGGCCCAAATTTCCTGCATAGTACACAAAAAAATTCCCTTTGCCTCTGGGAAGCTTGTGCTGCTGCTGTCAGGCAAACAGCCAGTTCAAATAGCCCAGAGGGGAGAACTGATTGGGAGGGAGATACTGAAAAGCCTCTCCAGTGAAATGCCACCAGAAATTTCCTACTATAGCTGGAAAAAAACCTGTGCTTCTTAAGGAGCATGGGACTCTGGTCCCCATGCCTGGGAAAGTTGGTCACCCCCTGCAGAGGCTTGCCCAGCCAGCACCCCTATGTCCAGTCTGCTTGCCAAACTGGATCCCCGATGTGCAGAAACAAGCCAGAAAGTGAGGGATGGTTTGAAAACTATCAGCTGTGAGGAATGGGAAACCTCTCCACAGGCAGAGCAGCTCAGCTCCTCCCTGTACTGCTGCAGAGAGGAGGCTGAACAGCCAACAGAAAAAATTCACAGTAGTTTTTTTAAATGTTAAAGAGAAGAAAAAAAAAAAAAGGATTCTTGTCAGCACATCACGTGCATGGACTGGGACCCACAGCTGACTGGAATCAGGGTTAAAAATAGACATCAGCACGAACAGGCTCAGAGTAGCCTTTGATGAATGAGTCCCAAGGTGAATTATGAAATCTAACATGCATTCTCTCCCTAACAGGTGTGGTTTCTATTGAGGGTTATTTACCTTAGTCTTCATACCTGCTGGACATAGGATACTACTCTCAGGTTTCACAGCTAAACAGATCTGAGCCTAATGGGGAGATGGCCAAGAAGTCAATAGATGCACCATTATGGAGGATGCAGCTCTACACAACTTCTCAGCAACTGCACCAGCCAAAGGAGTTTCTGGTTGTGGATGTTTGCCCAGACGAACTGACCCAGCTAAGTTGTGATTTCCACTTGGTGAATGTGGCTTTCAAATAACTTCCTGAAAACCTTCATTTGTACAATACCTGCCTGTCTATCCACGCATGTATTTGGTGATATGTATTAGGTGGTGAGGATCTGATTGTTTACATCCAACTGATGCCTGTCTGCATTATCTATCCCTATAAATCTGGTCTGCTGAGGCATGGTAACAGGGCTGCATTTCTGTCGAATGAGCCAGAGCATCGCATGGTGCTCGTGATGGCTTCATCCCACATGTGGGAGGATGGGCAGCACCTGAGCCAGAAAAAAAACAGAGCAGCACAGGCATGAAGCCTGGCTATGCAAGAATTATTGTCTCAAAAGTTCACAAAAGATTTTGAACCAACAAGTTTATACTCATCTGCCCTGTGCATGGCATGGCCGGGGTGTGTTTGATCTGATGTCAAGAGCCCTTCAGTCAGGTTTACCACATTGTCAAGCTACAACCTGAAATGGCTGGGAAGAGTCTCCCTGCACCTTGGTGCTGCCCCAGCACCCAAAGCTGGGCCCACGGGCAGAGGAGAGGGGGAAGAGGCTTAGCATGCAGTTGGATTTTCTTTTCCACAGTTCAGCTATTGTCCCTGTTGTTTTCAACTGTAACTAGCTAATCATCCAGGCACTTTTTTCCTGCTCCTTCTTTTTTTTTTTCCTTTAAAAAATACTTTCTAAAAGCAAATCAGTGCAACAGCCAGTCTGAAACATGGTTGTCCCTAGCCTCCTATTTCTCACATGTAGCTCACCCACATGCTCTTACTTCTCTGCTCTCCCAGTTTTTTGAGGAGGTGATTCATGCCCAGCCAGATTAAAATAGAAATGAAGTTTTTTTTGTTGGAGAGAAAATTATTTCTAAGTGACCTTCTTTCTCCTCCTTGGTGAAACATGACCATCTTGGATGAATTGCTCCCAAAGCAACAAATACCACTTGCAGGCTTCGGGCAAAGTCTTCTCATTACTGTAGACCGGTGATCAGCTGCACTGCCGGCATCCAGCACAAGCTGGTGGAAACAGTGTGATCACCTGGAAATATGAAGGTATGATAGGAAAGAAAACTTAATAACAGGATGAGCACACTCAGCATCTGCTGGGGAAGATATGTTTTGGTCACAGACAGAGCAGTCAAGGCAGGATCCTCTCTACCTTCTCTGGAAGCAATCGGATAGCTACAGTTTGTCTGAGCCTGCCTCTTCCATTCTGAATTTCAGTGTGATTTTGTAATCAGCTGTCTGAACCCATCAACATCTTTAAACCCCCATGTGTCATCACTAGAGTCAAGGAACTTGCACTGGTGTCAGCAGGGTCCCTTTTCATGCCGTCAGGTTGTAGCTGGTTTCATTTTATCAATGAGATCATGTGAAATCCCCAAATTACTACCAAATTTGGAAGAAGCACTGAGCATGTCTTCCTCCTCTCTGTGCCTCATCCCTGAGTTATCCCCTCGTGTGAAGCTCTCCACTCACACTGCTGCATGCACATGGTTGCTGGATCCTCAGCCAACACGTGAGCCCACCTCCCCAAAACGCACATGTGTGGTGTATAACAACCATGCTATAAGAGGAATTTTCTGTTCGTATTATCCTTAAGGATTGCCCTGTCTTTACTCACATCAGTGGAATAGTAACACCTGAACACTCAGGCAAGGTCTAGTTCATTAAATACATGACCACAGATGTCTGACAGCTGCAGCTGTATAAATACAGCTACATAAATACTCTTTTGCCTGACCACCTTTCAGACTTGAATAGGCTTCTCTGCTGTCTAGGGAGAGCACAGCAATGCCATTGCTCCCTGGTTATCAGTGGGGCTTGACCACCACCCACCCCCCCACCGCCCCCCACTCCCCCCTCAGCAGCTCAG
>JANZLQ010000031.1:3681543-3706081 GCA_026212715.1 Elanus axillaris | reverse complement strand
CCCCCACTCCCCCCTCAGCAGCTCAGCATCCCAGCTGTGCCCTAAAGGAGAGCAGAGAGCTGGCTCTGGATACCCTCTACAGCAGCCTTGGAAAGGTGCAGCAACACCCAGGGACAGAGCTTGCACCCTCTGGTCAAAAACACAGGGAGATGCAGGTATTTTCCCCAAGGTTTCACTGAAATTAAGTGAATTGGCAGCAGCCTTTAGGAGCAGCTTAGGATGTGCCTTGTGGGGCTGTAAGTATGTGATGGCTCACAAGGGATGAGGGGGGAGCAAAGCCTCCCAAGCCAGGTTTGCGAAAGGCACCCTACTAGAGCCAAGCATGAGGAAGGAAAGAGTACAGATGAGTCTTCCTGCTCAAGGCTTGATAGGAGTGAAGCTGTGAAAGAAAAAAGGGGTCAGTCCCCCTCTGAGTTTTGCACTAACTTCCATGATCCAACCCTAACAAGGCCTGTCCCACCTTGCTGAGGAGCAAAACTGTCCTCCGATGCCATGTGTTTTATTACTGTTAGACCAACAGCTCTTCACACGCCCGTGGGATGAGTTTCTGTGTTCACGGAGTACAGTGAGGACACAACCCTCCAGCCTTGCAGAGATGAGGCAGGAGTCGCACCATCAGAGGGGTAGGTTTCATGGAAGGCTATCTGGCACAGACAGGAGAAGAAAAACCCTTGAGCCCCGCAGCAGCCCTATACAGAAGTGCATGGTGCATCCCATCTTGGCCCACTGGTTCCCCTTGAAGCTGTTCCTCTTCCTGGTGCCCATCCCTGACAGGAGGTGGGACATCACCAGTGCACCCTGGGCAGTTGTGGTGTTGGCTGAGGCTGTTCAGCACCCCACATATCCCCCCCCCAAAAAAGTGAGAAAGGGGATTTTTTTGCTTTCCTTCATTGTAAAGCACTTGGGAGCAGACAGATTTTGCTATAAATGGCAACTTTTTGGTGCTCTGTGGGGAAAACGATGTCACCCTTGGCCCAGGAATGCAGAGCTAGCCAAATTAGAGGTATTCTTCTATACTCACATCATTCCCAGCTCCCTAAACTTCCCATCACCAGCCAAGGCTATGCATTAGGAAACACAGGACAGGCAGTGAGACGTAGCAGGAGAAGGGGTTCTTAGAAGAGCAAATCTCAAAGCATCATATTTGCACTCATTAGGAAGTGGTAAAGAAGCTAGGCAGGCAGGACAATTAGAGATAAGGGCAAGCAACACACTGTTCCCAGTTCCATGTCCTGCCTGCTGGTAAAAGTGGGGGTGCAGCCCAATGCATTCTTGACATTTTGTTCTCCCAACTGATGCCAGCTCAGTTCTTATCTGATATCTCCACAGCCAATGATATTTCACAGTGTACAACACCACTGAACTGCATAGGAAAAATTCATAAACCTCTGTCCAAGGCAGCTAAGCAGAATGTTCTGTTCCCAGCCTTCCTATGGGGGTATTTGTGGTTTTACCTTTTCCACTCTTCTTCACTTAAGCTCTTTACTGCCCTGCACATTTATGGCTCTGACCCACACTGAGTTGCATGAGGGTGAGGAAACTCAGACCAGATCCTTCCTCTACTCTCCTGGTCTCTTCTACAAACAACCCAGACTCACTCACCCTTTTCCTTCTTAAAGGAGATGCTGTTGCCACCAGAAAGATCGAACACACTCTTTCATCAGTCCCTGCTGGTCAAGCCAACCTGAAATTGCAGGGCCAACATGCAGGCTTGGAGCTGGGGCAGGAGGGCACAGCCGGAGCAGGGCTGCCATCAGGGACCAGCATGGCAGTGGGGAGAGGCTGTGCCTCACTCCAGACCCCCCAACTCTCCTCAGCAGGAAAATGCCCCTGTCCACCCTCCCTGCTAGGGAATACCATCCCAATGCTCAAGGATGCTCCCAGCTTTACAGTTTCCACAAGGATGCTGTGTCCATGGTCTTGGTGGTGCTGGCCAAGTTGGAGGTGCTCCAGCTGCCCACCACCATTTCAGGCTTAATGTGGGGATCACCCTGCAGCCAACGGAGCCGCCTCTGACAGGAATCTGACCTTGAGCACACCGGCCTGACCTCCCAGCAGAAGTGGCACCCGAAGCACCCTCCAGAGCGGATTTTGGCTCAATCTCAAGGATGCTTTTGCTGCTGTTCTTCCTTTATGCTGAACTACGTGAAACTGGGCTTGGTGTCACTGTGCCGTGTGGGAGAGACACCCTCCTTGTTCTGCTCTGTGTCCAACTCACTGCTAAAGCAATATTTGGGGAGCTCAGTTATGTGTGCCGAAGCCAAGGGAGCCGGGGATGCAGTCCAACCACTTCCCTTTAGATTCTGTGCCCCAGGATAAGCAAGCTTTCCAGTAAGCGATCACACCCCGGTGATAACAGTGACAAAAGCACACCCTCGCCTAGGTTAACACGTGATGGTACCGTTAACGCAAGGAAGGTGCTCTTCTGCCCTCCACCCGTGTGTACCACAGCTTGAGGCTTTTTCAGGATTCCCTGGAATGGGTCCTCACAGATTAGGCAACAAGGAGCATGTTAATTTTGGCCAGGCAGCACCTGCTTCAACCTACCCCAGGCTGCTCTGCCCTGGGCAGGGAAAAGAGCCTGCATGGGCTGGGCAGAGGAGGGCAGTGGGCTACTCACTCCGGGACCTGAGCTCTCTGGGGCTATCGGTAGTCCTGAGGTTTCCTGGGGCCTTGGGCTCTTTGCAAGAAATCTGCAGATCTGCCGCCTTCTGTGCAGCACAACTCCCACTACAGCCTGCCTGGACTGTTGGGGCTCTATCTGGCAGGTACCATGCCCAGTCCCACATCTTCCTTTCAGATGAAAGTGGGAGAACAACAGCAGAGTTCGTTAGTGTAGTGCATCACTATAAACAGCCAGAACAACCCGCCTGGACAGCAATGTCTGAGAGCTGCTGCAGCACCCACTGCTGTTGTTCAGACTTGCAGGGTTCCTCCAGGACATTAGCAATTGCCACCAGGAGCAGATGTTTTCCTCAGTTGGGTATTTCGTAGCCCCTGCGGGGCTCAGGGATCTCTTTCTGCTGTAGTACTTTCCTGCTCCCTAAACTCAGATCCTTGGGGGGGGGGGGGGGTGATGTTTGTTTTTTCATCTTCCTTGTCTCTTTGTACTTCTTCAAATTGCCCCTGTCTTGGGCAGCAGGGTCTTTCTCTTCAGATTTCTTTTGAAGGTGATGTCAGCAGGCAGAAACCCGCTTTTCATTAAGTGCTCTGTTATAACATATATAATATATATAAAACATATATAATAAGTATACTGTATGTATGTTGCCTGTGAGTGTATATATTCATACATATACAAACATAGACTTGTATACACAGACATACATATATCTCCATCATCCGTGTCTACATTTACATATGTGACACTATACTCGTACATTACTAGTTGCTCTGCAGTGCTTTGCAATAGAAGTGTTTTTGAAATGGTGATAGCAGGCTATCTGGGAGACGAGCTCCATGGCAAGTTTCTGAACCAGTTTAGGCCCTTCTTTGGGTCTTTTCCAAAATAAGCAGGATTATTTTCCATTTTGTGCATTCCTCCTTTGTATTGGTAATGATAGGCATCAGCAGCCACCAGTCTGAATCTCTTCTGTGCAGGCTGCTCTACCACAGACCCACTGAACTGTAGCCAGTCTCACGCATTATCATATTACAGCATCAGATACCAGCTATATGCAGCCATGTTCATATTTTCATGGCTTGCGTGGCTTGCCTAGGGCCCGCAGGTCTGTGTGCAGTGTGCAGTCATCCTTGACCCACACACCTCGCTCTGCAGGTCCTAACTCTCTTTCTTGTGGTGCTGTGAATTCCCAGCTCTACAGTTTCAGCACCTTAGTTGTCCAGCCATAGCCATGCTTTTGGACGGAATGCACTGTGTTGCTTGGCATAGCCGGGGTTAGTTCTGGCTCTCCAGCAGCCCTTCTTGTTTTCAGTTCCAGCCATGGGCTGGTCTCCTCTAAGGGAGTTGTTGGCTATGCTCCTCTTCTTTCCTTTCTCCTCCCCTAAAACTACCAAATCTATCAAGCACATCAGAGCCAGCCAGTGCACAAACTAGGACTATAGCTCAAGGCCTTTTTATTTCCTCGCACCTTGTGCAGGCACAGAGTGAAACAGTCTTTGACCTTCTGCTGCTTCCCACGGCCCCAGAGCTCCAGTGGAGCCTTTAAGTGCTCCATCCTTCTGCTCTCATGTTTCCTCTGTATGTCTAGCACTGTGTGATCATCAGAGTTTACTCAGTAATTCAGGTATTAATTTGCAGGACAGGGGCATGCCTATGGTCAATAAGGAGGTGCCTTTCTGTTTATTGCATGCAAGCTCTGCCCCTTCTCTGTGCCAAGAAATGCTTCCCAGCACCTATAACTGATGGAAACCCCTCAATACAAAAGCCTGGAAGCCACAGGACTGCCATTTCCCAGCTCCTTGCAATAGCAGGACTAGATCTGCCAGGTGAAATCCTGGGGGGACATATCACATCCCCACAATTCTTCCCTACCTGACCAGAACAAAGATTGTTTCCTGGCTTGGCTCTGGACTCTGGTTTACCCTTGAATAAGTGAACAAGATGCACCAGGGAGATTCTTGAGAGGTTTCTCAGCTCAATCTGATCAAATACCAGCTGGTCTTTCTACCTGTGGCCAGTCTCTAGCCCTTCAGATAGTCAGCCAGAACTGTCCTGATTTTACAGGAATATGGATAAACAGGGAGCAGTTAAGCAAGTGGCTTGCAGATAGAGACAAAAACTAGCCAGACTGCATGCCTTCCTCCTGACCACACAGACAGTAAGCACATCTGTGATGAAGGAAACTTTAGAGTGTGCTCTTTGCACCTGGATCACAGGTCAAGAGAAAGGGGAAGCTGTAGCTCAGCAGCTGCTTCTGGGCACCAAGTGTGCACTGCTACAGGTGCCACAAGGTGCAAGGACACTGGCAGTCAGATGGCCCTGCGACCTGTCCCCTCTCTCCCTCACCCCACCAGCTGTTCAGGGCCCTGCGAGTGCCTGGTGGGAGCCACGGGGTCAGGACTGCCTTTTTGTCAGCAGACGGGGGAAGGCACCCTTTCGCTGAGGGCGGATGGGTGGTGAGGGCAGAGACAGCTCACCTGGGCTAGCTGCTGCACCCAGAGCTCCTGGCTGTCTCTTGTTCCAGGGGTTATCTAATGATGACACAAGGTTGTCAGCCAGCAGCCAAGCTACATCATTCCAAACCCATTCGATGTCCGTACGTCCAGCATTCAACGTTATAGCCTTGCTTACTTGCCTGTGTTCCTGGCCCAGAGACCAGCACCCAGCAGGGATGGGCTGTGGCCTCTCTCCCAAAGTGAGAGGAAACTTACTGGAAGACCCTGGTCCAGTGTCTACCCAAGACCCTGGCAAAAATAGCCTGAAAGAGCAAGGTGCACTCTCCCACCCATCTGGGTTGACATGACACCACTGGTGAACGCTGATGCTGATTTCAGTGGTTAACAATTGTTTGCATCTCTGAAGGATGTGTTGGCAAAAACATTTGATCTCCCTAGCAATATAAACGCACAGCTGCTTCCTCCAAAAATAGGAGGTAAATGGAAGCAAGAGGAGTGAAAGTGTGTGCGTGTTTGTGGTGCTCATGCTGCAGAGAAAGAGAGAGAGAGAGAGAGGAAATTAGACAGTGAAAAATAGAGGAAGTGGGAGAAAAACAACACAAAGCAAATGCTGCATCCATTGAACAGGACTTGAATTGGTATCTTGGCTGCTGTTTGACTAACTTACGGTATCACTAAATCCCATTCTCCTCACAGGGAAAGAAACCCTGCAACTGTGCATTGTCAGCGTGACGGAAGAAACAACGGCAGCTGATGCTGGTTGGGTCAGTATTACTCTCAGTCTCACAGATAGGCCTTTGTTCCCAGCGCAGTGACAAAGGGCTCCCTTCTTTCCTTTACCTCGCTCGAGTTGTTCATAGGCGTGTTGCAACAGTGCATGTTTTAAGACTATATTGGCTATGGGTGGCATGCCTTTGCCAGCTCCCTGGTCCATCAGGACTTCTGCCACCCCTGCCCCTTGGGAGGTGCTCCTCTTGTGTACTGGTGCTCTCCGTGGAGGGCATAGGCAAAGGCCCATCTCCTTATCGCTTGGTGGAGCCGCATGCTCCCGGGAGCCTCTTGGTACTAAGCACGCCCACAGGCAGATCACGAGCCCTGAGCCGACAGGTCTGCAGGATATCAGGAGCATGCATGGTGCTCCTATCGCTTTCTGGTTCATCTCTCTGGTTACCCTCAGTGCCTCCTAAACTTGCCACTTGGGCACTCTGCTCTCCCACTTCTCCTGGCAGATGAGGGCAGGGGAAAGGGAGGTGGTGTTGGTAAGTCTTAGCTGGTGTTCATCAGGGTGACCTCTTTCTCCCCCCACATGGATGAGAAGACTTCAGAAGCTTTTGCCAGTGCCTGAGAAGGGGCAAGTTACTGCTGCTGAAGGAAGCAAACAAGGGGCTCATGATTATCGTTTTCTTTCCTTATGCTTCCTCGGGAGCTAATTTTTCCCCTTTGGGCTGTGTCTGATGCCAGGCACCACAACTCACATGAAGCCTAGCAGGCACTGGTGCACATGCATGAAGACAGACCTGTCTCTGTCCTGAGACATCCACAGGCAGCCCAGGAACACAGCTCAGTCTCTCCTCTGGAGTTTGGGACCCAGATTGTTGTTTTTTTAGAGTAGGGATGGGCCAGATGACTCCACATATAGGTAGGGTAAGTTCAGGAGAAAAATTAAAAGGGAAGATAAAAGCTTTGTGGTGCAAGATATCTTGCTTAACCCATATGTCTTTATTTCCCTCACCTCACGGGCTACTGTCCAGACCCCCATGAGGAGCTGCAGTAACAGGTCCATTTGTATCAGAGAGTGCACAACAGTAAAGGCTGTGCTAAATATACACCTTTTGGGGAGGTCAGCAAAGAAGTTTCTTCTTTATGCTAATAGCAGCCACCCATGCATCCAGATCTCAGGAGCAATGAGACCAGGGACTGTACTTCGTAGCCCTTGAGAAGCTGGGCAAAACCACATGCCCTTGAATCTATGACATTTGGGGGGACTGACCTTCTGCAGCAGGAATTACGTTACCTACAGCATGTCTTAGCTAACGTTTCCCACAACAGAGCAGGGGGAAGAGCTTAAGCTTATTTGAGATTGGTCAAGGGAGAGATAGGGTTTGTCTCCAGAGCTGTTTTTTATGGCACACATCTGAAAACAGTTTACATGTGGCTAGAAGGAAGCCTCTATGTTATTGTGGTTAAAATGACCTCTTATTATCTAGCCTCTATTTTAAGTAGGTGATGCATATATGTTCTCATGCCAGTACTCTTCAGTCTTTTAGCTGAAATAGCAGTTCTCTTTCACTGGGATTTACCCATCCGATGTATTAATAGGCAGCAATCATATGCCCTCTTAACGTTCCTTTTGCTGGGCTAAAAAAAGCAAAGACCATCTAGACTCCTACTCTCATCCTCTCTCTTTTCCCCTAGATCACTCTAGTGCCATTCTTTGCACTTGTTACAATTTTCTCTCTCCTTTTCCAGCTCTCCTGGAAGGTACTTTTCTCCTCCTCTGTACTGGCAATGCCTCCTTGTTTTTTCTCCTCAGCTAACATTTACATTTTTTTCTCCAAGGTCATCAGTGAAGATATGAAATTAACTGGTGCCAAAAACAGTCCCTAAGGAATTTCATTAGCAATTGCCTACTACTTTATGTTTCAGGGTCTTTTTATTAAGCAATTTGTTACCTACTTTTCAGTTCAAGTGTGAATGCCTGTACTTCCCTGCTTTCACAAATTCCCAACTACCTTGTCTGAAACCTAGATACATTTCATACAGCACCTAACCAGTGTTTAAAAAAATTATCTATTCTCCCCTCGCAAGCATAAAAATAATCAAAAATACTCTATCTTTCATACAGCCATGTTGAATTTTGTCCCATTGTTTATGCACTTCAATATCTCTAATTATTCCTACTTTGTTCTAGGATAAAAAGTTGTTCTAAGCCCTTGGGTCTGTAAATAACCACATCCCTTTTTTGTTCCTTAATTAAATTTAGGTAAAGTTGTTGATACTGTGCAACTATGCGGTCCCCATCCAACCTTCAGTCAAACCAGTTGATTGAACATTGATGCTATTGGATTTACTATTATTTGATGTGTCTCCAGGAACCTTCTGATCTGAATAAACCTTGTGAGTTTTGCTTTGACCTCTGATGGAATTGTTTCTATTTCCAGACACTTTTAGCCATCAACTTGTAGTCACTGCCTTCTACACTGTCTTTCCTGCAAAATGAGGCAAAACTTCAGGTTTCTGAGGCATACCTTGATCTTAGCCACACTGTGCAGAGGTCAGATTTCTTGCCTTGTTCCTTTTACCTTTACAAAGAACTTCTTTCAGCAACTCTGCCAGGTCTCTCTCACCTTGATTTCTGCTGACTGATGTGTCTTTTCCTCTAAACTTTGTGACCTCTGCAATGTAGATTTCTTTGCTGACCACTCCCATCTTTCACTGAGGAAATTTTTTCACCAGAGACCCACATTTTCTATACGGTCTCCCACCACTCTCTTGTTCAGGAAAGCAAGTTAGCTTTTGCCATGCTGAGTCTGAATGCCTTCCACATACAAGTACTTGAGACTTTTAACTCAAATTGCTTTATCACTTCAGTCCTATAGCTTCTCTGACCATTCCTGTTTTGAGGCTGAAAAATCTTAGCTGTGGCCCCATGATATTTACTCTTCCATTTAATTTAAACAGAATCAGTCTGTGCAC
Organism: Elanus axillaris; assembly: GCA_026212715.1. Lineage (NCBI taxonomy): Eukaryota > Metazoa > Chordata > Aves > Accipitriformes > Accipitridae > Elanus > Elanus axillaris. The sequence goes on along the minus strand of JANZLQ010000031.1, from coordinate 3,697,306 downwards.
AGTCAAGGTTAAAAGTTATCTTCTGCCACATTGTTCTGCAATGTCTCACTGGTTACCAAGACCAGGTCAAACACAACAGCAGCTCTGATTAGTCTGCTGCCTCTTTAGTGAAGAAATATGTCAGCCAGTGTATCCAGGAATACCTGGGCCCAGCCTATGCTAGTAGCAATTTTTCTCCATGTAAGAAATTACAACCTGTAGTAATGACAATCCCTGGTGCTGCATATCTTTCTAAAAACATGAGACCTCCATCAATATCCTGCTGCAACCTTGGATAACTGCCGCAGAACTACAGCTGTCTTTCCTCAAGGTGATTTGACCCAGATTCTGTTTCATCACCTCTGCCTGTTTCATCACACTTAACAATACCATGCACAAGCAATACTACCACACACCCCACTTTGCTCTTCTCAGCAGTGCAAATCTTTCAGTCTTAGTGGTTCAGCCATGCCAGGTCTCCTCCTCCGAAGGCTCTGGCACACACAGTTTCATACCCTAGTTCTGCATATTGCTCATGAGCTCCTTGTCTTAGTGTTCAGGCACTTCCATTGTTTCTCCAAGTTTCCCATATATAATGGCTATATAATCTTGGATGGAGTATCAGTTTCCTGCTCAAATTAATATTACACTCCTGCTCTTACATGTTCCTTTAGTCATCTCTCTATCTTAATATCTATGCTCTTCCTTCAACTGCACATCAAAAGCCAGCATGGAAACCACACAAGTCCCAAATAAAAAGCCCACACAAAATCCCAAGTCCTTCTCCCCATGTCTTAGTCTAGAGCCTGTCTCAGCCATCTTGCTCTTAGCAGGCTGAGTTCCTCCACAGGCACAGTCAAGCTGCCAAGGAGAGCCCTCTTTCTGTGGATGCCTTCTCCCAAAGTATCTGCAATGTCTAAGCCATGGATTTGCCCTTCTTCTCCTAGGACATGTTTCACTGAGGTATGTAGAGTGTCTTGAGCACTATCTGCAGTCATCTTTCTTCCATTTCAGTGGAAATCTAGCTCCCTTATTTGTCTCAACATGAAGGGAATAACTGGATTATTCTTTCTTCCTGTCAGGCTCCTTTTCAGTTCCAGATCCCCTTCATAACAGGGTGATGATTTGTCTTAAAGGTGCCCCACTCATACAGACATATCTTTCCTGGTGCTTCTGGGGGTCTCCAGCTTTATTTTTGTCCCTTCCCCTTATCCTTTGCAGCTCCTCCTTTGCAGCCTCTCCTCCTTTGCAGGTTCCTGGACTCACGCTTCCCTGGCTTCTGACCTTGAGCCATCCCTAACTCCTCTTTTTATTCTCTGCTGGGTTTAGTTTTCCCTTTCTCCTTGTTGCTTTTCCTCCCAATTCCCAGTCCACAAGCTTTTTCCTGAACTTGAAATGATGTGGTAGCAAGGAAGAACTTGCTAACATGCCTGATGATAAGCTCTGCTCTGATGTTTGCTCAGAAGGTACAGTAGGGATGACCTGAGTGCATCGCTCTCTGTACTGAAAACCTGAACTCCTGAAAAGGGCTGTGAGATTTCATCAGCACAGAAGCTGTAATCCTAATTTAGCCTTACCCAGATCCCAGCTCTGAAGTGACCTGCTGACTTGAAGCAGCAAGGGCAGGCAGCAGCACAAGGCCAGAACATACAACAGCCTTCCCCTCAAGACAGCAATTCCCATTACAAGTTTGAGTTGTGAAACTCATTTCCCCAGGAGGTAGGCAGCTACTACGACTCACATCGTACATCACAGTGACAGACAGAGGTTAAGTAACCCGCTTGTTGTTATTGACAGAAGACAGCTATAGACACTGCTGCTGCCTGCCCCTCAGTGCCAGGTGAGAGCTGCCAGGGAGGTGCAGGACTTGGGCGATGTGCCTCTGTTGTAGGTATCTCCACCTGACTGTGTTACCTAGAATCCCTGGTCCTAGCCAATTAACTCAGGTGGAGGCAGAAACAATGGACATATCTTCAGTACCCTAGTCCAAGTATGATACCTCCGCCTCCCCCCTGCTAACATCTGAATGACAGTCCCTCCCACAGCTCTACTGCCTCTTTCACTTGGGTACCGCACTGTTCAGCACAGCACCACTGGGTAGCATTGCTCAGGTTTCTTCAGTTAATTTTCCATCCCAGATAGGGTTGTGTTGTCCAGGGTGAGCAATATGATGCTCCAACTTGCTGGGCTGAGAGGTAAACTGCCACAGCACAACAAAGGTGGCAGCCTCACGGGACCATCTCCTCTCGCTTCCCATCAGCCTTGCTCAAGGTCACGCCGTATGGCAGTGACAGGAATAGAGCTTGTGAATGCCACCTCCTTATCCCACTTGTCCCAGGGCCAGGCCCTGCTGGGAAAAAGCAACATCCATCCAAGTGCAGTAGCAATGCCCGGGTGTTGGGAAGCTCAAGAACAGGTTAACACTCATGCTGGAGCTCCTGCCACGCACACAATAGGCAGTGAGAGGTGCCAGCTCTGGAGGCCGGAGGCCTGGGGACACGTTGTGCTGGAAATGCTGGGGCTCCATCCAGCTGCACCGGGGCTCCCTCACCCAAGTTCCTCCCCGGGAAAGCAGCAACGCCCAGCTGACTGTGCTCCAGCCCCAGCAGGAAAACACTGATTTATGGACAATGCCCAGACGGGGTGATCAAACAGCCCATTCAGCAATGCACTGGCCAACACGTGAGCTGTGTGTGCGCCGAGGAGCACACCTGCATGCCAGACCGTATTTTGTCCTTTTTTGCAAAAGTCTGTGTGTTAGAGATGTTTTCCCCCCAAAGAGATTGGGGAGTAGCAGGGCATTTCCCCCCAACCTGCCAGGCAGCTTCAGCTCTGCCCCAGGGGCATTCTGGAGGAGACTGGGAGGTTTTTTACCCTCACTGAGACAGCTATCAAATCTGTTGGCATGGACTCTCAAGAGCCTGAAGGATTTGGGCACCCAACCACTAGGGAGTAAAATGTGCTGCTTTGACTTCGGTGGAAAAGGTCATGCATCACAGGCTACTGCCAGCTAATGAGAAATGAGTCTGGACAATTAATCAATACACAATCTCCTCCGCTAATCATATTGATAGAAGATCAGCTCCATCCCCCAGGAAGGGCAAAGGCCATTGAGCTAAGCCATTTAGCGGCATTTATTTATATCCTTGGTGGTTCAATAATTTGAGTCTTGCCTGATAGCATCAGGCCCCCGAGGGCTAGGCAATATTGTCCAGCTGGAAAAAAATCACAACAGGTATTACTTAAGGGAAAAATAGCCTTTCAGTGGAAATGAACACTTTTAAAGGCAAATGCATTCCTTTTCTCTAAATTTTCAACCACACAAATGTGTGCGTAAAGCATTTCTGAAAAATTCTATGCAAATGATCAAAAAATTGTCATTTTCTGAGGGGAATACTCAAAAAAACATTGGCAAGGTCTCAGGGCATACATTACTCTCAGTTGCACCAGAATGCTCTGCTCTAGAAGGCTACCATGAAGCATTAAAAGAGAATTTGTCCCTCACTCATTCATCCTAAAACCATGCCTTTCCTCTTGCAGGTGCAAACTGCTTTATAAGAAACCTGGCCCTGTAGGTAAGGTGAGTTCACGCTTGTGTAATTAAAGCCTATGTTGAAACACATACGCACCAAGGGACAAAGATGATGTCATGACACAGCTGTTTCTACAACACAGATGGTTTCCTGGCTCCCCGATACAGATCCTGCTCTTGCTGAGCTGCAGCGAAGCAGGTGGGAAAACTGTCGATTGGTAGTTGCACATCATCCCTGCCTGTTGTGTGTGGTGCTTAGGCTGTCCCTGCAAAAGCTAGCAGAGCCTTTCCCTTGCACCGCTGGACTACGTAACCTGCGGAGAAAGGCACTGGTGCTCGTAAAGAAGCTGTTTACTTACACAGTTGCCTGCTGGAACTTATTTACAAAGTACTACTGAGAGCTACCAAATCTACTTGTATTGCTCTGGAGACAGTTCAGATCCTCTGTTCCCAGACCAGTGATTAATGCTGTATGGAGAGAAGTTAGGACTGAGGATAAAACTGAGCTTTCAAAACAAGAGCCTCTGATGTCAAACTGAACAAACATTTCCGCTTGCCTGTGTCAGCTAGTTTGATTTCCAATAAAAGGGCAGATTGCTTTGGAAACTGCAGCCACACCGGTGAATTACCTTCCTACTAGCCAGAGAAAGCTCCTTCAAGCACCCTGTCCTGCTCTCTGTCAGGTAGCAGGCAGAGCTCCCTCTGCAAGCAGCTAGTGCAAAGCAAACTCAGAGGTAAGCCTCCCAGCTTAGACCTTGGCAGGAACAAGACCACACTCTTTAGAGTCCCATTGCCTCATTAACCCTTACTTACAAACAGCCATAGAGCCAAGGTGCGCTCAGAAGATGCACCTGATCCTGCCGGCTGCAGATCCAAACACAAAGGCATCAGCACAACAACTAAACTCTCCCTTTGAAAGGACTACAGAAGCCAGAACAGGGTTTTCTCACAGTTTGAAAGCATCTCTGGACAGGAAAGGCTTAATTGCATTGGCAAAGATGTGCTCTGTGCAAAAAACAGTCTGTGGCAGCAACACACAGAGTGCTGTGATAGCAACAGCCCAAGGCACGGTGTCTGGATAGTATGGCCCTCTGTAAGACAGGACCAGCCTCCCCTGCTGCCCTGTCCCTCCCGCCCCCTCCAGAATATATGAAACATGGTGGATGATCATTAACAGCTCTTAAAGTCTGTGGCTTTTAGTCTACACATACAGAAAATGCATGCAAGTATAGACATACATATGTGCCTGCATGCACCATCGTTCATATACTCAAGCTGTGGAAAGCCCATGCAATGTGCAGTCATTGCCTTGGGTACTGTCAATGACTGATTAGATCTTGCCAAAAAGTGCTCTAAGCCTGCCTGCACTCAGGTTTAACTTTGTGCTAGGCTTTCCCAGCTGAGTCCACAGAGAACGCCGCTATTGTGAGGGCCAGAGCCTTTCTGCCATGCCAGCACACGCAAAGGCTAACGTTTCGTAAGCTGCCTGCCATCAGGAGGACAAAGTCCCGTTGAGTGGGCATTGGCTCTGCCTTCCCTTGCAGATAGCAAGGGATCAGCTGAACACAAGGCTGGCAGCCTCCCAGAGCATGGCACAAGGCTGGCCAAGCACGTGAGGCAGAGCCATTATCAGTGCCCAGTTCCTAACAAAGTGAAGACATTAACTTTCATCTCAAACTAATATTTGTCCTGCTCTTTCCAAGCAGAGGAAGAAAGACTTACACTGTGCCACATCCCCTGCTGTGATATGTATCTTGCAATCTGTAGCTTGTACGCTTACAGGGAGACTGCAGGCATGGGAAAACATTTTAACATCTGAATTCAGGAATAACATCCAGTCAAGGTGTAAAGTAGAAACAATAAATAAAAGCTCCTTGGGAAGGAGGGAAGACAAAATTACTTAATTCCATGTGTCTTCCTATCATGGTGGCTAAGGAAGCTAAGGTTTGCATGGGGCAAGTGAAGAAGGCTTGTCCATTCCCCTTTAGGAGAAAGAAGGTGCTGGGTGCCCAGAGCCAGTATCCAGAGCCCTAGTATCTCCTCAGTCATGTTTAACACCAGAGACGAAAGAAAGATGAAGCTCTAGGACCTCCCTCAGAATTTTAGTCCTGGTTTAGGGCACAGACCAGTCAGCCTCATGAATTAGCCAAGATCCTCAGCACCTGAAAGGACTTCTTTCTGCTGAGAGTAATCCTAATTCTGCATGACATTTGTACGTTTTCTTTATAACTCGACTCTATCCATGAACCAGACTCACTTGCATTTTGCATAAATAAAATCCATCTGTAAACGGTGATTTATGGCTAAGCTGAGCCTAAGTGATATGACACATACTGGAGACACCCTACTCCTGCTGGGACATCGAATATTTTACACAGAGCTCTCCTGGGAAACTGCCTGCATGCCTATTGCCCATGAAGTAGTGGAGATGCTGAGAGCCCACAAAGCACTGAGTTGCAAGGTCCTGGTCCTAGACAGGCTGTCCGGTTACAGAGGGGTGTCTGTTCCTCTGCGAGGGTTAGACAGACTCTGACAAGCAGGGAGGCAGGAGGAGAGGAGAAAGGTGTAGCTCAGGGGGTCACTGTGAACCAGTCCAGAATGACCTGAGAGCTACCAGCTTGCCCCCGTATCCTCATGCAGCTGAACTCTCAAGAAACCCCGATGTGGAAGGCACCAGAGGGCCCTTGGCCATGTGGCCTTGCAGCTTTTATATCAGCCAGTTTTGGAACTAGAGGACCAACATTCATGTAACATATTTTGCAGTTAGCTTGTGATGGATTGACCCTGGCTGGATGCCAGGTGCCCACCAAAGCTGCTCTATCACTCCGCCTCCTCAGCTGGACATGGGGGAGAAAATATAACAACAGGCTCGTGGGTCAAGACAAGGGCAGTTTAATAAGTGAAAGCAGAGGTCACATGTGAAAAACAGAGAGAAAACAAATGATGTTATTCTCTACTTCCCATCAGCAGGCGATGTCTGGCCACTTCCCGGGAAGCAGGGCTCCAGCACACATAGTGGTTGCTCTGGAAGACAGAAAAAATGTCCCCCCCTGCTACCAAAACCTTGCCACAGAAACCCAATACATAGCTCCTGTCCAGAGCTGGTTGGTCACACACAGCCTCTGAGCTGCTCAGAGAGAGAGAGGAAAAAGAGAGGAAAGCTCCCTTACAGTTCATGGCAGCAGTAAATATTTGGAAGCAGAAGGCATGTGGACTACCAACACTGAGAGGCAGGGTACAACTCAGCCACCTGTCTCACGCACCTATGTCTCCCCTGAACTAGAGCTGTTTCACATCCAGCCAATTCAGAGCACTGGCAAGAAGATGGGCTTTGTCCCCGCTCCCTGTGGAGATGTGTCCTTGCTTGATTCCATGAGGAACAAAACAGTGAAGTGACCCTGAAGCAGGCCAGCCTTTCAGCCATGCCTTTTATTCACGTCCAGGCTTTCCCCAGTCTTTGCAGATATGGGCCCCTTCATACCATCTCCCCATGATGCTGTCTGGAGAAGGGGTTGGAGGAGCGGAGTGAAGGAGAGTTGGTGATAAAACTGACAACACAGCCCTGGAGTGCCAGGTGTCAAACCCCTTTTCTCACCAGCTTTCTTTTCCTTTAGCAGCCCGCTGAACATTCTTTGCAGGTTACTCCAGACCTCTCACACAGCCTTGGCATCCCTGAAGCAAAGGCGGTGTACAGCTGGGTGGCTCTGGTGGCGTGAGCCATCAGTGAAGCACATGCCTCATCAAAGGGGCTGCACTGGGCATGCAGCTATACCCAGCACCACACAGGGGATGGTGCCCAACATCCCAGCCAAGAGGGTCCGGTGCAGGCTGAGCAGCCATGTGCAGCCCATGGGGTCACAGGTGAGGAAGGTGGCCACAGCATGGCACTGCTAAGAGGTGCGATATGTGCAAGGAGTGGAACAAGACCTCACCGTATGTCTCACATTCTGCCATGGCTGGGCACTAGCAGGCCTGCAAGCACAGCTAGCTAGCCTGTAGCCAGCCCTGGAGCATGTACATTTCTTGACTCCTCACTCTACTCCAGACACTCCTTCTGCATCCATGGGATGACGAGGGTCGCTGCAGTCCTTTCACAGTGTGCCAGGGAAGCTATAGGACAAGAGCTAAGGTAAGCTCTTGAAGAAAAGCAAAAGCCACCACAAACACACCTGACTGAGCCCAGCAGGAGCAAGCGTGTGCTCCATGTTGTCCCTTCAAGCAACATTCACAGAAGTCATATAAGGCAGTGGCTGGGTCCCAGGAGCTGGGAGTCCTGGGTCCCATGGCCAGCCTTGCCAGTCACCTGGCTTTTCGGCTTTGCCTAGGCCACAGGACCTCTGTTTCTGTTTCCCTGCTATTACAGCATGTGGCAAAGGCGAGGGACTCCTTCCACAAGATGTCTGCCCTCTTTAAGAAGAGCAGCAAAGGACCAACTCAGCTTGGAACCAGCCAGCAAAGACAGGGAGAGCATAACGCTCATCTCACGTACAGAGGCTGCCTGCAAAAGTTCTTGGAGCACAGATCCTCAGGAATTAAATCCCCAGGGAAATAGCCAGCGTTACCCATCTGTTTCCTTCCAGCCACCCCACAGTGCTCTGCCTCCACAGGGCTGCTCTGCTGGGTCATGAAAGGCAGAGGCTCAGGCATGTCTCTGCACAGTACCTGCATGCCACATTACGGATGGGAGCCAAACATCTAAGCAACACCTGAGTTCCTTGACCTGACCCACCCCACTGCCAGCATCTCAGATGCCTACCCCTCAGCCAGGGCCCTTCAGCAGCCTGGGGGCATGCTGGACCTCTGCAGGGGTCTCAGCCCATGCACTACTTCCACAGCACATGCCTTTCCCGGACCTCTACCCCTGTTGGGTTTAGCAGCCATAGAGAAGAGAACCTTCCCCTCTGTGTGAGAGAAGGGGCTTTGAAGAGGCTTTGCAGCAGAGAAACCACACCAGTTCTCTGCTAGAGAACTCCTAGAGCTAAGGTGACCAGCTATTTTGGCAAAGAGGACCCCTTCCTGAGTGGCTGACATCTGTGGATCTCACCTGTAAGCCTTTGGTTTTTCCTGTATGTCAGTCAAGTGAAACTAGTCACAGATGGATTTTAAAGTACTGGATGCTATCTCACTACCTCTGTCCCAGAGCCTGTCTCCTCATTTGTGCTGCTGCTTGACAGCCAGCTGGAGCCTCTGCACCTTGTCCAGGAGTTAGTATTTTATCTAGAGGTCCAGGGAAACTCAGTGGAAATTGTGCTAGCCTTGAAATGCTAAAGGTAACTTTCAAGTATTTCCTTCCAGACTCTGAAATGTTGCTAGTAGAAATGTATTCTCTGATAAGGAAATGGCTCTGGACCCAGGCTAACAGCTGGGGAGATTATTCATGGAAATCAGTGCCATGAGTCTCTATGTCACTTTCATCTGTCTTTCCCAAACCCCATCTTTATGGAGACCAAGTCCATCACTATTCTAGCTCCAGGGAGGTGAAGTGAGAGCAGCTCTCCAGCAGAGCAAAGTCTGCTCATCCTGAAAAGGTTTCTTTGTTCTTATTGCACAGGATCATTTTTCTTCTGTGCAGTAGATTTATGTGAGGAACAGCAGTGGCACAGGAAATAATAACGACTCCATTTTGTTTAATAATTAACTCACACGGTCGCCTGATGCCACACATTGCAGCAGACGCTGCAAGGCAGTCAGGCTGTGGTGGCTGGAGAGCTAGGCATGAGCTGGGCAGCAAGGAAAAAATTATTTCTCCTTCTTCTGCTCACTGATGTTGTGCCCTGACCTGAGAGTGCTTGGGTCTTCCTACCTGCAGTGCATGGTCCCAACAGCTCTTTGAACTCTGCAGACTGCACGCTCTGAGTATTTTACAGAAACTAGTGACACTGTAGTGTATTATTTTGACAGGGGGTATATAACAACTATTTCAAAGAGCAAAGCCAAACTACTGAGCAAGAGTAAGAAAGGAAGCCAAAAGAAATTGATCTTGTTGAGTTCTCTAGCCACCACCAAGAAGCTCTGGCTTGCAACCCATCGCTGCTTGGTTTGCAAATGGCTTTACAGCACAAAGATACACATTTCAAGAGAATTTGCTGGAAACCTTTTGCCAAACTTTTCTCAAATTTTAATGCCAGTTCCTCACAACCAAATCATTTCTGGGGAAGAGCTTCTTTCAAAGAACTTGTCAGTCTGAAATATTGCTGAGGGGATCCCTTTTCTAAGTATCGTAACATTTAGACATTTTTTAAAGCAAAAAAAAAAACCCACAAATTTACAATGCTTAGTTGTTAAAAACCAGAAGGCTAAATATATTTAAATGGTTCTAAAAAAACATTTTAAGGTTACTGAAATAAAATATTTCAAAAAGAGCTTTTTTTTCCCTAGCAAAATACCAATTCTTTGAAGAGTTAGAGATTTTAACTTTTCCTCCCAATTCAAGATACATCTTTTTCCACAATACCTCAAAACTTTGGGAGAGGGGCAATCTATTTCCTACTCAGCTTGGCTTTTAGAGAAGCAGAAATCAATAAAGCAGAAAAGAATTTGGCTGGAAAAAAAATCTCAACCAGAATCCTTTTCTTGAGTGAAAATGACCCTGGGGTTACCAGTGACACTTGCAGCCAAGACTGAGGCAGCTGTAGTTCTAGCAGCACTTTCCTTCATGAACAAACACCCGAGATGCCAGCAAGTGCATGCTGCCTGGGACCTGAACTCTGTTCCTATATCCCTGTCTATTTTAAGGTATATTCCATATGTGGTCCTTTCAGCTCCTCACGGTCAGGAATGTGGCCCGTCCTGGAAACCATCTGCTCAGGGAGACAGCTGGGCTTGTACTGAGGGCTGAATCTGCACTCTGCAATGCAGCCCCTCCTGGGTGGGTTAGGATGTCCTCAGCAGCGCTGTCAGGGTGAGCACCTCCTCCCAGCAGGTTTCCAGGCTTTCACAACCTCAGGACGTGGGGCAGACCAGCAAACATGGGAGGGTCTTGGGTTTACACAATTCCCACTTATTCCCCAGTCCCCAGGCATCAAACTATGCTTCGGATACACCCTGACACCCACATCCTCCTTACCTGCTCCATGTGAGTTTCCTTTTCAGGCTTCCTCCGCCCTCTGCACTCATCAGGCCGCAAGTCCTGCTGATAGTGTGGGCCAGGTGACTGCTGCTTCACGTTCCGTGGAGGCTGCCAGCCAAGCTTTGCTGCTCTGCTAGGCCAATGGTCTGAAATGACCTTCAAGAGATTGGCTGCAAGGTGAAAGTACAGAAGCAGATTGGAGCTGGTTGTTCAGCATCCAAGGGTTAGAGCAAATGAGAGAAAACAAAGCTGGTTTGATTGTCTTCTGCAAGACATCATTGTCTAAAATTCAGATCTGCAATCCCCAAAGCAGAAGCTAAGAAGAGCCAAAGGCCAAGGTAACTCAAACTCAGGGGACTGGAGGACTCCTGGCTGGGCTATCAGGGGAGAGGATGAGAGCCAGTGAGCAGTGGGAGAATATTATTCCAGACCACATCTAACTGGGTACTAAAGCACGGATCCCAATCAGTGCCCTATCTTCTCTCCTACAGCCAGTCCCAGGGAAATTTTGTGTGATGGCATCATCTTTGATTCAAAATGGGAGAGATAACAGTCCAAGTCAGGAAGAAACTTTGGTCATGAGCAAGTTTCAGAAGAGATCCTTGAAAATCTTCCCCCAACTGAATGTCCTAGTAATGTTCTAGGGGTTCCTGAAAGCCCTAATGCAGATTTTATCTGCCCTGTGACTGCTGAATTGTACTATATTCTTCTACTTACCCCCCGATTGCTTCCAGAGTAGGCTGGCTGGGGACACACACAACAGCAACCTTGCCCCCCAAAATCATCAGGTAGTTGCTTAAGTCCTTCAGAGGAGGGGTGAGTGATCTGGGAAGAGAAAAGTGGGGAGGATCTCAACAGATCTCAACTCCCTGCTTTTTGCTTAGCACCACCACATGCCTCCTGCAATGCCTAGTCTGTAAAGGTGGTGCCCAAGCTCAGGGGGTAATGAGGATATATGGCTAAAATTCCCCCTCTTCAGTCCTTGAACAAGCAAAGGATGGCTCCACATTTCCCCCCAGGCCCATCAAGCTTGATGATGTGTGACTAACTCTTTCATTGACCAAAGCCCAACCACTTCCCTCACGTGATCTTACATAACTGCTCATCTATTTCGTTAATGAATGGAGCTTGAGAAAATTTCCATTGCCCAAAGCCCTTAGGGGAAAATGAGTGAGCACTGTCTCCACCTTTTGTGTGCCGATGTGGGATTTTCCTATGGATTAACTGAGTACAGTGGTATTATTTTTTGGTTGCTGTCATTGGTGCCTGAAACGGTAAGCAAACAGCTGGCTGCCAAGGAGATGGGGGAAAAAAAAAAGGAGTCCCTGCCTAAGCCAGAGGAAACGGGAGACTCCTTCTGCCAGGAGGAGCGGCAGGGATGTCACTGCTGTGCCCAGGGACTGCATCTATTCCCGGGCAAAAGCTGCTGTGTTTGCTCAACCCTGCACAAAGCCAAAAAACCTCCTGGCCTCTCTTCCCTCCTCACCACAAATCCAGCAGTGCTGACCTGCTTGGTGTCCTGGGGGCCAGACCTGATCCTGAGGCTGGCAAGCAACTCTCTCCGCCCTGCAACAGTCAGGACAGAGTAGTCTGACGCGGCGGCAGAGAGGGGTGGCAGGTACCTGTTGGCTCTATTGGCATGTCAAAGCCACACACATCAGCATTTACAAGAGGTAGGAGCTGGAGGGAAGATGGGGATACCCCAGTATTTCTAAAAGCCCATACTGATGCTTCAGATTTTCCCATTTTAACCACTTCACTGTGATGCTGCCTTAGAAAATTACTTTTACCAGAAAAGGCTGGGCAGGGGGCAGCTTTACCTTTCCCAAAGCAATGGCATGCAAAGGCGTTTGTAAGTGTTAGAGACATGTGATTTTCACAAACACAATTTATGCTGTTCTCTGAGGTTGTACTTTGGAACTGAGGTATTTGTTGGGTGTGCAATGTGGGCTCCCCATGGCATAAGCCACAAATCTCATGGCCACAGGGTTTAGGAATGCTTCTGAAGTTAACAGGATAGCTAGATTGAACCAGGCATGACTGGACTACCATGAAGGATGGAAGTGGCAGCACTGAAATACTGGAGGATTCTCCTTTCTCTTTCAATTTATGGGGAGAAAAAGCAAATGCAGCCCTAGCCTCTGTAATGCCTGGTTCATGTGCAATGATGAGTAAATATTTAACGGCAGGAAGAACATTCCCTTCCAGAGACTGAAGCAGCTGAGTTAATCAGTTCCAGACTATATTCAAGTCATGGGTGTCAAGAGGACAATACAAGTTTAAAACCTTGAGGATGTTCAAAGTCTTCTACTACGCCTGGGCAGTTGCCATGTCCCCTCTGGGATGCTAAAAAGGAGGATCTTTTCACCTCCTGAGAAAGCGGGATGATTAACTCACTCAAGGACATGCTTCACAGAGAGGGGGAAGGGCTGGAGGTGTGGCAAACAGGGATTTTGAAGATTTTCCTGTTGCATACAAGTGGTGCTTCAAAAGCTTGGGAGCAGAGGCTGCTGCAGCAGTTGGGCTGAGCTGGGAAAGCCCTCAGGCAGGTCTGGAGATGTTTCCTGGCCTGGCAGCACACTGGATGTTCACCTGCATGGCTGATGACAGAAGTTGTCACTGGTAGTGGTTCGCAGGCTTTGGAAGGTGTTTAGTTTCTGCTGCACCCTCCTCTTACACAACAACACACTTCCAGTTATTCTTTTGCCCCAGTACAGCTGATTTGACCTCATCTGTCTTTCCCTCACAAAGCCAGTCTGTTCCCATCAGAGCTTAGGCAGTGGAGACAAGGTTCTTAGTATTCATCTTTATAATAAAACAAGCTCCTCCAGACATGATGTAGTTCATATTTTCTTATAATGTCTGTAGCACTCACCTTACAGAGCCTTGGAAAGAGACTTAACTATCAGCATACTTTCTCCCATCCACATCACTGGCTGACTGGCTGATGAGCTGGGGTCTTGGCTGCCCTTGGCTGCTCATTCATCTCTGGCTTTTGCTGGTGCTTCAGAGTAAAGATGTCTCTCTGTGGAGAAAAAAAACACTCCAAAGATATGTTTATCTTTAGGCCATCTCTCCTCTGGTGTGTCCCCCATAAAACCCCTGAGGTTCAAGGTAAATGTTTCCAGTCCTCTGCACCAAACACTGTTCTTTTCTTTAGAGCCCATTTTGCTTGAAAGGACATCATTTAAAGTCGGGAGGAGAAAGGAGGGAAGAGATTCAGTGTCCAAGTCCATTTGGATGACTGAGCATCTCTTAAGTACTTCAGCCAAAGCACTCAACATCTACTACTTGGGATATTTTTTTTGTTAACAGTAAAAGGGGTCAAATGTTTTACCATGCAGTTGAAACCTTTGTGTATTACTCAAAGCTCAACTCCTAGAGGAATGACAAATCAGAAGCTGTAATGATAAACTGAATTCTGGCTACAAAATAAAAAGCAAAAGTCTGTGTTGCTTTTTTTCACTTTGGATATAAATCCTCTGGACTGAACAGCCCTTGCCAGGCACCGTGTAAAGTTTTTTCCTAAAATAAGATGACAGGGGTCAGGGGCCCAAGCTAAGCCGATTAGTGCAGCTAAAGCTGTATCACATTGCCACAGTGGGGTCATATGATTAATCACTGGGGTAAATATTTAGGAAGCTTCCCAGGGAAGGGGAGTAGATGGGACAGACCATAGAAGCCAGGGAAAATGGGCAACTGGGGTGTAGCTAAGGGAGGGTCTGCTACCATTCGCCTGTCGTAATACAGATCAAAAAAGCAGGGGTAGCTTTGCTTTAAGTTCCATCTCCCCTTTGAACACCTGTTTTGCTCCACTGACCCAGGACTCCGGATCACCTTCACTGCAAGGCAGCATTTTCAGCAGGCAGGACAGGGAGACATCAAGGCAGTCCCTGTCATTCTACAACCATGTCCCACCAGGCTTTGCCAGTGCCGGTCAGCCCTTCTCCCCTCTCCTGGCAGCTGGGGACAGCATGGTGCCCACCGCAGACGGGCAGCACGCTCATCAGTGAGTCAAATGGGCTCTCCATGGGCTTTGACTTTCCCATAGGCAGCATGGGACCCTCCAGGAAAGGGCATGTGGGCTGGGAAGTTTTGCAGGGGCTCTGAGCAGCCCCCAAACCTTGCTGGCATGGGAGCAGTGTGCAAGGGAGCGGTACCAGTCATGTTCCCCGACCCTTCCCTCCACTGCTACCTCCTCCTGTGGGAATAAAGGTGGAGAGGAAACAAGCTGTGCTAAAGTAAACACTCATTTGCATATACAGCAGGCACCTCCTGGTGTAACCTGGGGGAGTTTTCTTCCTCTCCCTCCTCCAGCATAGGTGCTTGAGGAGCTAGACCCTGCTCTCAGAGTGGTACCCAGCTCAACTCAGCTCCTGAGTCCTCCTCTGGGGCCAGGCTGCACCCCTCACTCCACTGTGGCTCTGTTAGGGGGGCACTGACTGGCCTCAGGGGCTTCATCCCCTCCACAGCCACAGTAGCAGTCCCCACAGGGCCTTCCCCCACTGGTGGGGTCTGCAAGATGGCCACCCTTCTTCATGGGCAGACCACAAAGCTCACAGAGACCCCTTCCCTGCTGGGCCACAGAGAATCCCCTGAGGCACTAGCTCAGGGCCAAGGGGAACACCCCAAGATGGTGCCTGCCCTAAAATGGCACCCATTGGCAGGCCCAGGAGGGACAAGCGGCACCCCATCCTCCTCTGCTGCCTGACAGTTCAGCGGGGACTGGAGAGGCCTCTGGGCCCCCCTTTCTCCCACAAATGAGGGGCAACATCCTGGGCTTGAACCCAGCCCTTTGTAAGCACAGCCAGGGCCTGGCTCAGCTGCTAACTCGCTCGCTATGAGTCACCCAGAGCCATGATATGAAGGGTTTCCTGAGCTCCCTCCATAATTAATGGCAGCGAAAATGGTAGCTGAGAGGAGCTGAGGGGCAGGCAGGAGAGAGGCATTGCCCATGTGACCACCTCGGGGCCCTGCTGCAGGACCCGGGGGGCCTCCTTCGTCCCGGTGGGTCCTGGGCACCCAAAAGGCATGGGAGCAAAGGCAAGGCCCGAGGATTTAAAAAGATAAACATGAAGGCAAGGAGGCTGTGAGTGATGGAAAGCGAGCACACAGCCATCCTGCAGAACCTGTATTATTAAACAGATGCGAGTGCCAGCTGCCACCTGCCGGGGGTGGGGTGG
>JANZLQ010000031.1:3607588-3676040 GCA_026212715.1 Elanus axillaris | reverse complement strand
GGGGTGGTTGCAGCTATATTGAAAGAAGCACATTAGAACAGGTCGTGTCTGGATGTGGCTGAGGGCTACGCAAACTGTGTTTGCACAAAGGCACTTGGTTGTAAGTCACTGGATATTCTGAGGGCTAAAATCCAACGCAGCAAGCAAAAGCCCTTCCTTAGGAAACCTATTTTGCCAGTTCTTTGAAAATCCACTCAGATAGCTCCTCCAGGAACCTCCAAGCACAGAGCATTAAATAATAATCTGTTAAAATTACCTCCCTCCTGAGCAACTACCTGCCAGTAACACTTCATTGCTATACCTGGGTGTACTGAAACCCAGAAGTCCAAGAACTGCCCGCAGTAACCAAGCGCAAATCTTGTGGCAACCTGTGTCAGGAAGAGTAAATACACTTGCTGCCCAGCTCACAGCCCCCTCGGGCCATACCTGAGCTTTCCAGGCCAAACTGGTGCCTTGAGCTGTAAAAAGGGAGCTGGAAGGGACCTAGAGGAGCTCTTCGCCAAAACAGATGCCGCAGCAGGCAAGCAATTGCTGATGCTAGAGCGGTGCCTGCTGGCCAGCCATATAAGAAGCACTTGGAAATATTTCTACAGAGGATGAACTTGCAGTCAAGTTCAGGAAAAGATTTCTAGGGAAGAGCTGCGTGTCCAGCTCCGCTGTGTTTCTGCCAGAGAGCTGGCATCCAAGTTCCCACCCGTTGCAAATAAGATGCCCTAGTTTTGTGAATCAGTCTGGTATTTCTTTCTATCAGGCCTCTAGCCCCACGCTGTTTCTTGTCTTTCTTTACTCTTTTAAGGTTTTATGACTTTTAAGCCAATCCCAATATAATTGATGACTTCATTACCTTGGTATAACTGATGCAGTTTCAATAATGTAACTCCCTGTGAAAGTTCAGATTCTGGATGGTGTCATCCCAGGAAGCTCTTTAACCTGTCTAATGTTGGATGCTAAAAATGTAAAGCACACCCAAATCACTAAGAGCTTTTGAAAGCTCTGACATTTTACATACCTTTTACATACAGAAACATGCTCAAAATGACAATAATATTACTGTTATGCAAACTGGGTGGAACAGGTGCCAAAACCACTGTCCTTTCACTGACCTTCTGATGTGCTGGGAGAGAGAATTGGTGCTGTGGGAGAAACAGCTCTTGTCACAGAGACAGTGTCTTGGATGCTCGCAAAATGATGAATACAAAAAAGATTAAATCCCAGAGAAATAATCTTCAGAGATATAATGTAGGACTGTTATGCTACCTCCACAGATTTATAACAACGTATTATACTAGACTTTGTCCTCAGGCTAAGGATCTGGAGACAATGGGATATGAACAAAAGAAAACAGGTTGCATATCATGTAATTCCTGAATTTACAGTATGAAAGAAAATAGAATTCTAGCAGAAGATTGGGATTACGTCCCCCTGAGCCTACAGCTCTTCTAGGTAACAACACATGCCTACCCATAAACACACACAAACACACACAGAAAGCCCTGCTTTAAAAGCCTTGGAGTTTAAATGGGCAAGACTGGTACTAGCAAAAGGGATGCATCCATCTCCATGGGTCTCCCAGGACCTGAAACAGTACAGTAAACTCTTGGACACCCAC
Organism: Elanus axillaris; assembly: GCA_026212715.1. Taxonomy (NCBI): domain Eukaryota; kingdom Metazoa; phylum Chordata; class Aves; order Accipitriformes; family Accipitridae; genus Elanus; species Elanus axillaris. The sequence continues at coordinate 3,674,431 of JANZLQ010000031.1, read as the reverse complement.
AGACCCATGTCTTCTCACTGATGGCAGGTGGTGCCGTGTTAGGCAGCCTCAGCTAGGGCTTCCCATTATTCACATTTGTTTGCTATTTTGCCACACTTGAACTGTCAGGCTGACATTTTTACATCCTCAGCAAAACTAGGGCAGATGTAGGTGGGAGGTGGGCAGACAGACAAAAACAACGGTAAGGCTGTTACATGCCTTTCTGAAGAACTGGACATTATCTGTACTGCTGCTTGAGCTCCCCCGTGCTCTGCATAAACCAAAACATTCAGTTGAACACGTATTTAAAGGTAGACACTGGCCAAATGTCTGTCTTGGGCCAGCAGCTGCACAGATTTTAACCATTCTACTGTTTCAGCAAATGAAAGCACCACTCTCCTGACATCCACTCCAGCACAATTTAGTGGGAACTGCTACAACTAGAGAAAATGGATCCCAAACCGTTCACAGCCCCGCAAAAGCACTGATCTACTGGTAAATACAGTAGTAACTTAAACGCTTTCTACTCCAAAAGCTCCAGTGCACTAAGTGGCTAATAATTTACCTCTTTAGCATACTTCCCTCCCCTGTATGAGCAGTGCACAATACACAGATGCACACACATTCATGCACATATACAGAACATAAACATTTGCACAGAAAGCACAAGATTTCCAGACATCATTGGTCTTTACTTAACCAGTCAAAGCGCCAGCTTGTACAGCTCATTTATAAAGAACTGTTCTCCTGAATGCCCTGTTACTTTTTCTAGCAGAAGGGGAGGACAAGAGGACAGGGAACACCATCTTCTCAGCTGCCTAAACGCACGGAATTTCACCCAAACAGAATTCATACATGGATCACCATGCTGAAGCTTTTAGTGGGTTCCCTGGGTCCCCATGTGTGCAACAGATCTTGCTAGTAGCTTGTAGCTGCAACTGAAGGTGAACAGGGCTCTACCTTAACCATACAAAGACCCCAAGACACACAAGCACGCAGGAAAGCCAGGACTTAGTCGTGTATGCTCCCTAATTCGTGACACATCTGACAGATTTGGTCATAATCTCACTGTGCATCAGTTTGTCCAAATGTAAAATGGGGACCATACCACCATCTGTTTTAAAGGGTAGAAAATTTGTTTGTGAAATGGTCCGATGCTATGGTGTGAATACATAACTCAAAAAATATCTGAAAGTGAATTACTTTAAAGTACACCTTGGATTATGCCTAAAAGAAAACACCAGGGGGCTATACAAAGTTAATGCAAAAAAAAAAAAAAAAAAAAAAGTTGAAGCAGGATTCATTTACTACCAGTGACAGGAATCTCCTGAAAATACTAGTCTATTTTCAGAATGCATTAAGTGCAGGAGGAATAAGGGAAGATTGTGCAGAAAATCTTGAATTCAGCATTCTCTGATCTTTCAGTGTTTGATTTTGCTGCTACAATGAACTTATGTCCTAATTTATTTGGCTCCAGAAATAGAGAATTGAAAAACAACCAGATGGTAAATAATTATTAATATGGAGCACATTACTAATTATTACAATGTTTTAGTTCACCATATACGTGTTACCACTGTGATACCATAGTGATTAGAAAAGGCATATTAAATGAATTCTGGCTGATATACTGCAGAGTTGAACCAGAAGACTTTACATTTAACTGGTGCTGTTGAGCAAAATTCATGATTCAGAACCATGACGGAGCCAAAGAACAGTAAATAGTCTGGCTGCATTCCATGCACTGACATATTTGGGGATCATATAACAGTGGTCCCAAATTAGGTATTATTTCACTTGACTGTTTTTTCCCTGCTAGATTGGCCACAGCAACCAACCAGGTCCACACTCACTGGAAGCCAGAGGAACTTTTCTCAGGACACTGGCACACTTCAGAGCAGATGTACTTTAGCAACCATGCAAGGACATTGAGCAATAAAACCCTGTATAGAAGTCGCTCCACTCCTCAGTAGTAAAATTCTGCTGCCCTGGTAAAATTTTTCTCTTCCTGCTGTTGAGGGAGAAAAGAAAAGCGGTGGAGATGGGAAGTAGAAGGGTCCTCAGAGTCCAGCACATAAGCACAGGATACCAGCAGTCTACATGTAATGGGAAATGTGATCTGCAGCATCCCCGGGTCACAACATCTTTTTTACAAGGAACAAGTCCCCCACCCCCATGGGCTGGCCCTCAGCCAAAGATGCCTCTAACCTCAAAGTCCTACAGCCAGCTCCTTACAGTTTTCTACCTCTCAAATCCAAACTTTGGCCCACCCTGCCTGTTGACCTTGCATTACCCTAAATCATGATACTACTGCTGAGATCATTTCCGCCAAGGGTCCAGGCCCCTCTTTCTGATGTTCTAAGGATAACAGAAAACATTGCATGTCTTAGTTAATTTCTAATTCGTCTAGAAAAAATAAAAAAGAAATACTGGCCCTTGAAAACACCTGCAACAAACCATCCCACAGGGTAAGCCACATCCACACTCATCAAATGTCCTTTGAGTAAGCGGGCAGCAACCTGCCTCCTACAGCTCTTAATGCACAACAGCTAATCCATAGGTGATTCATCTTCAGGAGCCTTTTTCTCTTCCTCCAAATCAATGGCCTTCCTTAGAAAACTTTCCTCTCCACACAGCAGAGGGAACTTGGGAATAATCCCCTACACTGCCAAGTCCTACCCCAGAGCAAGTCCTGCCCCATCAGAGCAACAGGACTCGGACACATGGAGCTTCAGACTGCCACTCTGGCACCTAAAGCTTCTCACCTTTTTTTCAAACATTTTCTCACCAGGACAATCCTCTGGCTTGAGTGACAGACATCATCACCACCAAGGACTTTCCTTGATTAGTTAAATTATTTAGGTTAGCTTAACATTTACTTAAAACTGAGAACCTGCAACTGGAACTGAAACTTCTGAATATGTAATTCTCAACCAGAACTAGCAGGGAAATGCTGGTATCAATGGAATGGCATGGCTCCTCTGTTGCCAGACTGCAGGACACAGCCTACTGCAGCATAAGGCAAGCACTTCAAGGGATCATTCTGGGATGAATTTACCCTTGCAGCCCCAAAACTCAGTCTGTTTTGCTGTACTCTACACAGAATTTCTGGACCTTATTTGCACTTACCTCCACTTACCATTCATCGCTCAGTTCCCCTCTGCTCCATCTTCCTGGTCCACCTCTCCACTCTCTTCTCCGCACTCTCCCCCAAGAACCAAACAAAGATCAAAAACGCATACTCAAAGAACAAGGAATCCCTCAATGAAGAGGAATGGCAAACGAGCACAACAGGATACAACAGAAGAGGAAAACACAGTCTAAATGGGAAACCTGAGATTTATAAGGCTAGGAATGAATTTTTCTAAGTAGAGAGGCACAGTTTCTCTCTAACTGCTAGAAAATACTGGCAAGTTTTGGGACTCATAGGCCCATCCTCAGATATCCAACAGGGATGAAGCAGAAGCTCCATTATACCCAAGTTTTGGCCCAAGTTTTATATTTGAGTCATATAAAACTTGGCAAAGTAGGAACTTAGATACATCCTTGGGCATAGGATACACTGATTTCTCCCATAACTGCACTAGTTAAGCCACAGTGGCTCACATGGTGCCCCATGGTCAACTCTACTCACCACCTTCTAAGGAGGAAAGTCTCCCTGAGGTCAACCCTACAGCAAAGCTCCTCAATTTTGTTCACATGCTCATTAGGGTCTATAGAAACGTTTCATGTCCTTGTACCTACACCAGAGCCCAAACTCCACCCAAAGACAGCGAGAGCATACACGCTCACCTCGCCCTTGCTGCTTTGGGTGTTAAATTAACCTGCTACTGCTTGAAGAGCATCGCAAACTTGTGTTCCAGCAGCAGCCTGCCATGCAGGGTGTACATCACCTCCTTCCAGACTGCCGGGTGTTATCAACTCCTGGTTTTAAGGCATAGAAACAAGTCTGCTCAAAAGATAACCGTGTTGTCTGTTGGTGTTCCTGCTGACCCTACCTTTTGCTGCAGTCCTGCTCCTGGAAGCCAGTCCTGACAACCCTGCCTATGGAGCTCCATATGAAGTTAGCTCTTGGGCACCAACAAAGGCTCTTTCAACTCACACACCTGCTTTCACACTGTAATCTATTAGAGATTCTTCCAAACAGTTGCACAGCCAATGATAAAGTGAGGATGGTATAACTTTTCAACCAGCACAGCTAGATCCAGGACAGGGTGTTTGCAAACAACTGAAAGCTAGCTGGTGCATGTCAGCACAACACAAGGCTGCCTTGACAACTGTGGTTTGAGTTTTATGCCCAAAATCCACCAAATCAGTTCTACACCAGCACTTGACTCTGATCTCATTTATTCTGGGATAAATGAGGAGCAGGATTTCCTGCAGGCACTGCTTCCATAGGATAAAGCTAATATAAAGAAAAGGAGTCAGGACCAAGGAATCAACCGGGATGTGTCCTGTGAGCACAAGTACTTAATAGCAACTTGTACTCACTGTGAGTTTCTGTTAGCAAAAATCAGGTCTCAACATCAACATGAGCTTGGACTTCGGCGGGTCGGAGGGCAGGCTTGCTTCCTGGAATACAATCAGCATCTCCTGGACTCAAGTTGTACACAAGCCAGAAGTAACTGTGCATCTCAAGTAAGCTTCTACTCTTTGTTATTGAAACCTGCCTATTTCTGCATTCACTGCAAAATAAGATTGAACACCAATTTTTCACGGAAAATAATTTTAATTCTTTTTTAGTTATTGCACAGGAGACGTTTGGAGAGAGGGACATGGGGAATGGCACTGCAAGTGCTGTCACCAAAACTGGCAGGAAGTCAGGCCAATTTATTTTCCCAAATGTCTGGCTTCACATCCCTACAGAAAAAATAAATAAATAAATCTACCCATCATAAAACCCAAAGAAAACAACAATACCAATAAAAAAGCCCTGAGCTTCACTTTTGCTTTGAAAACTGCAAAGTCTATACTTCTACCAGTGGGTAGAAGTTTCTCGTGCACGGCACACTTTGCAAAGTGAGTGGGTGAAAGCAGGCAGCAAGACACCATAGAGCCTGTCGTTCTCAGTCTTATGTCAGCCTGCCATATATGTGGTTTTTTCTACTTCTGATAAAGCTCCAAAATTCCATGAATTATGCTGAAGACTTCCAGTAACTGTTGTTAATTAACCACAACTGCTTACTATACTTGAAGGCTATTGCTTTTTGCTTTGGAAACAAAGTCAGTACCAGGTGTCAAGGAATTTTCAAACCCACACCCTATGTGAGACTTTTGCATGCTGTTCAGTATTAAATTGCACAGGATGAATGCAGTGTATTAGATGAACTGGTATAGTTTCTGAGAGCAATTTCCCCAGTTCCTCAAAAAAAAATCATTTATTTTGACCATTATTTCTCGTATCAATAACAGAAAGCAAGCCTTTGTCCAAGCAGAAAAAGAAGCTACAGGTTTACCCTTACCACAGTACACAACAAAGGACATCTGTGTGTGGAAACTTGTTACAAAGTTACTAAGAAGTAGACACCATCATCCTGATAAACCTGTTGAAGGTGCAATGGAGAAGGACACTTTGCTCAGGAGCTGTGACTTAAAAATACATACATAAAATAAATCACTTGGGGTTAAAGATTATTTTGGGGATCAGTTACTGACTTTAAAGATTATATAAAAAGTGTAGGTATATATTACAAAAAGATATGGCAAAGCTTTTTTACATATTAACAAGGTGGTGTTTTTTTAATAAATCAGGAGCAAATATTTACAGACAGCAGTAGAGGTAAGGTGGTCTAGCTCTAACAAAAGATCCTGTTGAACACTCTTGCACTGCAGCTGCAAAGCACAGAAGAAATTGTGTGAGTGGAAGTAAACAACTAAATGGTATGTGTATCAATAAGGGAAGATCTCAAGTTTTCTGTAGGGTTTGTACTTCCTACAACAAGGCAGGGTATGGGCATAAGTCACCTGTGATCATTCTCATACTGTAGAAACTGTTAGTTAGGTTTCACTACCAGAAAAGCCACACAGGAATAGCTTAAATGTCCTACAGAGCTGCCTAATGTAAAATCTTTGTCAACAGGCTAGCCAAACTCATTAGGAAAGCTCTGAAGTAGGAATGATGGGAAGGGAGATCACAACCCACAGTTAAGTAGTAGTGGATAGGGTTCCAAAGTAAAGGGTACAGGGTGACAGGAACAAAATGGACCTCAGAAGAAAAAAAACCAAAAAATTTGCAAAAGGAGGTATGAAAGTACATGCACAAATGCATGCAGCACAGAAATCAAGCAGAAGAATTACAGTTCTCGACAAGTTCACAGAACTACAACATTGTTAGAGTAACAGACATGGCAAGCCAGCTTGCATGACTGAAGCACTGGAGTGGATGTGTAGAAGCTCTAAAGGTAAGTCATGGAGGTAGGAGGAGAAGACAGGCCGCCCCCTCTGTGAAAGAGTGGCTTGAATGTATGGAACTTTGATCCAGAGCAGGTGACAGGCTGGCTGAGAGCTCGTGGGTCATGATCCCAGGAAAGGCCAGTGATCAACATGGTTGGACCATGCTATAACACCACCAGATCGGGGTAAGAAAGGAGGTAAAGGCTTTTCTAAACAGCTCAAGGAAGTCTGACTCACAGACTGGCACATATGAGAGAACTTCTGACATCTGCTGGAAAGGCAAGGCAACAATTCAGGCAGTCAGGAAGATTTCTGGGCAGCATCAGGGCCAACTTCTTCACACACAGGCTACCAGATGCACCAGCAAGGATTTATGTGCGGCTGTATCAGCTGCTCATGAACAGAAGAGGACTAGATAGGGATGTGATCACAAATGGCTGCCTTGGCTGTAGTGACCAAGAAACAGCTCTAAAAATCCTGAGAGGAATGAGGAAGGTAAGCATCAGTGTACAGGCCCTGCACTTTCAGAGCACAAATTTCCGCTTATTTAGGATGATGGTAGGCAGGATTTCATGGGAGACAGTTCTGAAGAGCAAAGGAGCTCAAGAGAGCCATCAGGCCTCTAAGGAGGACTTTCTCCAAGCATGAGCATAGGCCATCCCCATAGTCAAGAAAACAGGCAGGCAAATCAGAAGATCAGCTTGACTAAGAAGGGAGCTCCTGACAGGGCTCCAGTGCAAAAATTGCTTATATGAGACATGGAGGCAGGGGCAGGTTCATTCATTTTTAGAAAGCACCAAAAGGTCAACCTGGACTTCTACAGGCTGGTCAGTCTCACTTTTGTTCCTGGGAGAATCATGCAACATGTCCTCTTAAGACACATTTCTGGGCTTGTGAAGGGGAAAGTGGTTGGGAACAGTCAGCATACATTTAACTAAGTGTAAATCATGCCTAATCAACCCAACTGCCTTCTATAATGATGAAATAACTAGATCTATGGATGAGTGGAAAGCAGTACTTTTATACCTTGTCTTTAGCAAGGCTTTTGACACCATCTCCCACAGTATTTCTGTATCCAAGTTAGAACATTATGGCTTGAATGGGCAAACTACGTGGACTGTTGGATGGATAAGGAATTGGGGGGATGGTCATGTCTCAAGTATTAGAGTCAATGGCTCAATGTCCAAGTGGAAACCAGTAATGAGCGGTGTCCCTCAAGGGTCTGCACTGGGAGCAATACTATTTAATATTTTAATCACTGGCATAGATAGTGGGATTGAGTGCACCCTCAGCAAGTTTGCAGATGACACCAGGCAGAGTGGTGCTGTTGATACACTTGAGGGAAGGGATGCCATCCAGAAGGACCTCAACAGGCTTGAAAAGTGAGCCCACGTGCACCTTATGAAGTTCAACAAGGCCAAGTACAAGGTCTTGCTTGTCAGTCAGGGCAATCACTAGTATTAATACAGGGTGAGGGATGAATAGATTGAAAGCAGCCCTGTGGAAAAAGACTTGGATATACCAGTGGACAAAAAATTAGGTATGAGCTGGCAATGTGCACTTGCAGCCCAGAAACCCAATTGTATCCTGGGCTGCATCAAAAGCATGGCCAGCAGGTCAAGGGAGGCAATTATCTCCCCTGATTCTGCTCTTGTGAGACTCCACCTGAAGTATTGATCCCAGCACAAGAAAGACATGGACCTGTTAGAGTGGGTCCAGAGGAGAGCCATGAAGATGATCAGAGAGATGCAACACCTCTCTTGTGGAGAAAAGCCGAGAGTTGGGGTTGTTCAGCCTGGAGAAAAGGTGGCTTCGGGGAGACCTTACTGTGGCCTTTCAATACCTAAAGGGGGCTTGTAAGAAAGACAAAGACCTTTTACCAAGGCCTGTAGTGACAGGACAAGGGGCAACAGTTTAAAACTGAAAGAGGACAGATTTAGGTTGGACATAAGGACAACATTTTCTACAATGAGGGTGGTGAGACACTGGAACAGGTTGCCCAGAGAAGCTGTGGATGCCCCATCATTGGCAGTGTTCAAGGCCAGACTGGACGGAGCTTTGAACAACCTGATCTAGCAAAAGATGTCCTTGCCAACAGCAGGGGGTTGGACTAGATAATTTTTAAAAGGTCCCTTCCAACCCAACCTGTTCTATGATTCTATGGTAAAGAACTGGTTGGATAATTGGGCTTAGATGGTAGTGGCTAACAGGTCGTACTCTTCCTGGATGGCTGAGACAAGTAGAGTACTACAAGGGTCTGTGCAGGAACTGGTCCCATTTAACATCTCCATCAGTGGTCTGGAGGAGGGGATAAAGTGCAGTATTGTCAAGTTTGCAGATGACACCAAACTGGGGGAATCAGTCAACGTGGTAAAGGGCTGGGCTGTCAGAGAGACCTAGACAGGTTAAAATTAAAAAAGGACAAATGCAAAGCTCTGGGAAAGAGGAACCACTTGCAATGATACAAGCCAGGGTCTGGCTGACAGGGGAGCAGTTCTGCTGAAAAGAAGCAGGGGGATCTCAGTAAACAGCAAGCCAAATGTAAGCCAGCAGTGTCCCCTGGCACCAAAGATGGCTAACAGCATCCTGGGCTGCATTAACAGGAGCTTAGCCAGTAGGTTGAGGGTAGTGATTGTTCCCCTCTACTCAGCAAACATTAGACCACATTTCGAGTATTGCATCCAGTTTTGGATCGCTTCAAGAAGACAGACATCAATAAAACTGGAGCAAGTTCAGTGGAGGGCTACCAAGATGGTCAAAGCACTTGTACTGTGAGGAGAAGCTGAAGGCACTGTACTTGTTCAAGCCTGGAGAAGAGTAGGCTTTGGGAGGGTACCTAACAGCAGTGTTCTGCCAACTCCAGGAGACAGCAATCTTGGAGAATATTTGTCTGGGGCATTGAGTTCCAGCTGGAGAACTAAGACTAGCAAATGCAAACTTCCATCCATCTGGAATGGCTGAAGGATGAGATGTCTTTCTTCTAACTGTAAAAATGTACTGATCCAAAATTGCACAAAAAGTTAGTTTTTGATTTATCTACATTCATGTCAATGGATATGACTTTGTTAATTTCCAAATATAATTTATAAAAAAGACCTTAGCCCTTCAATTTGTGTAAGTAGAACACTGTTTGCTAAAACCAGATACAAAACAATACCAAAGATTTTGTCCATTTTTCAACCTATTTTCCTTCTGAGAAAAGAAGAATAGGTGCTGGAAACAGCTCATCTAGTCTTCAAAGCGCTTCTTCATGGATGACTTCAGTGCTCATGGAAAACCTCCAAGAAAAAAGATAGCATCTCCTTCACCATTGAATTCTACCACTTCTCTTCCATTGTTTGCTTATGATTTAAGATCTGAAGCAAAAGCAAAAGAAAAGCACACAAGTAAATTATTATGTCTTCTCTTCTAGAAATGAACTGGTTATACAAGAATACGGAGGGCTTTAAATACTAATAAAGTGTGAAAATTAATTAAGACATTGTCACATGATTCAAAACAATCCAATTACAGCAGCTATGCAACCTGTGGTATATGATAGCCACTAGCCATTTTACCCAAATTATTTGTTTATGGCTAGATACATTCTTCTGCAACTGGAGCAGGTTAAGAACATTTATCACTTACTGCCAGCCACTGGCTAAGCAGCTGGTAACCAATGAGGCTGCTCTGACTCCATGACTTTAGATCACATAACTAGGCAAAGATACCACTTCCGTGCAGAAGTTCAGGTCTATCATCTCAGTATCAGCTGTGCACCACACATGCATGTCATGCTGCTGCTATTTCTCCCACACAGTAATGGCAGGTGCTTTTGAATTTTACTCATTTGAGGATTACAGACAGATCTCTTACTTGACAAGCAAGGAAACTGAAGGCAAAGGGAAGTTACAGTGCAGAAAGTTAGAATCCAGCAAGTTCAAGATTACGTGCCCAACTTAACTCACTGCATGCAACATGCATTAACCTCTAACCAGGCTGATTTCCAATAAAGCATACACAAGGTCCACTTACATCAGTGCTTCCGTCTTGGTGCACACAGAGCAACAGTATAAGGGGAACCAACTGGATGTGCCAAGACACTGTGTCATTCAGTTTTTGCTCCTATTTTGGCAGCACTGTCCCTCCCTTTCACTAGTCTCTAGCTCAGCATCACTCCAACCTAGGATAAGATGCTGAGACAGTCTAGGAGAGCAGCGTATGGTGACACATATTAGTCATCTCTGTAGACAATAAGAAAGAGAAAGATGTCCCTAGTCTGGTTCTCACAACATTCCTGGATAGGCCTGAAGTATTTTTATGATTTGTATCTTTAAAATCCAAGCAGGTTTACTGCTTTGCCTACGGCTGACTTAAACCACCTTGATGACAAGATGAAAGAAAGTGACTGAGAAGCCAGCCTGGGGGTGTGTGGGGGTGTGGTGGGATGTGGGGGTGGCTGCTATTTGCTTGTGTCTATGCAGTGAGAGGGTCTGAATATGAAATTAGTGCTCTCCTCTCATTTTAGAGCTGTGAAGATAGGCATCAGGTTTCACACTCCCCACAACTTGCAAAAAGTTCTGTCCACACACAGCTTGCAAGCAGCATCAAGGAAAGCACAGCTACATCTGATGCCTTGACATGACATAACTACATAACTATTTCAGATGCTAAACCTTTAAGCATGACGTAGGAGCACAGTTTAGCCAAGTAAGTAACCCTTGAAAAGCAGCATGTCCTGTAGGCCAGGAATAATACAGTAACTGACTTCATTTGGTCATCAATATTACTCCTTGGCAACTAACAGGATCTGACTCGGTTATTACAAGATACCACAGCTTCCTCCCCAGCTATACAGCACAGTTTCAAGTCTGTTTCCTTGTTTCATGACAATTTTGCTGGCAGTTTCATCTGCATTGCAGAGTCATCACAGTTTCTTATACTCAGTCCTAACTCCCTCCCACCATTCCACTCATCCATGTTTTCTCGCATTTGGAGACTTTCCCCCCTGTCTTTTTGACATTGTCTTCAGAAAATATCTGAATGTGATTGTTTGGCTGGTAATTCAAGAGAAGAATGAAACCTGGCAGAACAGAAAACTCTGCAGCGGTAAGGTGCCACTAGCTTCCATATTTCTGTGCATTTTGAGAATTTTTAAATGGATTATCTGCATCAGTGGTCTCCAAAGTGGGGTGTGCGCATGGCAATCCATTGCGGTACAGGAAGAAAACATATTTGGACCATTAATAAATTTAAAATGCTGTTTACATCATCCCTACCTCACCCTTTTTTAAATTCTATTTTGTGCATATTTTATAATGTACATAATAATTGAGTACAGTAGCACATGCATATAATTTATAAATAAACAGACATAAATTGGGTACGTATATTCAAAATATTTTACTGATGTGGTGCACAATCAAAAAAGTTTGGAGACCACTGATCTACAACACAAAAAGCAGAAACCAGTATGAAATGCCCATATTTACAGCACTTAACTAAGGGCTATATGACAGACAAAACAACATTCTTCCTTTTCTTTTGAGGAAAATAAAATTGTTTTCAGTCAATCTGCAAACATCTTTTCTTACCAAACAAAAATGCTTTGATACACACTGGCTTACAGTACAAATTTTCTTTTTAAACATTTAAATCCAATAAAAAATTTTAAACCAAGAAGTTTCTGGTGACTCAGTTAATAAATTGGAAACAAAACCTTTCATAGAATCATAGAATATCTCAAGTTGGAAGGGACCTATAAGGATCACAGAGTCCAAATCCCAGCTCCTCTCAGGACTACCTGAAACTAAACTGTATGACTAAGAGCATCGTCCAGAACTCCTTGAACACAGATGTTTTACTTGTTTATTACTTTTAAATTAGCTATGTTCTATGTAGAACAACCAGTACTGTCAAAGGCTTCAGCTCTGGGAAAGCAGCTCATGCCCTGTACCACCAGACTCATTCTCAGTTAAACTACAGCTGTTCTACAGCATGCTGAAAGTGCAGCAAAGCTTTATGGTGTGAGAAAGTAACAGCTTCATGCAACACATACTTCATATGCACATCTCAGCCTGTCCTGTTATCACTGCGACAGCCCCCCCCAGCCCTTTTCCCTGTCTTCTGCCGTTCCTTCTCCCTTTGAATCCACCGCTGACCAGCATCCCATCTCCTCCAGTATGTCAGCCCAGTACTTATCAAAGCCCTTGATAATCAGATTTAACCTATTAGTCCAGCAGAAGACCAGCCAGATTTTTCTGCTGGGTCAGTTTCCTGCTACATGAGGTAGTTAAACTGGCTCACAGAAGGGTGTGATGAACATCAGAGCTAGTCCAAAGAGCAAGACCCCCACTTTTAGTGATAGTAAGTGGCCAGATTGGCTCAAGCCATCCTACAAATTACAGTCAACATGGAACAATTTTCACCCATTCACAGGAAAGATAATGCTCCCTAGAGTCAGAGTAAAGCATGCTTGATCTACAGTAAATTACAGCAAGTCTCTCAAACCCAGGTAAGCTGATTGCCCTCATTAGATGGATTCAAAGTTCAGCAACAGTTCTCAGTATCATCTTAGTCTGTTTACGCTTTGCAGACACACCAGCAATGAGAAAGTTTTATTACATATTTACCTACAGTCTTACTTCTGAAAATCTTACACAACTCCAGTGAAATTCTTTCTAAGCAGGTCATGCACTTCCACTATATCCCTTGGGAATTGAGAAATTCATTATTATTGATGACAGCTGATTTCACTTCTCCATGCTGCCACTGAATCTGCTAGGTTGGGGAAATTACTTCTATCTCCACCACCTGGCTGTCATGAAGACCAAAGACTTTGAGATCTAGCACTATGCTACAGCTTCAACTATTCTGCCTGGAACCTTCCTGTTTCACAGGTAGGATCTTTGGATTTTCTACAGGTAAGTGTTCAGCAGGGTTTTCTGCAATACTACCAGGTGCTTTGGAACCCAAACTTGAGTGTAGTAATTGCTCTCTTGGCAAGGGCTTGGCCTTTCTGTGTTCTTTTCCCCATTTAGATGCCTCAGTAAGACTTTCCACTATAAACTAAAGGTCAATGATCCCAGCTCCAAACCTTTGACCTTTAACACTTCTTGGGAATCACTGTGTGAAATTAATTAGTAACCAGAGTGAAACCAGGTAGCATTCCATAGGCTTCCTCTACTCTAGAAAAATTCTACAGAAACAGCATTCTGGTCTGGATGGGTGACAGACCAATGTATGCCCTTGCCTGTGCAGTATATTAAAGGACAGGCCTTATATTCTTCTGTTACCAGATTTGGGACAGGACTAATCTAAGTTTTGATATTCTTCATGTTGATGTACTCCAAGAGGCAGCTGTGTGACCTCACAGATGCACTGGTCTGCACACACACCATAGGAAATAGCCTGAGAGGGCAAAACAGCTTTGGAGACAAGTAAATGGAGGCCTGCTATGCCCCCATAGTAAATGCAGCATACAGAACTGATGACTGAGTAAAGATTCTAACTATTTAATGGAATATGAAACAATTGTTGCAAAACATTGTATCTTTGCAGACTGAATTTCACTAATAACCATAAGATGTAGTGTCGATCAACTATTCTCCCACACAGAATAATAATCAGATTTCTCATTCCATGTGTCACCCCTCAGGCCCACTGGTCTGTTTATTTAGAAGAGCTTTCCCGCCATGTCCATGTAGGTTTAAAAAACAAACCACAAGAAAAACACAAATTAAGTAAACTCTCCATTCTTAGTGACTGAAGAAAACCCAAGCAATAAAAAACCCCCAACTTCAGTGTTACACAGTATCCCTCTACTTTGATAGGATGTTCAACAGCATTCATAATTAACAAGGTAGAACTGCAGTTCAGAAACCTACTGACACAAAAACATACTGCCTTACTGACACCTCAACCACTACAAGCCTTTATCACTTGTTAAGGCATGGAATAAAGTAAAAGTGCAAGCATGAGCAAGAGGCATGTTATTAATGAACGTTAGTAAACTTTAATCCTACAGTTTTAAGCTGGCTAAATCAGTCTTCTGAGCACTTCTATCACAAAAATCTGATTCCCTAGCACACATCACACACACGTGTGCCCACCACACACACATCCCTTCCCTCCTAATAACTCCCATTCTGTTTTCTACTTGAGCAAAAGGGTCAGGGTCATACACAGCCTGGCCCAGCACTACAACTCCCAGCCTCCATGCCAGTCTGCTCACTCTCCCAAGACATAGGGAGCTTGCTTCACTCTTGCATACCTTCTTTACTGCAGCTGGGAGAGGTGCTCAGGTGCTCCCCATTTCCACCTCCTGCATCCTGGGTCACTTCGGCAAGGAAAACAGGCCATACTCAGACAATCCTGGAGCTCACAACACTCCCCCTCTCTCGCCCAGATGAATCAAGAGTAATCTTACTGAGAGCTGGGCCATTTGTTTGGTGTCTGAAGAGATCACAAGACAACTACAGTCCGCTGCCTTACTCAGATTCAAGGTACTGGCTATTGCCTAAGAATGAGTTACTAGCTACAACTCAACACGTTGCCAACATCATCAGCTAACACCAGAAAGCCAACACCTTTCCCCAGGACAGCTCCCCACCACAGAACAGGCACTCACCTCCCTGAGTTGCACCATGGTTAACTGCACACTCAGATGTCAGGGTGCTGTTCTGCATGGCAGAGACTTCTGAAAGAGATCACAGGAGAGCTACAATGCTATGGAGTGTATCTCACTGCTTAACTTCACAGTGGTATCAGTAATTGCTTAGAAATGAGTCACCAGCGACAATTCATAAGACACACAGAATCACTCAGGTTCACTTGGAGAGGGAGCCCAGGAGGTCTCCAACCCAACACCCTCCTCAAGGAAAGGTCAACATTCAGTTCTAGACATTTTGTTCAGGACTTTCTCCAGTCAGGTCTTAAAAACCTCCAAGGGTAGAAACTCCATGATGACTCCATGCAGCCCATCCTAGTGATTAGTTATGCTTAAAGGCAGAAATCTTTTTCCTCACAGCCACACTGAACCTACCCTGCTTCAATTTAGGACCATCACCTTGATATTGTTCTAATACATCTTAGTAAACATCTTGGCTCAGCTTTCTTATCGATATGCCCGTAGGTATTGGCAGCTGTTCTTCGGTACCCTGAAAGCCTGCTCTTCTCTGGGGTTGAACAAGTCCAGCTTTTTCAGCCTCTTCCTCAGAGGAATTGTGCTCCAGCCTCTGACCACGTTGGTGGTACTCTGCTGAACTTGCTGAAATTTATCAGCACTTTTCCAGCACTGGATGGGCCACAAACTAGATGTAATACTCTACATGTCATTTAACAAGTGCCAAGTAACACAAAATAATCACTTGTTCAATCCACTGGCTTAAGCACACCTTAAAACAGCCTAGGATGCTATCAGTCTTCTTTGCTGCCAGGGAGCACTGTTGACTCATAGCATCCTGCCCATAAGGACTCCCAGGTACCTCTCAGCAGAGCTGCTCCCCTGCCAGTCAGTGCCCAGCCTGCAGAAGTGCAGGGTGTTCGTCCATCCAGGTGCAGGATCCTGCACAGCCCCTACAGAATTTCATGAGGTTCATGCAGGCCTCTACCTCTCCACTTCCCTCCGATGACAATCCTGCTCTCACACTGGTTTGACTGCACTCCACATTTTGCTGTCATCTACAAACTCAGTGACACTATTTTCTGTCCCTTGGCCAGGTCACCAAAAAAACAGACCTCTGCAGTACTCCACTTGCCACCAGCATCCACGTGGAGTACAACCCATTAACCACTACCTGCAGGCTTGACAATCTAGCAAGTTTTTTACCCATGCAGACAGACATTCACCCATACTAGGACATCCCAACTTAGGACTCCAACAATGCTGAGGGACACTGCATAAAAAGCTTTACTATAGTCAAGGTATATGACATCTGTTGCTCTCCCCTGATCTGCAGATCTAGTCATTTCATCCAAAAAAGCTTGTCAACTTGGTCAACTGTGATTTACGCTTACTCCCAGTCACCACCTTTCTTCTGTGGCCAAAAGCACGTTCCAGGAAGACTTGCCCCATGACTCCCCAGGGATGAAAGTGAGCCTGACTGACCTGCAGTTCCACAGATGGACCTGTTAGCCTTTTTGGAAGATAGCTGCAATGTTTCCCTTCTTCCAGTTGTCACAGATCTTCCCCTTTTGAAGGTGATGAAGAACATCCTCATAATGACATCTGCCAGCTCTTATAGCAACCCTTGTATCAATCAGATCCCACGGACTGGTTTGGGCCAAGGTTTCTCCAGCAATCCCTGATCTGACCCTCTTCCATTACTAGCAGATCCTCTCCTCCTTGAACCTACCTCTAGGTAAAAACACCACAGAGGCTATAAAAAATGGAGGCAAAGGTAGCACTCAGTATCTCAGCATTATCTGTATCTGGTATCAGAGAATCAGATAATGGTTGATGTTGGAAGGACCCTCTGGAAGTCATCTTGTCCACCCCCCCTGCTCAAGCAGATGAACCTAGAGAAGACTGCCAAGGATCATGTCCAGACAGCTTTTGAATATCTCCAAGGATAGAGACTCTACAGCCTCTCTGGGCAATGTGTTCCAGAGCTCAGTCACCCTGGCAGCAAAAAAGCATTTCCTGATGTTCAGATGGATCCTCTTACATTTTAGATGGTGTCCACTGCCTCTTGTCCTGTCACTGGGCAACCACTGAGACGAGCCTGGCTCCCTCTTCTTCATTTGCTCCCATCAGGTATTTATACACATTGACGAGACCTCCCTTGAGCCCTCTCTTCTCCAGACTGAACAGTTCCAGCCCTCTCAGTGTTTCCTTGTATGAAAAATAGTATCACAAAATCACAGTGGTTGAGGTTGGAAGGGAACCATAGAAGTCATCTTGTCCTATGCCCTTGCTCAAGCAGGCTCAACTACAGCAGGCTGTCCAGGACCATGACCAGTCACTTAATCATCCTCGTGGCCTTTGCTGAATTCTCTCCAGTAGCTCCGTATCTTCCTTGTACTGAGGAGCCCAGAACGTGACTCCAGGTGTGGCCTCACCAGTGCTGAGTAGACGAGAAGGATCACCTCCCTCACACTGCTGGCAACATTCCTTCTAATGCAACCTGGAATACCGATACCCTTCTTTGCTGCAAGGGCACATTGTTGGCTCATGCTCATCTTCTTGTCCTCCAGAACCCCCAGGTCCTTCACTGAAAAGCTGCTTTTCTGGCTGATTGGCCCCCAGCATATACCAGCACATGGGGTTATTCATCACCAGGTGCAGGATTTTACATTCCCTTTTGTTGACCTGCATGACATTCATGCCAGCACGTTTCTCCAGCCTGTCGAGGTCCCTCTGGATGACAACACATCCACTTGGTGTGTCAGCCATTCCTCCCAGTTTTGTATCATCAGCAAACTTGCTGAAAGCATACTCTGCCCCATCATTCAGATAGTTAATGAAAATGTTAAAGAGGACTGGACCCAGTATTGACCCCTGGGGTACACCACTAGTTACTGGCCTCCAACTAGCATTCATACCAGTGATCACAACACTCTGATCTCAGCCATTCAGCCAGTTTTCAGTGCACTTCACTGTCTGCTTATCTAGCCTATACTTCATCAGCATCAGATATCACTAAATCAATCCCCTGTTCAGCAACAGGCCCATGTTTTCCTCCTTTATTCTTTTACAGATAACCTAGCAGCAGAAGCTGCTCTCATTGTCACATCAACTGTTCCTCCTCACTTAAGTGCTTCATGTAAACACACTGGGGCACTGGAGGCCCCCTTGCAGAGATCTCCCAACAGGCAGCGTTAACCAGAAGACCAGAAGCCAGCACTTCAGCACGGACTGCTACCTGACCAGTGTTCTTGTCTCTCTCTGGGATTTCTTTAAAATTTTTTTAAACCAAATGATCTCCAAAACACACGTCCTTCAAGTCCATATGCTCTGCTGAGGTTATTTCCAAGGGCAGTAAAACCACAAGACTCGCTCTACCCTTAACTACAGCCTGAAAGTTGGTTTACTTTGCTCCTGAAACTCCTGCACAGAGGACAGGTGTTCAGCATTCATGGTACAATTCCCCTCCAATACCTCTATTGAGAAGCATTACACAGAAGTTGCTCTGAGCCTTCAACTCCAAGGAATCCTGGCCAGTTTTCCCACTGGGTCATTAGTACTGACTGCTCCACAGAACAGGCACTTACCTTCCTGATTTACACCACTGTTAACTGTCTGCTTGTCTTTCAGGGAACTGTCCTCCTTGTTCAATTCTTTGTCTGAAAAGAGATCAGAAAAGAGCTACAGTCCCTCAGGAGCACATTCCATTACTTCTTCCCCACACCAGCACATGTCATTGCTCTGTGCTGGCCAGAGCTTAGCAGCACACCTTCTCCTCTGGAATTGTTACATACTGTTCAAGAAACAGAAGGATACAGGTCTTTTTGACTTCTCATCTGGTGATCTACCCATCAACATTTACTGTTACTAAGGCAATAGGTCTTTCTAGGTCAACTGAGGAATGGTAAACTCTGCACTGAGAACATGCTAATAAGCTTTGGATTGTGAAAGGCCATGTGCAAAATTAATTCCTCCCTTCATGTTCCCCTGTTTTAGGGCACCATCTCACATGTTACCTGCTTCAGGCTTTTCATTCTCATAATCAACAGCTTGTGAAGATGTAGCTGCAAGCAAACAGAAATCTTTTTTAGAAATGTGTGTGGAGGTAGCACAATAGTCTGCAAAATATGCAACTCAGCCTTAGAGTGACAGTTTAATTATAACACTTTTAGCAGATACTCCTGAGAACTAGTATGTTATGACACTTTATTGAAGAACTCACAATTAATTTCAACTTCAACTTCCCTCTAGCAACCACTTAAGGTCCCATACCATAACCAACATTATGTATACTTATGCCTACAGCTTTACAAAATCCTTCTGAAGTAGGTTTACTTAAGGAGATAAAGCTGCACAGATTTGCCATAAAAAGCCAGAGACAGCTGAGAAGAGAATCCACATCTCCTTTTTTTACTTCACCTATGTGTTGCACTAACACTGTGACTTTAACTCCCTTCTCTTTGCAGACCTTAAAGAAACTCTAATAGAAACATGGGCCATTCTAAATTAAATTTAAGTGCAATGTCAAAAGGGGGGTGGTGGTGGTTGTTCTTTTTATTTTCTTCCCATCCTTCTCCTTTTTTCACCTTCAAATCCATCTATAGTCTCTAGACTCCAGTGATCTCTGAACCATGGGCTAGAACTACAGCTTTAACAAATGTATGAAAATATCAGAAGAAAAATGAAGCTCTTTATCCAAAATCCTGCTAAAAAGCTTGTAAGACTTTGATATGCTGGGGCATGGTGGGTAGAAAGGGAAGAAAAAACCCCAAACAAACCCAAAACCCTGCTTTCAGAGCACTGTCTCCCTACCTGTGGCATCTCTTCCAGGCCCATCACCAAGACCACGTTTTATAACATCCAAACCCATAAAAACATTAAGAAACTTCAGAAATTAAATTAAAGAACAACTTAAGAAATTAAATTAAACATACAGAAAATCTCTGCAAAGGTGACATAGTAGTTTGCAATTCAAGAAACATCCCGCTCCAGCTTTATGCTAACTCCAGCAGCTCATCTAAAATACCAGATTGAGCATCCCACACGGAGCCACATTAGTTCAATACCAGAACACCCCAACAGGGCACTGAGCTTGTATCTGATGGCGGGAGCTTTGGCCATTCCCCACCAAAACAGTATTTGGTCTGGCAACCTTCACAACAAAGTAGTTTTTAAGAGTCTTCCTCTGTTCTCCCTAATCTGCTTGACTGCCTAGGGGCTGATTTAGTTTGGTTTGTAAGGACAGACTAGAGTGGTCCTGGCAACAAGACGCATATGTGTTAAAGCTGAAACACATTAGCCTCTTTCACCCTTGTGAAAGGAGCACAGACTAAAGGAGTTGTCCCCTTCCTTAGCTGCTCACTGTATAGAGTGATTCACAGACCCCAACACACAGACCCAGAAGCCAGAGAACTGAACAATCTCGCTGCAAATTAAAGAAGTAAAAAAAACCCCCAAAACTAAAACCCTACACCCCAGGAAAACAATGCAGGATTAGAATGGACAGCAGGAGCACAAGTAGAGACCTGGACAGGAAGACAGGAATGCAGACAACCCTGAGAATCTGTACTGCCTGTAGAAGGGCATCACGTAAAGAAATAATGGGTGGGAAGCAGACTGGCAAGTAATGGAAAGAGGTGAGAAGCTCCTCCACTGACTGTCTCCTTCCCTAATCCTGACTGTTACAAGGAGAAGACAGGCCTGCAATGATGTGGAAAAATAACTACACTCTGTAAAACAACTAAGGCCTGAACCTGAAACAAAACTTAACTCCTTTACCTCTCCAATAAAAGACTATACTGCTACAGAGAAAAAATTTAGAAGCCTAGACCAAATTAAAGCAATAGTCTGAATTCCATGTGTTTGTGATACTCTAGCTTTCTTACCTGAGCCATGCAGCAGACTGTTCTTCTGAGCAGCTCTTCCTGTTCCAAGTTTAGTTCTACCTGCACCAAAACAAATGGAATACCTGGAGAAATTACTCAGAAATAAAGTTTTGTGCCTTTGGAAACTAACTGACAGCCTCCATCCATTCCACACACACACCACCCCCCCAAATTAAAAAAAATAGCTGAGGACATGCAACTGAATACTTGACTCGGAGAAAGAATAAAAAGTGAAATATTGTTTTGAGGCAAAGACAACCAGTAAGAGGCCAACAAAATGGGCCTCTTGCAACAACAAGTCAGAACACATCTCACCAAATCTAAAGCAGAGCTTAGCAATTTAGGATTCAGAGTATTGTACTTAAATCAGCAAATCACATCTTCTGTTTGACTATACGCATGCAGTGCTTATCCTACCAAGGTATAACAAGTTTATTTTCTAGCATGGTCAAACCTTTGCTGTCTTAAGGGAAGTAGCTGAATTGTTTTAAGTCTAACTGATGGCCAGTTATGAATGACATTCTTCGTGTGTTGATACCAAGCACAGTATTGTTCAGCATGACCAACACGGACAAGGGCACAGAAGGCAACCTCAGAAAGTCTGCATATGACATCAAACTGGGGAGAGTGGAAGGCAGGGCTGCCACTCAGAGGAACTTCAACAACCTGGAGGAATGTGCTGGCAGAAAAAATGTGATGTTCAAAGGCAAATGTAAAGTCCTGCACCTCTCAAAATCACGCCATGTAACAGTACAGGCTGAGCTCTGCCTGGCTAGAAAACAGCTCCACAGAAAAGGACCTGGAAGCCCTGGTGGACTATGAGTTGAACATTAGTCAGAAATGTGCCCTTGCATGTAGAAGCCTACCAGATACTGCGCTGTGTTAGTAGCATTGTAGTCAGCCCATCAACAGAAATAATTCTTCCCCTCTATTCAGAATTTGTGACACCACACATGGAGTACTGTGTCTAGTTTTAGGCTCCCAGTTAATGAAAAAACCTGACATTCTGAAGCTAGTCCAGCAAGTGTCCGCCAAGATGTTCAGAGGGCAGGAGCTGTGCAAGGAGGTGCTGAGAGAATTTGGTTTGTTCAGCCTGAAGAAAAAGAAGGCTAGGGGAATGGCTAATTGCAGTCTACAACTAGTTTACATAGGAAACTCCTCTCAGAAGTACAGAACAAAAAGACAGGAGGCAATGGCTGCAAGTTGCAAAAGGCAAAACCCTAGGAGAAATAAGTAAAAAATCCTTCCCCAGAAGGATGATTCAGCACTTGAACACATGCTGAAAGAGGCTGGGGAATTTCCATACTTAGAGTTTTTCAAAGTTTGACTGGACAAGGCTCTGAGCAACCTGATCTAGCTTTGAAGCTGGTCCTGCTTTGAGCATCAAGTTGAATGAAACCTCCGGAGACTCCTTCCCATCTAGTTTATTTTATGATTCCATGCCAACAGAAACTAAATGGAGAATGATCGGGAAAGCGTAAGGTCCACATGCAATATACATCTATGTATGGTCTGATCAGAGCCTCCCTCCAGAATATCATCAATCAGTCCTTCCCAGATGGGAGATGCATCCCATGCTGTTCATGCTGCAGCTGCCCCCAAGTATTGACCCCACCTGGAAACGAACAGAAATTTTCCATGTAGAGCACTATTAGGATAAGGCAATGTATTCATGGTTGGGACTCTCTCAAACACAAAGAGAAGAGATGGTGTGCACCTCTTTTTCAACCCAGAATACAATCTGACATATTAACCTAAAGAGGTGGCAGCAAGAGATACACAATGATAGCCTACAATTACCATTTCTGAATAAGCTGTCAGATTTACAAAAAAAAAAAAGATGCTTGAATTCAGTGTAGGGATGGATCATGAAACAAATCTAGAACTCCAAAATGATAGCAATACAGGCTGACAGGAGGCACAGAAGTCCCTATGTATCAGTTGAGCACACTGAGTTCTCACATTAGACTCAGGTATTCAACAACCCTGGTAGGAGCCTGTCCCAACAATAAGTCTGTCCTTGAGGGCACCTTCATGATGCTCTCAAAAAAGGCAGTGAAAGCACTCTCAAGTAGGAATGGGCGAGGCCATAGATACACACAGTAAATGAAACAGTCTAAGGGAGAAACATGCAAATACAAACTACAGGGTTTCCCAGTACACAGAGCCCAGTGTCCAAGTGCAAGAAAGCATCTTCAAATCTATTAGCCTTTGCCTAAGTGGTACTTGGTTCTACTACTGTATTTGCAATACATCCCATGATCAGAAACTTTCATACATTCTACAGAACCTTAGATCAGCATAATCTTGAAGCATATTAAGCTCAGTTAGGTAATGTTATACATACCTCTTCTGTACAGGAATCCTAGTATTCCTACAACTGGAATTAAGAGAGCACAAACTGCAATAAGACCACCTCTGTTTCTTTTGTGATAGCTGTCTCCTTTAAAAAAATAAAGTAAATAATGATTGGTTAGTTAAAAAACAACTGTGTGATACACTACTTCAGTAGAAATACAACCCTGAGTATGTTTTATAGCTATCCATTTTTTAAAAAAGTAACCTCAAGAAATTATTGGACCAGAGTCACTTACTAGCAAAACCCTAAGCCAGCTCCAGGGAAGTTACCCAGTAAGTACCTTAGTTCACTGAAGGCACATCACCACTTGAAAGGCAATGGCTCTTCCATTTTTTTGGCCTATGAATGCCAAGCCAGAACTCAGCCAAATGAAATTTCAGCAAATGTCTTGTATTGGGTGTGCATGGTAAGGTTGTGGTAGCAGGGTGGCTGCAGGGGTGGCTTTGGTGAGAAGATGCCAGAAGCTGCCTCCATGTTGCATGGAGCTAGTTCCAGCTGGACCCACTGGTGGCCAAAGCTGAGCCTGTCAGTGACACTGGTAGTGTCTCTGCAATAACATATTTAAGAAGGGGTAAAAAATGCTGCATAACCGCAGCTGGGAGAGAGGAGTGATAATATGCAACAGAAACAACTCTGCAGACACCAAGGTCAGTGAAGAAGGAGAGGGAGGACTTGCTCCAGGTGCTGGAGCAAAGATTCCCCTGCAGCCCATGGTGAAGACCATGGTGAGGCAGGTTGTCCCCCTGCAGCCCATGGAGGTCCACAGTGGAGCAGATCTCCACCTGCAGCCTGTGGAGGACCCCACACCGGAGCACGTGGGTGCCCGAAGGAGGCTGTGACTCCGTGGGAAGCCCACACTGGAGCAGGCTCCTGGCAGGACCTGTGACCTCGTGGAGAGAGAATCCCATGCTGGAGCAGGTTTGCTGACAAAATCTGCAACCCCATGGGGGACCCAGGTTGGAACAGTCTGTTCCTGAAGGACTGCACCCCGTAGAAAGGACAGAAGGAAAGGACCCACGCTGGAGCAGTTCATGAAGAACCACAGCCCATGGGAAGGAGCCATGTTGGAGAAGTTCATGGAGGACTGTCTCCCATGGGTGGGACCCCACACTGGAGCAGGGGAAGAGTATGAAGAAGAAGGAGCAGCAGAGAGAATGCATAATGAACTGACTGCAACCTCCAATCCCCATCCCCTTGCACGGCTGTGGGGGAGAAGGCAGAGAAATCAGGAGTGAAGTTGAGCCTGGGAAGAAGGGAGGCATGGGGGGAAGGTGTTTTATATTTGTTCTTGTTTCTCATTATCCTACTCTGATTTTGATTGACAATAAATTAAATTAATGTTCCCCAAGACAAGCCTGTTTTGCCTGTGACAGTAAGTGCCGAGTGATCTCCCTGTCCTTATTCTCCCCCCTGTCCCACTGAGGAGGGGGAGAGACAGAGCGGCTTTGGTGGGCACCTGGTAGCCAGCCAAGGTCAACCCACCACATGCCTCATTTCAAACAAGCCTCTAACACATAATTCCAATGAAGGAGGAAGAATTCTATAGTGGTAAACCAGGAAAATTACTTTTGCACAGAAGTGGGAAATTTTGTCAGTTAGGGACTGCCTTACACATCCTACAAGCCAGATGGTTCCAAACAAGTTCTCATCCTATGTTTAAAAAAAAAAATAATCGGGAGGGGGGGGCACACAGCAAGCAAGCCTGAAGCTCAGCTGAGGCTGTCCCAAAGCAACAGGCAACAGCAGGAAAACTCTTTCTCCTTTTTATATCTGCCTGTGAAGAAGGAAAAGACATATGCTCATTGACTCATGCACATGCTAGATGAGAAGTTATTTTATCTAATGACTGCTAGATGACTCAAAGTGATTGAATAGCTTCATTCCAGTTCCTGGAAAGTAGTACAAAGTGCCTAACAGTCATTAGCATTAATTACATAACACCAAAAGGTTCAGAAGACATCTTCTATGTGTGTGTCCCTCTTTACTATTACTCACTTCAAGTCACAGCAGAAGGTTTTATCCTGGTGAGATCCCTGCCAAAAGTATCTTTCCAGGGGGGATCAAACTGTCAAACTCATACCTTTCACCAACCTTAACCACACTTCTGGCAGACAAATGACTTCTGATGCTTTTTACTCTCTAAATTCAACTTCCTGAGAAGTCAGTAGAAACCTTACAGCCAAAGTCCATGCTGCTTCCCAGCCCAGCCTCTCAGACTTGCATGAACAACCTGACCCATTCATTACCTTTTTTATCTGGAAAGCATTGAGTCAAAGAGATTTCAGAGCTCTTTTCTGTTTGAGAGACTTTAATGAAACATGCAGCTTTCTCAGAAGCAGGAACATTCTTCTTAGAGATGAAAACTTTCTGGGTCTGATGAGTGATTGGTATGCTACTGAACTTCCAAGCGTAATTCAGAGGCTTTGAGAAATCTGCTGTACATTTTAACACACGGAGAGAAAATATTCTGTATTACTTTGGTTACACACTGCCTTGAATTTTAGCACAGGACAAAGGCTGGAGCAACAAAAGAGCAGGACAGTGTAGAGATAGAAGTGTATGTGTAAGGTGTGCACATGTGCATGTGCATGAGAAAGAAATGTATTTCTAAAAGTGGCCCTGTTTGTGGTTTTTCAGTGCCTCATAGTTCATTGTCAATAGGACTAATATACACACTGGTCAAATATATTTCCCAAACACTACTAGTGAAGCTGCATAGATCTGCACAGAATGATGCCACAGATATTCAAGCATGTATAATATGCCTGCAGAAGCATATTTAGTAGATACATACTGCCTAGGATAAGTTGGCCAGCTTGCTCAAAGAGTTTGGTTATCTACCTGAAAGTACAGTGTGCCATCTACACACATTCTAGAAGTCACCCAAGGAGGGTAATGATGGGCACACAAATTAGATGTCGCTTTGAAAATTTATTTAAAGTGCCTAAGCAACTTAACAACAGAGCCAAAGAACAGCCCCCCTCTGCTTCTGTTTGCTTCCCTGACAAATAAACAATGCCCTTTCTAGCCTTCTTAAAGTGAATAAAGTGGTGCAAAGTCTTCATCCAGTTCTTCCACTACTTACCTAACACAGCAAGTATGAAGGTTAAGACATAATTTTTTTCCCCAGAATTCAAGTAGTCTAATACGTATGTGCCAGCATCATTGTTTTCCAAGTTAAATATAGTCAAGCACCCATTCTCCTTGTTAAGCAAGCTTCTGTTCTGGAGAGAAGTAAAATATGTCGGTTTGTTTTGCCCTTCCCATTCAGCCACTTTATCCTTGTTTTTTGTCCAAATAATTTCCACTGTGTTTTGGTCTATTTTTACGGGAAAAGTAAAATGTTCTCCCAAGATGCCAAACACGTCTTCACAGCAGATGTGTGCTACAGGGGAAAAAAGAAAAAAGTTACTTTAACAATTCTTTATAAACTATTGCTTGACTAATGCTGTATGCACTGTCAGGTACCTTCAAATTTAGGTCAGAAGCACATCACAACGTTGCAAAGTAAGGCATGTGTCAGTTAAGAACTGCCCAAATCCAGCCTGTCTGCATTATCATGTGACAGGCACCACAAAGGGATCCAATTTCCACATTCTGGTCCCAGGTAGAATTATTGTCCTGATCTTCTTCCCTACCCTAAGCTCCTGTATCTTCAGTACTTCCCCTTTGTTCACTTGAATTAGGCCTCCTGCCTGTGGTCTGGTGAAAAGGATGCAATGAAGAATTGTTACCACCAGCAAAATCTCTCTCAGCATCTTGTTGCAGAATGCCCAGACTGAAGATCCTGCTGAGCAAATAAATTGCAATTTTTCCAGCAAGAATATTCACGGAGTTGGTAAAAAGCACACTTCTGACACAAACCTGCTGCTTGGGTCAAAGCACCTGCTCTGAAATCACAGGGATACTAGGGATTTCCTTTGGAAATGTCACTTAAACAAGTTTATTTCACAACCAATGTACGTGAAATAGCATCCCAACCTCTGAGATCTAACAGAGCTGCAAGCCAGAAATGGGAGCTGTCCAGAAACCTTAACTGCTATCAGTTTTGAATCAGTCATATTCTGCTAAAAAAGGACAAAACATTCAATACAAATAAACAAACAACCATAAAAAAAAGGAGAGGGTTGAGTGATTTTCCCTGTTTTTTATTAAAAACAGCTATATGTGCAAAAAAAATCTACTGATCTAAGGCGAGACCAAATTCTGCTGCGGGGAAGGGATACTGTAAACCATTAATATCTCTGTGTCCCTGCTTCAGTCTTCAGCAATCATCTCCTACTTCTGAATAGCCCTTAATGGCTCAAAAAAAAAAAAAAAAGCACAAGCCTATTGCCACGGCAGACATGTATGTAGACACAGACAAAAACATGTCAATACTGAGTTCAAGTTACACGGGCATTAAGGACTTGATTCCTCTCCATGGTAGCCGGTAACCTTTTACTACCAAGTTGAAGGAAGGGCATGATTAAGATATAAATGAGGTCTCATATTAAGGCAAGATTTCCAATATGCACCATGGAAAACTCCCCTTTAAACAGTAACTGTCATGGTGAAAGAAATATTTCAAAAGCCTCCTCAAGCCAACTGCTCCCAAGTGATGGCTACTATTTTGGATTTGTTTTGATTTTTTTTTCTTTTATTCCTAAATGGCACCAAGTCAAGAATCTACCAATCTCTATATCATTCTGTGTCTCCCTTGCTTCTCATGTCATCATTGTATGAAAACTTACTACTGCTCAGAAATCAATGCAGATACTACAGCTTTATCACATCAAAACAGACGCTTCCCTTCACTGTATATGAGTCCAGAAAACAAACTATAACCCATCTTGCTCCACATCCTATCTCCTTTACACATGAAAGCAGTCAGGAGGTCAGCAAGGCCAGTCATTAAGAAGATTAGGTTCCCCATCAGCAAAGAACAATGCTTGCCAACTTACTAAGTGTCCTGCTCTTCTGCCTGGTGCCACACCATAGAAACAAAGACTTTCTCAGACAGGAGACAGGCAAGCAATGGGAAACACAAATCTGTGTGCTTGGGTACAGAACTGCGAATAGGGAACATCTTCTCCATACCTTACTTCTCATGGACTATCCAATTTGTTTGCAATTTACTCATGAAAGTACTCTTCTCATGCCATTACAGTTTCTACCTCTTGTTGTCTGCACTTACGCTGTGACCTTCTCCAGGCACGGAACTGGACGAGTACACGAGGTAAAGAGGGATCAGCTACCACTCCCACATCTTTTCAATATGACCCATGTGCCTTTTTTCATCTCCTATCCTGTTCAGACTCATTTAAACATGCTCCAGTATGAGCATCTCTTTCTACCCATCTCAGTTAACAATTTCCAGAAAAGAGAAGAACCCAGGAGCTCCAACATACTTGGAGACCACAAGAAGGCAGGATGCTGGGCAAGATGAAATACTGTTTTGATCTGAAGCTTTGAGTCTTTAACGTTAAGGACTTTTGTTTTGTAAAGACAATTTCTAGGAGTGCATTTTCCTCAAGAAGTCATCTCTCACTGCCTTGGGACCTATAGTATTCCTAGCATGGAGAAAAAAATCCCTGCTCTAACCACTGTGAATTTCTACCTCTCAGCAACTTCGGCTCACAGACACAACCAAGCTGTGGCGGCTTAATGTCAGCATGCATAAGTCAAGCCACAGTGGCTGTTGACAAGAGCAAGGTAACACGACTCTCTTCTGGGAGGAAAGCAGACATTTGTTGGGGACTAAGAACTTGAGCAAGGACAGCCACTGCTCCTCAGCCAACCACTAATAACTTCCTAAGTCTGGGTATTGATGCACGTAAACTCTCCATGTCTTTGCTCTCTTTCAGTTACTCATAAGAGCTAGGCTGGAGTTATGGGGTTAAGACTGTTTCTTCTTCAAGCCCAGAAATGAGACTGGAGAAAAGCAGAGCTGAAAAGAAAACTCATTTTCCCTCCACAGCTTCTCCTTGGCTTGGGGGAGCGCTGCCCCCTTGAGCACACTCTCTTCTTGCCAGCTGCTAAAACAAAGACTTGGCAGCAAGGAGCTGAAGAGTTCTTCCCCAAGGACACTCAGTGCTCCCAGGAGCAAGACAGGGAGAAGAATACCCTTTCAGGATAACCACCATCTCTTCCTGTCTAAAAAAATCAGGGATTGGACACTTTTACTTCCCTGCTTCACTACTCTAGTGAAAACATGAAGAAACCTCCCACTCAATGCTGTCGGCTTCCTTTTTTCAAGGAAATTATATATCATACAGAAACACTGCACAAGATCACCACATATCTTGGAGCTTCTAAAGAAAGCGTGTGTCATCATATGTTTTCTAAATTTCCAAGGAACCCCTCCCCCTCTTTTCTACTTCATTTTATACACAGAAAGATTTCCCATTCCACACCAGTTAACTTCTCTGCTGTGAGCAAAGAGGGAGAAGTAACAGCCAAACACTTTCTCATACTCTCTTTTTGGAAGGCTAGAAATAAGAATGATATTTCACTGCTTTCTCCCTCTCTCCTTATTGTACCCTGTTATTCCAAGATAAGTTCACACAACAAAGTAGCGCTGCACTCAGGCCTCCAGTAGCTTCTATAGAAGCTGCCAAGACTACCTGCTCCTGTATGTCCTTCAACCCACTCCAAATTCTTTCTTCTGCCATGTCTCTGTACTCTATCCTTCCAAACAAATCACATAATGAAAGCATTACTGATAAAGAGAAGCTACCATTGTGCAAGCAAAGCCTCTCCTACAAATCCACCACCTCATCTCATCTACATCTTCTGTTCCCACTTCTCCAGCAGCCAGATACCTTTGCCTACACAGCCTTCTCATCCTGCCCAGGACTCGGAGCCACAGTCAAGCGTTCTTCCTAGTACACATCATCTGAACCACAACAACAGCATGGGTGTACAGATTTGGCCTGCAGCAAACAGCAAGCCATGAACCTTAGCCCAGTTTGCAGTACGTGAAAACACTTCCGATTTTCTCATGTTTGACAACGACTCGGCGAATGCACATAACCTGGAACTCCATGCTAACCGAGTGACATCTCCAAATGCAGAGCTTGGATTGCGGCCTATGCAAGACAAGGCAACAACGCTTCATTTGCAGAATAACAGGGCACCCATACAACCTAGTGTGCTATACTCGAGTTTTGATATTCACCTGAATAATTCTGACTCTTTAAGCGTTTAAGCAGTCTAAAGATAATCCACGTATTCTGTTCAGACTAAGTGGAATCTAATATTTCATTTATCAGCAATAAATGCTTCATTACTATATTTGTCTACCTGATTTGATTTTCTTCACTACTTTTCTTGGAGCTGATGTAAGGCTTAGTTATTCCAGAGAACTTCTGTAAGCTAATTCCCTTTTTATTTTGAATGCTATTATTATCATCTTTTTTGGTCTCAAGCACCTATTTGAAATGCATATGTGCATATATTAGGTCTATACAAGCAGCAGTTAGGCTCCCATACTACCATTAAGACTTCAATGTTCCACCTGCTGAAGCTGGGTGGAAAAGTCCTTACTGATTGGCTTATAGCAAGAAACTGTTTGCCTCAGGAGTTGGGCTTTCTAAACAGTGGATTTTGTAACTTCCCAACTACCCCTTTTTTAGGTTTGGGTTTTTTTGGTTGGTTTTTTTTTTTAAATTGTGAATTCCCCCAGCAACTGTAAGCAGCAGAGAGTTACATTGCCTCCTAACCCTCAGAACCACCAGTTGCAGAAAACACTGAAATAAATGTTCAGTCCAGAAGGACTATCAGAACATTTACCCATAGTCTGCCCAATTCCCCCACAGGCCACAAACATGACCCACTTCCCAAACTCCAGTAAAAAAGCACTTAGACCCGTGGTATAAAAGCACGGGCAAAAGCTACAGCCAGGAAAGAGACAACACAGGTGACAGTAAGCTGTAGCAGCATCCCAGGCTGTTGCAAGAGAAAATCAGATTTGTGCAGGAATGACTGCAAATCTTACATGTAACATCAGAAGTGGAGTTTTTCATTTGCATACTGCGGCAAGTTCACAGAGGTATGTATTGCTACTCCTGGACAATACAGGGCTGCCTGTATCTACAGAGCTCTACACATCAGGAAAGGCAGGACCTAAGGGCGGCACCCACCAACAAGCCTGGGTCCCTCCCCAACCACAAAATCCGTATGTTCAGTTATATCCCTCAGCACGGGCCTAAAAACTGGCAGCATCCCCGTGCAAAGGTTACCCAGTCATTTTAAAACTATGCTACTGACCAGAAGGGTGGGGAAGACCTACCCATTCTTCCCTCTCCTTTGTTTTTGTCTGCCTGTTACCTCAATATAATAGTCATTATTTGTGGAATTTGACACACACCCCCACTCCAAAAAAATCCAACCTCCAGCACACCCACAGAAGGGCTGCAATTCCCAGATGCAACTCACCGTGGGAACACGGGTGTTTGTGCATGGAATGGAGCAGAAACAAGTGAACCTGGAAGTATGTAAGACTGTCCCTTTGGACAGCAGCACAGGCCCTGCTCGGAGCGCTGTGACCACGGCTGTGCCCTGGAGCAGGCTTCCTCAAACAGTTACCAGGAAATGATGAGGATTGAGCTGCATCCTACATCCAACCCCTCCTATTTACCCGCTTCACTGAGGGCGCTTGCCTCTCTCCACTCTGGGGTCGCAGCCCTATACCTTCCTGGGACAGAGATAAAGCCTTCCAAAATGCTGTCAGAGACGGAAATGCTACCTCCCTTTTCTCCAGTAATTCACTAGTCAAACCACACGTTCAAGACATTTTCCTGTGTTAAAGAGATAAAATGCACAGTCAACTGAAGGAGAGCCTAAAAACTTCTCACTTGTGTCCTGACCAGACGCGACTCTCTTGGCCCCAGTTGCATTGCAATTCCCTTGTGGGCACTGGCACAGCCTGAAGAGGAGGAAGGAAGAGCATGCTCCTCTGCACAGCCCAGAGAAGCCTATGGCAGGGTTATCAGAGCCACCATATGTGGCCCAGAAGGACTCGGTAGGTCCCAGCAGAGCTTAGGTACAAGCAAGATGCAGAAAAGCTTGGCTATGACAAGGACTAGGCAATCCTAGATACTTGCCAGGAAAGATGTTGAGGTATGGGGGAAACAGAGGACTAAAACTTCAGCTCTGCAGGAATAAAGCTGCCACCAGCATCAGACACCAGCTGACTTTGACACCGGAATGGAGATGAAGGTGCAAATCTCCAACAACTTGTGTAAGCTTAGTTCCAAAGATTTTTTTGTTTTCTTCACAATAGCCAGAATTTTCAGTTCTTGGGCCCTGTTCCCACTTACATCTCTTCCATTTGCTGAACCTCACGGATCTCTCTAGCTCCCTCCACCCTGCTTCCTGCCCAAGCCTCATCCCCTCCCCTTGTCCTCGGATTACTTGGCCAGTCTTATTCTTCCTACTACTTGCCATGGTCACCGCTACCATGCACCTGTGTACTAGGTCTGCTTGGGATGGAGTTAATTTTCTTTACAGCAGCCCATATGGTGCTGTGTTTCAGATCTGACCAAACAGCATTGCTAACACACCAACGTTTTAGCTATTGCTGAACAGTGCTTGCACAGCACCACGACCTTCTCTCTTTCTCACTCTGCCCAATCCTAGGAGTAGGCTAGAGATGGGCAAGAGTTTGGAAGGGGACACAGCCATGACAGCTGACCCCAACTGACCAAACAGGTATTTCCTACTGTATGTCATGCTCAGGAATAAAAATGAGGTGGGGGGAGAATTTTTCCAAAGTAGCCATTGCTCAAAGAAGTCCACTAGTGGGAAGGAGCAATTGATTGCCTTTTCATCACTTGGTTCCCCTCTGGCTTTTTTTCCTCTCCTTCATTTATTAAATTGTCTTTATCTCAACCCGTGAGTTTTTCCTGGTTTTGCCCTCCTGATTCTCTACCCCATCCTGCTGAGAGAGAGTGAGTGAGTGACTGGGTTGGGCTTTACAACTTGCTTCCAGATCTCTACCCACCTCTGACTCTCTTGTGAGCCAGGAGGATCTGGTTCACAAGGCACCTGAAATCCTGGTGTCTTTGCCTTCAAATTAAGAACAGAATCTGTCCAATCAAAAATTTTGCAACTCAGCTTTGTTTCTTCAAAGATCAAAAATGGAAGCTCTGAGCCCAGTGCGGCACACATCTCAACATGGATACTGACTGCAGCTCTAGCAGATTTTCTTAAGCTTTAAAACTTTTGATATAAAAGCAACTCTGAAGAGATGCCTCTAAAAAAGCTTCATATTAGAAGTAGCCACTGGGCTGTATTTCCAAGTCAGAAAGGATACTCCTCTCTCTGAATGTATATGTGTGGGCACTTATTCTTGTGCCACCTTCTTGATTTGGGTGTTTTCTTTTTGCCAAAGCGTTACTTTAGGTTAGTTCTCTGTAAGTCTATTCATTTCATACTAAACAAACATCAACAAAAATATTCTATCTCTAGCAAGTCTGGCTGTTCATACACCAGGATAAAGGTATGTGTACAGCATCACCAGGGCCACACTAAAGGTAACGGCAAGAGAAAAAGCTTCACAGAGTTACTGGTATTTTAGCATCTCTACCTTTCAAGCACTGTGGTACAGTAGCTAACATATTGGTCAATCTGTACTCACACCTCTCTCACACTTGGTTATGTTGCACACCATTAACAGCAAGGGGAAATTTGTGATGTAACAGCCTACATACAATATTATTGGCAAACTTCACCTACTCACAGCTCTCATCACCCCTGGTTAAGTAGAGAGCTTTCAATTCTGCTTAGCAAACCACATAAGTTTGTCATGCTGCTTCTCACTACCTGTCTAGCAGAAACCTGAAATCACCTCCATCATTCCTATCACTTGGATAGTAATGAAGCCTTACAACCCTAGGATTTTAGTTTTGTATAGTCCTTCTATCTCCCAAGCCTCAGTCCCCAGAAATTACCTCTGAGCAGCATTATGACTTTATTAATAATTATTCAGTCACAGTTATCCTGATGACTGATTTAACCTGTCTTACTATAAAAGACTATGGTAGTGCAAGACATTCCCTAGGAGGCAAAGAAAGACTGAACCTGCCTTACAAGAATCTTTCTTACATGCTTAGAGCAGGGAAACTTCATCTGCTCTGCCAAAGTCAAAGTCCACTAACAAAGCAGTACTCCAGGGAATTCACCATACAGATGAGGGCTTACTGCAGGACCATGGTTTCTAAACCTTCTTTTGCTGTGAGAGGCACTATATGGGGCAATGGTGGGAAGAGAGCACATAAAATCATACTTGAATGTTCTGTAGTTATAGCATGAGGTGCTCTGCATGTACAAACTTAGGATAACCTAATCGCTTAACTCCAGCTTCAGGTTTATATAGTAACCTGTTACTGCCTGTACTTTAAGGCAACCTAGATTCAGCTAGTTCTCCTGCTGAGTACATAACCGAGGCCATTCTTCAGGCCACATGTAATAGCAGGCTGCAGTGTGACAACTCCTATTCTAAAAATCTTCTGCCCCCTGCCCCGGACAATTGATTAGCTCAGGGCAATTAAGCAAACACACTTATGGGGGGGTGGGTGTGTGTGGCCACCCCACTCTCCCTCCCCTCCTGCTTTTGCCCTCCTTTTTGCAGTCTCGAGGTCCTCTTTTGGTGTGCTCCTGGGACCAAGTCAACACCTTTCATTAACTTTATAGGGGTTTTTGACAAATTACATTGCCATTAATGCAATGAGTTAAATAAATCCACTGAATGCATGTGGCAGTGTGAGGCAGAGGAGGGAGGGGGAGAACTGGGAATCCCCATTTTGGTAATGGTGAACTATTAGGAGAGGATCAACTGTGTCTTGTAGGATCCTGATTATTTTTGATCTCTGGGCTTTGCTTAGGGACAGACCTGACTTGCATTTAAGCCTAGCGTGAACTGCCAGAAAAAAAAGCAGTTCAAATCCTCTGGCCACTTACTTTCTCCCAGCATCCAGATAGTACTTCCTATGCTGTATTAGCACAGTCTTTATGTAGCTATATGATCAACAGGACTGAGAAATCTGTCTCAGTAACTTTTTTCCTTCAACTGAGTTCATTTTTCAACTAGATCATCTTGTAGTTCTGTTTATAAAGAACAGCACAAATGGATGGCATAGAGAGGAACTGTTCTTGTCCTGTGGCAACACCAGCTTAAGTGTACTCTGAACTACAACCTATGTGTCTTACAAATCCTGTATCACCCAGGTAGCCTACAGCCACGCCACCCTGAAAATGGCCAATATGGTCTCAAGAGGCTGTAAACTGATAGGAAGAAAAAAAAAAAAAAAAAAGACAAATCCACATACACGATCAATTTTATTTTTTGACCAACACCTTTAACCACACTGTCAACTCTCAAGATCAAAGGAGTCTGTGCATGCAATCCAGAGATGATCCTGGCTTTCTAAGGACTAAGACCATTAGTCACATTAAGCCAAGAAACTATCAGTAACATTTTTCACTCTGTGTTCATCCTGTAGTGTTAAATATCAATGGCAAAAAAAATATTTATTTCTTTTTGGTTTTAGTATGATAGAACAGCCACAGCTCTGGAGGCAAAGATTTATCAAGAGTTTTTAAGCAGGAGGCAGAGGATTTTTTTCTTTTTTTTTTCTTCTTTTTTTTCCGTGTTTTTTTTCCTCCTTTATGAGAAATTCAGAACTTCCTCTGTTTATTCAGGAAGATTCAAGAGTAAGGTAACAGGACAATACAATCAGGTGTCAGCTTCACACAGCTGACGACTGATTTTTCCATGCATACCATTTAAAACTGTGTTTAACATTTCTACTAGCAACCTACTGAACTAACCACATTCTACAAGCAACCTGAATTTGGCAGGAGTTCAGATTTTCTCCCATTCATCCCAACACCTTGTGATGTAGTTCCCATGACATCTCTCATGGAGTGCAAAGAGACAGGAAAAAACACTGAGCAACCCTGGTATTTTTATGAGCAACAAAAACATAAAAAGGAGCATGTACTTATCTGTGTAGAGAAAGAAACAGAGGAAGTTTTTAAAACCAAAACCAAAACCAAAACCTGCCCAAACCTGTCAAACTGCCTAATGGGAAAGAAACAGCCATATTTAAGGTAAGTGTGGATTCTGTGTTGGTCACTTTCAGAAGCCAGAAAACATGAGAGCTGCTAACAAGTATCTTTCTGTCAGCCCCAGCAAAATATGCAAGAACTAGAAGGCAGTTATATTGCTTAAGAATGAGTTGATGCTCAGACCACTGAAAGAGTTCTCTGGCTTTCAGAA
This sequence comes from Elanus axillaris, assembly GCA_026212715.1. NCBI lineage: Eukaryota > Metazoa > Chordata > Aves > Accipitriformes > Accipitridae > Elanus > Elanus axillaris. Next base: position 3,637,946 of record JANZLQ010000031.1, on the reverse strand, counting down.
GCACCTCACTACAGACACAAAATGCTTCTAGGCGCTCTAGTTCACTCATGTGGCTTACCTCCCTCGGACCCTCTGCTTTTGGGGACTCTGCTCATGTCACTAGAAGTTTGGCTGCCGTCTGCAGTGCAGCAGAACATCCCCATCAGTGTGGCTGGCACTGCAATCCTCCTGCTGGTGTGGTAGCCAACAATTTATTCACCTCATACAGGGAGGGTGCAAAGATCCCTCTGTGGGTTCCTTCAACAAACGGGGCCACAGATACTACATTGACTTCCTTTCCACCCACATAAAATCTCCAGGATCCCCAAAATGAACACTGTTTTGGCTTGAATTTCCAATGACTGAAGGAGTATGGTCTTGGTAGGTCTAAACCCAAAATCCTTCATAGACTCAACGTACCCTTTACACTTCATGCATTGTATCTGCAAGTCTGAGGTTTTATCAGATAAAAATCTGACCTGGCAGGGCACTGTGAAAGGCAGCAAACCCTATATGGTGTGTAGGGATTCTAAAGATGCCAAAGCTACAGTGCAGCTTCTGTGCGTCACAGGTTCCCATAGGTAACTGAAGGAGCACATCTTCAGGATGGATTATGCTATGCGCTTCTCTCCTCCCCATTTCCAGACATTCAGTGACAGGAGACTGGGATAGGTGCAATGCTTTGCATTTGGGTAGAGAAGCAGGGAGGCTGGGAAGGCAGGGATTCAGGAAGGGAAGGCTGACAGAGGATGAGGATCTACCAACAGTGTCCTGGTGTTTACAATGAGCGTTTGCAAGGCTAGAAACTTGCATGCCACGTCAAACTGCTATTGATTTACTTTGGCACTTGGGCAGATCAGTCTGACTTTCAGAGTCTTGATTTTCTCGTACGGCAATAACAGATTTTTTTTACCTTGATAAACTTAACGTAAGAACATTTACACATAGGCAACCACACACATAATAGCAATAACACAAGCATACAAACAAAAAGATGGTGGGAAACCTTGCTGATTTAGTTTAGTGAACAACAACAAAGAGTTTGTATTCCTGATCTCCCACCCTAATGAACCATTGCAGAATCAAAGTTTTATAGAGAGGAAAAGACAACAGAGCTAGTTAGTTTTTTCATTAAAGGAGGATATTATGATGCTTGCAGTCACAATTAGCCTCTCCAGTTGCCCAGTTACCATTGTCTTTCCTTTTCAACTGCATGTTTGGAACCTGAAATCTTGTTTCATGGTTAAGACTACAGCAGCTGGACTCAGATGCTGAGAGTAGCAACAGCATGCCAACTTAGGTAACGTAAGGTAACAATGTGCCTTCACGCACACAAAAAGTTTCAAGAGGACACTCAATTAATCAGGCTTTACTAACACTCATTTAGAACTATCTGCAAAGCACTGCAGGCGAGACGAAGAAACTGCATCTAAGGCTGAACATGGGCAGACTCACTCACACAGGTACGCAGAGTCCTAGCTTCTCCACTGGCCCTCTCGCACACCCGGTCCCAGTGCTCTCTTACAGTCTTGGCTGCAGAACAGGATCTCTCAATCTTAATTAAACAAAACAAGCTGAAGACTTCTGCAATAGTATGGGAGGAAATCTCAGGGAGCTGTTCTGAACGCTCAATAGCAAAACCACCTGCTTATAGCCTTCAGGAAAAGCAAGAGGAGATTGTTCTTTTTTAACAAGGGGATGCAATAGGTCCTGGTTTAAGCACATCCAGGAAACTCCCAAAGCAACAAAGTCACCTAGAAATCCCTTAGACTAGAGGAATGATAAGAATGTCTATATTTAGCAAGCTGCACCACCCGGCCGCCCATCTAGCAACAGCAGCCACTTCTGATGACAATGAGAAAGTTTGTACATTTGCCTTCAATTTCAAAAATGAGCAAGTTTTGTTTGTATGTCTCAAGTTCATAGCCCTATGGACATGAGGGCTATGCTCCTCAGGCACATGGGTAGAATTTGCATTAAGGCCTTTGTTTAGTATTTCACCAGAAGTTAATAGTAATAATTTACTTGTACAAAAAAGCCCCAACTATTAAAAAAACCTACAAAACAAAACCATTGAGAACAACTTTGATGATTTCTCCTTGAGCAAGAACTAACACAGATTACAAAAATAAACGGCATTTTCATATACGGGGATGACAAGAATACAATTTTTTTTACAATAAAAGCTAGTTTCCTCAACTCCTTAACAGCTCGGCAACCGAGGGGACTAGGAGGCCGCACTGGCGCAGCGACGCTTCCCACCCAGCACACAGAGAAACTTCGCTCAGACAGGAGACCAACGCGCCGTGCAGCCACGCCATAAAACCCCCACCCGTTCCCGCTGTAACCTTCCCTTTTACACACATCGCGGACAAACCGGGTACAAGCATTGCGGGGGAGAGCCTAAACATACTGGCGGGTGCTACTACGAAATCCTACTGCTGAGTGCGGGGGGAAGGCAGCTATTTGTTCCCGCCCTCTACCACCCGGAAGGACAAAAAGCAAATGGCTGCCCTCGCCGCCGCGCAGGGAGCTTCCGGCGCGGGCCGGGGGCAGCGCCAGCCCCCCCCACGCCCCGTCAGGCGGGGCGGGCCCCCGAGGCCAGAGCCCGCCCTCAGCTGCCGAACGCCGACGGCGGCTGCGAGCCTCTGCCCTCGCCGCCTTCCCTTCTCCGCAACGCCGGGGCGGCCCCAGCCCGGCCGGCCTGCGGGGGCACGGTTAGGGGTGAGCTGCTCCCCACAGCGCCGTCGTTACCCCTCGCTGCCCGCCCGTGACACCGGTGAGGGGAGGGTCCCCGCCGCCTCACGACTTACCCAGCAGGGACGCAGAGAACAGGAGTCAACCCAGCCAAACCGGCAGCCTCATGGCTGGTCTCTAAGCAGTTCGCCCCACCCAGGCCAAAATAGAAACGAAAAGATACAGACGAGGGCGGCCGCGGTGTGTCTGGGTGGGTTGCGGCTGCCGGAGAGGAGCTGGGGTGTGAGCGGGTGCTGCGAAGGGGGTTTCTGGTTCGTGGGGCACAACCCCGGCAAGCGCTGGCAGCAGAAATGTGGGTCGTGTTGCTCTTACAGCAGGGAATTTTCAGCTCTGCTGGTTGAAAAGCTGAAATTAAATGAGTTTAACGTGGAGTGGGCACTCCACAAGTTAGGAGGAGAACAGATTTCTAGCAGGCAATGTGCAGTTCGTCGCCTCAGAAAATGATGGTCATCTAAACCTACCACTCCCTGGTGTTTGACACTGGTGCTCCCCAAAATGCCTACTGTTCTCTTTAGGGGACACCTGGCAATATCTCTGTATGAGGGGTGGGCTCGAGGCTAAACCTGGGTATGCTCACCCCTTTCACCCAAGGCTGGGTTGGCCTCTGGGGGGGAGGGGGGGAGTGGTGTGATGCTTCTGCCTGAGCGAAGGGGGGGTGCAACCAAACCAAAAAAAACCACCCAGAAACCAGCTCTGACTTCTAGGGGTTTCCTTTGACACCAGCTGCTCAGAAGCCCATTCACAAAACTAAAACAAACTTTCATTCCCTTTTGTGGGTGACTAACTGGCCTCTCGACAGAGTGTTTCTGAGGAAGAAAGGGAAAATACCACAAGAGTTTGGGAAACACTCACCAACTCTTGAAAAATTGCTGCTCTGCCAAACACTCCAGCAGCAAGCCAGTTTCCTCCCATGGTGGTGAGTTGCTGCCAGTAGATAGGTCATCATTCACCTGCCTCCTGCTCGCAGTGCATTATCCTGGCTGAGAAGAATCTAGCTGCAGACCTTACAGCCTCAAAGCATGCTCAATTCCCCCGAGTCTGACTGCCTGACCCAGGGGAGACCAGCACAGCACCAGGGCTGGATGGGAAGTCTCTCACCACAGGTTCAGCCCTTGGCTGGCTCTCTCCTGGTGCACTCAACCCTGAGCCGGTTTTGCCTGGGATTGAGTTAATTTTCTTCACAGTAGCTAGTATGGGGCTATGCTTTGGATTTGTGCTGGCAACAGTGTTGATGATGCAGAGATGTTTTCGTTACTGCTGAGCAGTGCTTACACAGAGCCAAGGCCTTTTCTGCTTCTCACCCCACACCACCAGTGGGGAGGCTGGGAGGGGAGGCAGCCGACCCCAACTGATCCAAGGGATACTCCAAACCATATGACGTCATGCTCAGTATATAAAGCTGGGGAAAGAAGAAGGAAGGGGGAGATGTTTGGACTTATGGCATTTTTTTCTTCCCAAGTAACAGTTACCTATTAAACTGTCTTTATCTCAGCCCGCAAGTTTCTCAATTTTACCCTTCTGCTTTACTCCCCCATCCCACTATGAGGGAGATGAGCAAGCAGCTGCATGGTGCTTAGTTACTGGTTAAACCACCACAGACCCACACGCTCACTGCCAAGAAGCTGTGTCGGACTATTCACCACCACTTGGAGTGAGCTCAGCTCTGTTTTTCACACAACAGTGCCCATAGGCAGTTCAGAAAAAAAAAAAATCAATCTTTAATTTAAAAGTCAATCTTTAATGTTTTCTTCTCACTATCTTATAGTTAGGACAATCATCTGAACGTCAGGAGTTTGAATTGCTTTTTGTTGAGGTGAGAACGAAACCCGGTTCCTCTGTCAATCCTGGGAACAATACATAGGAGCCGAAGTGCTTAACATAAAGCCATGATTTCTACTCCAGGGGTAAAGGACAGAAAATACAGGAGCTATGATGCCAAGCATTCCAGCAGTAGGGTGGATCCAGGCCTTAACATACAGCTGCATGCCCTCCCTTGAATGCAAAGACCCCAAGGAGTGGTTTTAAATAGTTGTCATTTGCTTAACTCACCCTTGGTTTCCACCAACATCCTGCACTGCTACCTCAACTGCACTGTTTCTAGTATCAATGAACAGTTTTCCAGTCTAAGTGAATTTCCTATGATCAGATTTCCACTTGACTACTGGGCATTTGCAGTGCTTATATGCCTCTGGCAGCTGTTGCTTTGTGGGTGGGGAGATGACATTTTCAGCTGAGTTGGGCATTTCAGCATTTGCTTGAATGTGCAGACAGTGCAATTTTTTCAATTTTTTTAATGAAAAGAATTTGTGCAAAGAATCGAGTTTGTTTGCTTTCATTATCACTGACTCATTCTCAAGTGAATCACACAGTGCTTCGTGATCATAGGCTACAGGAACTGTTAAAAGAAATCTAATGTGGTTTGAAAGTCTTTGCAACAGCGTTCCCATTGCTATTAAAATCACTCATTGGGAAGTAAAATAAGTGGCACCAACATTAAGTTTCTGAACTAACATAACTGTAGTTACTGAGTAATTAAGTTCACAAACAAAAAAAGAAAACCCTTCATACCAAAATAGTTTTACTGGTAAGAGCATTTTAAGCACAGAGGAACTGAGTGGCTTTCACTGTTTGCATGAGGGACCACCACAGTGAGCTGATGTAATAAAAAATTTCCTGGAATTACTAAATCTGAGATTACAAAATAAAAAAAATGCTGAGGAAACAGAATTTCCAATTTCCAATTTCATGAACACTTTTTTTTTTTTTTTAGCATCCCAGGATGTTGTTTAACAACTCTGCAAATACATGTAGCAGTGCAAAACTAAATCAGACCTGCACATCTTGGCTGCAGGTTTGTTTTACTCTAAAGCTGTAATACCAGTGCCTGCCTTATATTACAGGGATTTCAAAATTTCCATAGAACTTGGCAAGAGTAACAGTTGCATCCTGCTACAAAAAGTAGAGCTTATTACCATAACTTTAAATAAAAAATGGAAAGAGGTATTTGCTGTTTTTCTTTAGGTGCTCCAATTTGTCTTAGTCTAAGAAATTTGTCATTTTCACAATTACGCTGTTGCTCTGGAGGCTTGCATGGAAATGTCACTGCCTATCGGTACGATTTCACAGCTTTATTTCCTACTTTCTTGACTGAGAGATTATCCAGATCAGTGGAATCTGTGGGTGTAATGAAGGATGGGGTCCATTTCAGTCTACAGGCTTTTGTCTTACAATCTGTGAATCAACATGAGTCTACTGCTGGGGTTGGAAAGATGAAGAGTGGGCCAGAAGCCAGGAGTTAGCTATTTGTATTGCAGCTTTCAATCTTGGAAAATTGATTGGGTTGACAAACTCAATCACATATTTGAAGAGACACTAAGAACCTACTTCTTTGACAATAAGCCAGCTTGATCATGGAGCCAAGTATTTCAGAATCAGAATGTATCTGTCTATGTGTCTCTGGGAGGATGCAGATGGGGCAGAGCTTCAGTAGCCTCCAGGCCAGGCAGCTGATGCTGCCTAACTTCCTGGTGAAAACTGGAGAAATTTCTGTCTGGAGTCACTTGGAAATAAAAGAGACCTTCTGCCTGAAACAGCTCCAAAGCCTTTGGCTGGAGCAAACTGGGGCAAGGAAACAACGGCTGTTACCAATAAATGTAAAGGAAAATAATGTCTGATATTTTTGGAAAGGTCTTTGGTCATCTTTCTGATCAGACTGAAGCAATTTCTTCATTTTGTTGTTCAAATAAAGCGGCTGTAAAATAGTGCCTGGACAGGGAATGCTCTTTTGCTAATTACCTTACTTGCCATTTAACAGTCAAGGGCAAAGCTGCCTTGTTCTTTTGCAAGAAGGACCAGCACACACCAATGAGACTTAGGAAACAGGTGTGCCCTTACCTGAAAGTCTAACACAGCCGGGGAGATGGTACCACCCTCTCATGAATGTTGCATGACAGACTCCGGGTTACATGTTCAGTTGTGCACTTACGCTTCTCCGTCTTTTTACACCAAAACAGTAAAGTTTCTTATTCAAAGATCTGTTTGAAGTATTTGCATGCTTGTGATACTGGTGCATTACTCACATCATCCTTTTATTTCCTGTAGTATCTGAAATGTAGTCTCCAAAGGACAAGTGGAGAGTGTGCCTGCCCTAAGACATGTACAATCTGAGCATATTACGGTGATATGGCCACCAGTTACATTTTAGCCTGTCTTTCCCCTCACTTTTCAGAAGTAATCCATTGCTTTGCTTTCTTTTGGAAGCTACGGGAATCTGACCAAAAGTAGAAATACGGGGAAGAGACAGCAATGCAATAGGAAAATACACAGAGGCAAGGCTGGTATGAATCCATCCTTGGATGGACTTACTGTGAAGCCTTGTGAAAAATCACTGTCTGCAGTCAGAATTTGGCAGACAGATCTAGGTGGCAAGGATAAAGCAAGGATAAACTTTGTTGCTTGCTGGGACTGGTTTCACTAGCTGATTTCTGAAGTCAGAAGTTTTCCTCGAGGAAAGGGAGGAAAGAAGGAAAGGAATGTCAGGATCTTTTTAAACCAAAAAGTCAGTGAAGCCCTCTGCTGTCACAGACTTTGGCTAATGGTCAAATAAGAGCAGAGGTAATTGCCCTTACCCTTTTTTTTCTAAAAGAGCACAAGCTGGTTGATCATTAACAGTCAAGCTGATCGAGAAACCACCACAGCTATTTTCCCCTCTACAATCCTTGTACTTCTAGTGGACTAACAGGAAGATGGTTGATGATCTGAAGAGAAAGCCACTCGTTGTTCTTGCTGTCCTCTTGCTGCTCAGCTCAGCAGAAGCAGGTAAGAAAAATGTGAGTGCCTGGCAAGGGACTGAAGGTTTTACATAGAAGGATCTGAATTCAATTCTCCCTAAACAACCTGTGTGTCAAGAGGCTCTTGCTATAATCTAGTTAGGTGCTAGGAGAAAGGGTAGTGCAAGAATGGTTCTTTCTTCTCCCGTGCTTTGATTCAGTCAGTCTCAGTGATTTAATTCCACTAACCTGATTTAAAAGAATGATCTGGGTTTACACTGAAGTGTAAGGAAGCAGAAGAGAGACCACTTGACCTCTGGCACTGGCATCCTCTGCTTTGAAAGCTTAGCAAGTGTAATCTGCAGTAGCTGAGGGAAAATAAACAGATGCCACACTTACATGTCTTTCTTTAATTGTACTGTCAGTGAAATGGCTTTTGTGATCATCCCTACAGTCCCACATCACCTGCAGCTTCATAGCAGTGCACGTCATGCCTTACCTTTACTCACAATCACCCTCATCTTACGCCATTTCTGACACACACACCAGGCTTGCACAGAACCTGCCTTTGCTAGTTAAGCTGCCTCATGAGCTCTGTTTTTTTTCCAAGTTGATCTCAGAGAACATCTTCTTCTCTCTTGCCTTCAGTACACAGGAAGACCAAAATAAACAACAGTGAGGGATAGTCACATTCCACAAGGGTGAATCTGAATGCTGAATCTCACTCCTTTGTGCTGACCCTTATGCCATGTTCAGCCTAGCTAATGTAAAGTATCTTCTATGGGAACAGCCAGCATTTAGGAAGCTGGTTGTTTGATATTTTTTAATTTTTTTTTAATTTTAAATTTTTTAAAAATTTTATTGTATGTGCGGATTCAGGGCTGTTTCACTTCCTCCGGTCCAGAAAAGGGAAGGTGCATGCATTGTGATTGCAGCAGGATGCAACTATGCCAGTTCATAAAATAATACTTTTTAGGTCAGAAGGGCTCATTTAATCAATTATTTGGCTTCCTGCTCATTGCAGGTCAATAAATTTCACCCCATTAGTCCTTCAGTAAATCCAACATCTTACCTTCAACAAGCCTTCCAAAATAGCAGCCAGTTCTCTGAAATGACAAAAGATGGAGAATCCACTCTTCTGTAGGAAACTTAGCTATACACACTGCTAGCTATACATACTGCTAAACTTTTATGCTTGCTTTTTAGCCTAAATTTGCCCCGTTTTTTACTAGCTAAAGGTTTGAGGTTTTGGGTTGGTTTTTTCTGTATAGATCAAAGTGCCTTCCAGTAGCTGCCTTTTCCTTCCCATAAAGCATTTTCATCCAGGAAATGAATCAATCAGGAAATTATCATTGACACACTTTGTCATCAGCCTTCTTATATTTTGACATCAGCATTCTCATATTTATTTCTGGATTTTTGATACAATTGTCAATTAAACTTGTACCTTCTACTAAGCCTAATAGAAATATCCCCACTCAGTGGTGACTACCTGTTGGCAACCGTTTTTTTAAAGATTTAACAGCTGGCTCACAAATGTACTTAGTAGCTGGCGTGTGGCCAATTTGGAAAATTTGTAAAGCAACTTTCAGAAGTCAAAGACACCATGACATCAACAGTTATCTTCTCCAGCCACCGTGAATTCCACCAAAGGTCAGAAACAACTTTATCAGACAGATAAAGTTTCCAGAATAGGCTGATTTTAATTTATGTTCTATCCTTTTAAACTTTATCAATAGAAGCAAGATTGCTACTTTCATTTTCCTAATGAATTAAAATGAGCTTTTTTTTTTCCATTGCACAGATGCAGACTAAATATGCTATTCACTCCCTCTCATTGCAGGGAGTACAGACAGACTCTCAAGGCATCACTGCACTGACTTCCAGACAGCAAATTTCCTACGGGGCAGTAAACTTAAGGTCCAGTTTCTTCTGTTTACCTCCTCGAGCCCCAGCTGTGGGGAGCTGATTTTAGCTGATGATAGTATCGAGAACTATAGCTTCAACAGCAGCCTGAAAACCAAGATCATAATCCATGGCTTCAGGTGAGAAAAATTAAACACTGCTGGGGCATTCCCAAGTACTGGGTGGGGCTGGCAAGGAAACCTCCTGCTTGTGTGACCTTCTTAGTCTCCCCAGCAGAGTGGCTGCATGCAAAACAACTGCTAAGAAAAGAGTCTGGAGTGCTCAGCTCCAAGCTGGACATGAGAATTGTCTGGGAGACTGTTGGTAGGCCAGGGCCAGAGGCATGGAAAATGACATGGAAAACTGACAACCCTCATTATAACACAATTTTATGTCCTTTAGTTTGGGACCAGCTGCCTATTTTGTGTGCCTTTCACATTTTTTGGAGCCTAAAAAAAGTTAGGAAATTAGAATAATTCTTTCTTTTTCTCTCTCACTCTCTTGCTCGTTCTCTCAGTCTGTCCTCTTTTACCTCTTTCCTTTTCTTTCCTTCTTTCGACCTTTTTATTTAAGAAGTCTTTCCTTCAAGATTCTTGTCCCTTTAAATTGTCTTCTTGGACATGTCCTCATGTCCTGATTTATCAACAGCCTGGATTAGTCAGCTATTTAGGAGCCTTACCAGACACATTATACTTCTATTCTTGAAACTGTAGGGATATGAGCTGGTTTTTTTTAAGCTGTCACCATTCTGCAAGCTTATTTTACTGTGCCATTTTTGAGCCAGGTGTGACCATACAACATTATTAGTTTTGATGTGCAAAAGCCTGAACAGAAAGTGCATAGAAGACCACAGAAGGTGTTGCAAGGTCTTTCCGGAAAACCAGCTGTTGCCCTCGTGACATAGCACACCCCTCACCAGGTGGTATTAGGCAAAGCGGGTAGAACATAGCCTCCTCAGTTTTCCTTGAATTCTTGAGTATAGAATTTTTTTTTTAAATTGTCTACAGCGGAGGAAATATAGCAGTGAAAGGCTAGGTGATTTGGCCAAGGACTTTCTGCCAGTTGGTAGCAGAGCAGGTTCCAGGTATTCCTGGTCAGCTCACTTACCCTAGGTGGGCTCTGAGGGGGGGCTAACTGAAGCACCACAGCAACACTGAGATCTCAGCCTGAGCCCTGCAAACGTTATCTCATTCATTAAAATATCTGATTCTGTTCTGAATCAGACCATTCTGGAAAGTGTTATTACACCATTGCAAAGAAATGCCACGTGTGTGTATCTGGCACCAGACAAATCTTTAAGCAACTGACTGGCAGCCTCCTCTGAGGCACGTGAAGCTCCAGCACCAGTCAACAACCTATTGGCACATGCCCTGTTTTGGAAGACACCTAACATACTTGTTTCTGATGACTCCACAGGGCTTTGGGTACCAAACCTTCCTGGATTGAAGGGCTTGTCCATGCCATACTGCACACAAGCCAGGTGAACGTGATTGCAGTAGACTGGGTTTATGGGTCTACAGGGGCCTATGCCTCTGCGGTGGAAAATGTCACACAGCTGGCCCTCTCCATCTCACAATTAATCAGCAAGCTCCTGGTAAGCTACTGTGCATTTCCAGTGGAGGGGGAGTATGGCCAGAGAACATAATTCATGCAAACAATCCAGAAAACTGCTCCCAAGCTGCTGTCTCCAAGTTCTGGACCAGTGGGCTCTTTATTCCAAGTGTAGCACTGGAGAATTGTCTTTTTTCTGTCTCTCTCAGTCCATGCTTGAGCATGTCACTGTTTTTATTCTTTCAAGTTTTGACATTTGTGGGAAAAACATCCCAATTGTCAGCTGCCTCTCCAGCCCGGGACAAACCTGAAGGTTGCCTTGGGTTTTCTCAGGTCTATGCTTCACTGGACAGTCTTCTTCTGCCCAGAAATTTTGTCCAGGGAGTTGGAGGGGGTGGGATTTGAGGGTATTTTATATTTGCTTTGGGCTTCAGATGTGTCCTGGTTTGTTTGTGCACAGTGCAGCTGAACAACACTTACGCAATGAGGATGATACACCTTCATGTTAAGCAGCTCTGTGTAAACTCTCCATGTAACATTTGCACTGCAGACCCAGGCTGCAGAGCATGGGAGTTCCTGGGTATGCACCACGTTGTGCACAGTCACACATTTCTATCCAGAAATACAGCAACCCTTGGAGCTGCTGTGTCACTAGAAGGATGGGGCTGGGGTGGAGGCTGAGAGGACTGTCACCCCTCGTTACTGATTAGGCCACACCATGAACAAATGACTGAGCTGGACAGTGTCCCCACCACTCACCACTAGTCCAGCTACTTAAGGATTTTTTCTGTCCAGCCTCTCCTGCAACACTATGCCACAGAAGACTATATTCTCTTCTCATAAGCCTCAATAGGATACGGCTTCATACATTTCAAAGTCAGGATTTTTCATCTTGCCCCCATGCTCTCATGCACTATATGCTTTCCCATTGTATGGTACTGCATCATGCAGACCAACCTGCAGGCAGCTGAACTCCTGTGGATGGGGTCATCTCACATCAGGTCTAAGTGGCTGTGCTTTATCTGGCAGTTCAGCCCATGGATAAATCCTTACTCTCTAAAAATTTAATCTTAAAATACTAATCAGCATATTGGTACAATGGTGGTATAAAAGTAAAAAAAAAAAATTCCTCTGCTTTACTGAGAAAAAGATTATTCACAGGGTGAACAAGGATCACACAGCTGAGAGAAGGAAATTCAGTCTGAAGCAAGCTGTGGAAAGAGAAGCTACAGGCTACACAGTAATGAACTATGAGCATTTGACCAACCTGGTTAGGGTTGGGTTTGCATCTGTGGACCTGAAGAAAGACTCTGAAAAACAGAAAGGGCAATGCCTGTCATTCCCACACCTATTTGGTTCTCCACCATACCCCTATATTAGAAGGGATACAGAGCTGCTGTGTGGGCTGGGATAGGGTATTACACCTTTCTGCTATAGAAACATTAATTTGTATTATCATTGATCTGCAGGCCCTGGGAGTCTCACAGACATCCATCCACATCATTGGGGTAAGCCTTGGTGCACATGTTGGGGGCCTGGTGGGGCACTTCCATGGCGGTCAGCTGGGACAGATAACAGGTATCATAAAACCTAGTCTTGGGTCCTCACCTCCTTTTCAAGGGAGAGAATGAAGGAGCAAGGAAAGGGAGTCATCTGTAGTGCTCTTTTAATTGTATAAGGACTCATTAGATCCAAGTTTATGGGCTTCTTCCTAGCTTCAGAAGCACCTGACAGTGCCTTTCCAGACATCAGTCCCCTCCACACTGCCAAAAGAATGCATGTATTTGCCAAAGGATCCTTCTGCCTCTGCTCCACTCTTCAAATTGATGCTAGCTTAAAAGAATAAGAGGCCTCGTGACTAATGCTTCCACTTTATGTATACCTCTGTAGTTCTTAAACTAGAAGCCCACAACACATGTCATTGTGGGGGAGCAGCAAGGGCTGCTCTGCATAAAAATGTGAGCTGAGACCCAAGGGGACAGCAATGCAGGCAGAGGCAGTGGCTTCACCAACAAGGAACACGGTCTTACCATATCTGGGCAAGAAAAGCAGAGCAGGTCCAGTGACAGGAACCAAAGCCACCCACAGTCCAGTGATCACCAGGCGAGTCTGCAGTGATGAGGCAAGCCCAAGATTGAGCCAGAAAGTCAAGTCAGCAAGATAAAAGCAAGACACAGGGCTGGGCATGGTATCCCTACAACACAGCTCAGGCATGGACCAAAGGCAAGAGCCTGAGCCAATCTTAGGAGGCCCCAGATGAGGCTTCTTGCTGTTATCTCCCACAAATCAGCTGTTTTCACAGTAGTCTGGTCTAAGGCCACCCAGCTGTACCAAATCAGAGCTAACCTTAAACACAGACAGCCAGACTCCTGGGTGTGAGGAAGAGGTTGCAGTGGGGGAATCACAGATGAAGATGGTTAGAGGCTGATCATGGCATTTAGAGCATTTTAATTTACTCGGGGGCCTTGTCAGCCTTTAGGTATGGAGCATGAATAGAGTCATGGAATGATTTATGTAAGAAGGGACCTTGGAAGGTTTCTAGTTCACCTCCCCTACTCAAAGCAGGGCTGCCTTCTAAGTTAGATCAGGTTTTTGAGGGTCTTGTCAAGTTCTGGGAATCCCCAGGGATGGAGGTTCATTTTGATAGGAGGGAAAATGCCACCAAAAAGGAACAGACATAAAGACTAGAAGAGTGACCACAGCTCTCAGTCTGCCTCAGCCCATGCTGGTCTGTCTCTCAGAGGTATCCTGAAGGAGGGTCTCACTGCACACTCAGCAGGACAGGCCAGAGAAATGTTGGTTCAGCCTTCACATGTCACAGCTACACGCACACCATGAAATACAGAAATTTCTTAACAGGAGCTGAGTTTCATGCTGGGCCCTTTTTTAAGCTGTGAATCAGAGTTTACATTACGAGGGACTTGGAGTAACAACTCTCCTGCAACCAGGATTTTATGATCAGCAACATCTTCAGAATCAGATGCTTTCCCAGGAAACCATGGTAATTAACTTCAGAGTCAGACACTCCTCCCCTTTATGTTGACTACATGTAATAAAAGCTCTGTAGGTTTATTTATTCCATTATTTTGTAACTCTGCTAGAAGACACCCTTCTTCTACACTCCTGATTGTCCTATGATTTCATAGGCACAATGGGCATTGCAGGTTCCAGTTCAGATTTAGGAGCCTGAAGACAGGTGGAATTAGACCCAAGATATGTCTGATCTCATCTCCTGCCTCCTGTCACACATGCATACATGCACAGAGGAATGTGATCCCAGAGCCATAATTTGCTGAAGTGTTTTCAATCACCTAAAAAGAGCTGTGGAGAAAAAACAAAGTGAGTCTTGGAGATCAGAGCATGGAGTTTATTTTTGTGAAGTGAGTTTCTTCAACTCTGCTCCTGTGGATATCTCCTTGTGCAGGAAAGCAAATGGTACAGGAACTAGAATGAACAGCCTGTATCCAAAATTGCTGAAGAGCAATTTGTTGCAATTCTTGCAGAGGAAATGAAAAAGCCTAAGGGAATTCAGCTGCATACACTATCACTTCAGTGAATAGTTTTCTTAGCTGCTGAGGATGTAAATCTCAATGGACTTCATGCAGCTTGTGCTTGGAGGAGGTAGGCATAGAGAATAGAGGATAGAAATGTGCTTGCCTTGGAGCAATGCTAGAATTGACTGCTACTCATGGAAGAACTTTAAGCTATACTGAATAACACTGTTCAGTATCTCTTAAAGCCTTTAACTAAAACTTGGTCCATGGAAGTGGGTGGGGAACCTCTCAGCTTTTTGTATGTGTCAAGATTAAAGAACACGGAAGAAAAATTAAAGCAGTATATTCTTCTGACCACTTGTCCCATTATTAGCTTTTGTTTATTAAAATAATAGGAAAAAAATTTATTTCCTTCTTCCCCTTTCTCTCCTCCCCCCTCAAAATGCAGAAACATCAGTTTGTATATTGTAGATATTGCTGCCTTCATAGACAATTAATGGGACTGAGTCCAAGGCAGTGAAACTGCCCAGCTCTGAGGCTAAGTAGCATGTGGAACAGAGCTGCTTCTTAAACTATTGTTGTTGCCTGGGGAGTGAAAAAAAATCTTGTGAGATTAATTTTCTATGAAAGTGAACAGGATAAATCTCAGCCAGCACAGAAAAAAATGATCTTTGACTGTACCTTGGTATTGCCAAGGATAATTTTCTATATTCCTTTGACTCTCCAGAAGTTGCTCTAGAAGCAAGTTTTAGGCAAAAATATAGATGACTGCCTAAGGACTCAATTTTATTTGTGTGTAGAGAGCTCAGAAGCCTGTTTATTTTAAGAATATTTGATAGTATCAAACCTTTGTAATGCTTGGATGCTGAATTCATCACCTAACTGATGATCTTCAGTGACATTTCTCAGACTGTAGTTGTTATGAGTTTGATTCTCTTTCACCAAAAATCCAAAAGACACTTTGCACCCACTCTGTTAGAGCTATCTGAAGCTCAGTCATGTCTTTACAGCCTGGAAACTTGAGGTACAAAACTGCTTAAAGGGGAGTGGAACAGTGGAGAACAAGGTAAGGAAGCTGTAGTGGAAGTTAGCAGGGGCAGAAACCATTCTGGAGCATAACCAGTGCAACCTGGGAATAATTTATCACTTCTGCCTAGCAACTTTTTTGAAGTTTTGGATAAAATACCTTAACCAGAAACAAGAAAGAGAGGGGCTGAAGAGTATTTTTGTTGAGGCATTTGCTTTTGTTACAGGCCTGGATCCTGCAGGCCCTAAGTACACCACAGCCAGCCCTGAGGAACGCCTGGATCCTGGGGATGCCCTCTTTGTGGAAGCCATTCATACCGATGCTGACAGTAAGCTGGCTTCCATCTTCTTCAGCCCATGCTTCTGTTCCTCCTGCTGTCACTATTGCTAAGGAGTGTGTAGGTCATTGTGCCTTTTATGTCAGATTACCATGCATTCAGGTTTATTCTGAGCATGTTTCTTGATTAGATAGGCTTTAATGATGAATTCATTGGCAGGTATCCATATCCCAGAGCACTTCACAGCAACAGACAGGTGAAGATTAGACAGAAGGCAAATATTGTTTCCTTAACCCTGCTACAGCAGAGTGACTTTATGCAGAATCAGCTCAGCATGGCTTTTATCACCTGGAAGGAATTTGCATCTCTGGTCTTACTTTGCCTTTTCCCACCTGACCTAAGGGTGCTACTGTGAGTGCCAGTGGAAAATGAGTCAAACCAGCAGCTGGTGCAACAACAGAGTAACTTTTCTAAAGCACTTAGTGTCTAAGTAGGCAGAACATGTACTAAAGAATAATGTGGTGCCTTTGAGTCATACCTCTTGCCTGGAGATCACAAAAATCTCTGTCAAGATATCTCTCAATCATGCCCCACAATCTCCCATTAAGATTGTGGTCAGTTTTGTTCTGCTTTATACAGAATCAAGAACCTGAGTCACAGAAGTGGTGATTACACCACAGTTCCCAGTGATTTTGATGGCAGGGCCTGGAGCACTCTGCTCCACACAGGAAACCTGCACAATGCAGATGTGTAGGAACAGGAAATCTGTCCTCGCTGCCTCCAGCACTAGAGCTGGGTCCAGCACTACTAATGTTCAACCAATTTTGGGGGCCTGTCAAACACCATGTAGAGTAAAGCCTAGAGAAAAGCTAAGTGTAAGAATGAAGTGGTATTTCACCTCCTTTCAGATTTTGGGATCCGAATTCCTGTAGGCCACATCGATTATTTCGTCAATGGAGGCAAGGATCAACCGGGATGCCCCCGATTCATCTCTGCAGGTGAGAACACTCTGTGGCCAAGCAAAGGGCTTTCATGGCCATTTACCAGCCTACAAAAATGCTGTTTGGCAACCAGCTACAGTCAGGGCAGGTATCAAAGTGAGACAACATGTATTTGTAAAGACATATGGCAGCAGAGATTCATGGCCCACATCTCTTCTCAGCAGTACAACAAGCAGCTAAAATTAAAATTACATACAGGTCAAGCATCTTGGCAGCACCACTGTCAAGAGATGGGCTTTTGGTGACACTTCTGTATGAGCCAAAACCCTAGCATCAGTAGAGTTTGTATCAACAAAGAAAACATTTTTGCTAGAAAGGCTCTTAGGTACTACTAGCAAAAGCTTATTTTTGTTTTCACACTGCAAGCTGTGTCTATCCTTAGAGAGACAGCTTGTACAATCACTGCCCTTTCCTGCTAGAGAACAGGACTTTGCATAGTAAATAGTGTGGGTAAGTATTCAAGTATGTTCTGGATGAGCCAGCAACACTGAGGGTCAGGTCATAGGGGACACCTATGGTACCTCACTTCCCATAGCTAGGGACCTAGTGCAGGTGGGAGTCAAAGCTATTGTACCCCCTTGCAGAGATCTTGGGGCCTCATTGATGGAGACAGGGCAGCTCTGGGGTTCCCTTCTTCTGAGGAACTCTGTTAGTCTGGATGAGACCCTTCTAGCTTCCTGCATAACTTCTCTTGCAGTGAGATCTGGGTTTGTAGTCACAGAGATGCTCTGCAAAATGTTATTAATGGGAAGGTGATCACTGCAGAATCAGTAAGTGTTTTTGACTCTTGGTTCCTTGGGAGCATGCAAAAAGACTGAAGCAAACAGAAAGGCTCATGGCTGCTTTTCTCTGGGTGCATTTTTTCTTGCAGGCTATAAGTATCTGATCTGTGATCACATGAGGGCAGTACATCTCTATGTCAGTGCCTTGAAGCATTCCTGTCCGATCCTGGCGTTCCCCTGTGCAAGTCATCAAGATTTTTTAAATGGTCATTGCCTGGACTGTGTTGACCCCTTCCTGTTCTCCTGTCCCAGAATAGGTACAGTACCAGCATGAGACCTTCCTGGAGCAGATGACAATACATACCTGATGGGCGTCAGTGCAGAGCACAGTACTCGGTTCAGATTTCTATGAGCAGAATTTGCTTTGGATCTCTTTGGGGATAGCGAGAAGCTGTTTTGTTTTCAGGCTTCTATAGAGAAGCTCTAAGAGCTCATATATTGCCCAAGGTAGAACACCAAAATCTTGAACATTTCTGATCTTTAAACATTTCATAGGGTCCACAAATGAGTTAAAAGAGACTTTCTAGAATCACCTGCCTAGCAAGTGCAATTATCTCAAAAAGTGTCTTGTTTAGAGAAGCAGCTGGAAGTTTTAGCCCAAGCCTGAAGTCCCATTCTTCTACAAACCACTCACTGTTGCTGTGTCACCTCCTTCTCCTAAGTTCCTGCCATGGCCACCCCAAAGATGAACTCCCTGGACTGGGAGAAGGCAATAGTTGCCTCTTTTCAGCTTCTGAAACTGAGCTGTGGCATGAGGAGAGGAAGTGTTCTGGTGCTGTTTGCAGTCTGGCACCAGAAGAATATAAGGAGAGGCATCTTTTGGTATAGGTGCTCTCAGATCAGCCACTCCTTCCACATCTCACCAAACCACATTATGAGCTAATCAGTGGTGCAGGCCTCAAGTTATGGTGGTCTTCTCACTTGAACAAGAAATTCAATTTCCCAGCACCTTGTGGTTGCATTATCATTTCCTCTGCACTGTTTCCTGACTTGGTAGTCTTTAGTCTTGCTCATTTTGTACAGGTGCAACTGATAACAGTTTGTTAGCAGAGGAATGAAACAAAGCCTCCAAGAGGTACTCTGATGATGATTACCTGGAGTAGCTGTAATAGGTTTCCTAAGGGAACGCTAACCTGTCAAGCGGACATCACAAACATGTACTTGCTCTCATTTGCACAGGTATAAAAGAGGGTCTGTCCTCTGAGACAGTGGAGTTGTGCGGGGTGAGTGGAGGTGAATTGGGACCAATTATATTTCTGTTCTGGGTCATTCATGGCTTCCACTGCACTGGCTTTATTTCCTCCTGCAGGCCTGCTGGAGCAGGCAGGTGTCAACTTGAGAAAGCTGCCCAAGGAAGTGAAAGTTTATTTAATGACCAGTCCCTCAGCCCCATTCTGTGGTAAGTAGCATAAGAAAATAAATGAGTCAGAAGGGTGTTGACCAAATGATACAGATCCTCTGGGGAGGCCAGGTAGTTACAACCCACCATTCCTATCAGAATCAGCTGCTGTGGCCCAGCTGGTCTGAGACACACAGCTGAAGGGCAATAACTCTGCACATCTCCTCCATAGAGCCCTTTCCAATGGATTTATTAGGGTGGGCACAGCCCTGGATTAACACAGCCTCATGGCTTCAGGACTGAAGTAAAGGGTAGTGAAAGTGCCTGTCTGTTTGCAGGGGACTATACAGACCTGCCCACTGTGGCTCTCACAGCACAAAGGCTAGTTTCTTTCTTACGTCTGTCTGTCTTTTTGCTGGTGGGGCCAGGGAATGAATGTTAGAGGCCTTCTTTTGGCAGGGGTAGGTCCAACTGATAGTACCTGCCCTCACTCCCACATACCTTGCCTCTTGCTCAGTCCATCACAGCCTGGTTGAGTTCCACTTGCAGAAGAAAAGAAACATAGTCACCAGCATTGAGATCACTTTCTGCAGTAACAGCACCAAGGACACAGCGAAGATCACCATGTGAGTGACAATGCATGCTTCTGGCCTGTTTTATCCCAGCTCCATCTGTAAGGATGTTTATACTGGTCCAGGAAAGGCACAACAATAGAGTATCTCCCTGAATGCAGTCATTGTGGGATGAACCACAACCTTTCTTCTCCAGTCCCTCCACATTTACCTTAAATATTCTCAAGAATCAGGCACATGCTACCATTACTTGGTAACCCTGGCTAGGTCCACCTCTTCCCTGAGTGCACAAAGCAATAAGTATACTCCAGAATCCCCAAATTTGCATACTTTTGTGTTGCTGTGCTGGTTCCTTTTCTACACCATACCCTTGCCTGGCACCAATTCAAACTGCAATCACTGTCAGATAGTTATTAGCCCTGCTCTGCTAGACAGAGATGGGTACAGCAAGACCCCATCCACCAGACTTCCAGACTGATGGACTTGATGGCTTAGACATTTCTCTTAATGTCCAATAGGACAGCAGTTGCAAAAAGGAGACAAGTGCATCTCTGCTTGTTGCCTCTGCAGTAATGCAGCAAAGCTCTCGGGCTCCCATTGCAGGGAAGAGTGCAGGGGGCAGGAGACCAAGACCACACATGTAGACAGACAGATCTCTCTTGAAAGCACCACACTCCTCCAGACCATACCTGAATTAAAGGACCAGACTCAGACTCCTGTTCCTCAGCCTTTGCCATAGGAGGATTTCCCCACTACAGAGAAGTTCCCCAGAAGAAGTCTTCCTCACTTCTTCCTACACCTTCCTGCCCAGTGTTGTGGGCTGGGAACCGCAATGTGGACGTGCAGCTAGCACATGCTGCTGGCTGCCTCAGGAAGCAGGAAAACAGCCTGCTCAAGAGCCCCAGCCAACTCACCTAGGATCCAAGGGGTTCCAGCGCTGGCTCTCACACAGTCCTTACTGCTAAGCCAAAATACTGTGACCTAAAGCTAATTGTGTTGCTGCTTCAGTCTTGGGCACTAGGAGGTGGGGGTGAGAACCAGGGAAGGGAAAGCCATGCTCTAGGGTGCTCTCTAGCGTGGTATAGCTGCTTGGTCACAGACTTTTGGCCAGGCACTGCAATTTGGAGTTTGTACTCCAGCCTGGTGGTGCTCAGTCTGTTCAATCCCTCCCCAGCTTGAAAGCCAAATCTGCCATTTCCAAAGATGCTGGAGGGAGGAAATAGTTAACACCCAGGTCAAGTCAGGACCCTTGATCTGCTCAGAAAGACAAGCAGCACTTCCTTTTGCAGTCGGTGGGCACAGGGTTGATAGGTGTCCAGCAGGAGGCATGTGAGCACTGGAGGGAAAGGCTGCCTGGGGCAGTGAGACAGGCAGGCAATCCCAAGGCTTTGCTGTACCAAGTTTTAATGAGACATTAGAGTTATAGCAGGGTAACCTATCCAGAGATACCCTTACCCTGGGAGAACAGCAGCCGTGTTTCATTTAAACGCCTTCCTAAGAAGCACAAGGCTAAACCAAAAAATTGCTTACAGCAATAAACCTACAGATTTGAGAGTATAAAATTGAAGAGAACCCTTTTAATTCACACTGTAGCAAAGAGCAAAGAAACTTCCCCACTCTAGGCAAAGCTCAGCCCTCCAGTGCAGTGAAGCTCAGTGCCAAATGGGCATCTAAGCATAGATTCTCACTTCGCAGTTCAGACACTGATTGATCACTGACTTATTTCAGATGATCTGACATGCATGTCATTCTGCAGTTCCCCAGAAGTGCACAGAAACTTGGGAGAGCTCAGCCAGTCTTATACCTACAACAAGTGACTTGCATGGTTGCGTCTTGCCTCACATTGCCCTTCCCACTCCTCGGGATGTCATTACCCCACACATTGCTCAGAGTGCTCTAAGAGACATATCCCTGAGCCCCATAGCTGCCATGGGGCTGACAGAGTAAGGAGCTTGTTACACAGCACACTTCCCAGCTACATAGCCATTGGTAATGCGCACATGACATCATCCCCCATATCCAAGAAAACATACTTCTGAAGCCAGCCAAGAAGCCTACATCCATCCAAAGTTTGTGTGGGGTTACATTGTTACTTCTGTCAGCAGAACTGTAGGCTCTTTCTGACCTTTTTATCACCTCTCCACTTTCCCTGCCATCACATTACTGATCAGGGAGTCGCCCGGGTGCTTCTGGGATTATGCTGAGTCAGCTACACCCATATTCTTCATGAGCACAAGGAAAACAATGATTTCCAGGCTCTTAGACATCCAAGTAGATCAAGCATAAGAAGGTCCATTGGATGGACTCCACAGAAAGGTGGTGGCCCATCTATGTAAAATAGCCAGGCACCACTCCTTTGTAGCACACGACTGACTGGGCTCTGACCATCGGCTGATCATCAAGCCTCTGGCATTTCTCACTTCATGTTACCTGGGTAAGGGCATAGGGACAGAAAAACATCCTTCTATCCAAGCATCCCACCTTCAACATGGTCAAAAGCAAATACCTAGCGAGGAGTATAAAAAAAGGCAATGTAAGCACGTAGCAATACTTCCCCAGATAGTTTCCCAGTGTCTGACTAATTACATCTCAGGGACTTTCAGAGCCAAAGCTGAGATCTTTCTCCTTATTAGCTTTTGTCTTCCACAAACTTGTCCAGTCCCCCTCCCATGACTTGTACAGTTATTTAAACTTTCTAGCATCCACAACAAAGATTTTAACAGCTTAAAAGGAATGGTACTCTGTGTAGTGTGCAATCTTTTTGAGCCTGCCACCCCCTTCTTTGATGACCCCTGGTTTGTGTACTGGAAGAAATGGTGAACAACCGATCCCTATCCATGCCATTCATGATTTCATAGATACTGACTTTATCTACCACTTAGCTCTCTGTAGCAGTCTGGGCAGTGTTTCAATTTATATGCAACAGCAAGAGTTGTTGTAATTGTGTGATGGACAGAAGGATATTATACAGAAATATTCTTGACTATAGAGATAAAACATAGAGATATAGCCAGTGAGACTCTCACGCAATGCCCTGTTTTGACAGATGAGTCTTCTCACTCCATTTGATTATGTGAGGGCTTCACAGCAATACCCCAGTTTCCTCCAGTGTTTCAACACATCTGCACACAGCCTGCATCTGCAGGTTGATTGAATGTTCTCCTTCACATCTCTCACCCTACCTTGCAGACCTAAGCACCAGGAGATGGGCAAACGGCTGCTGGCCCACAGAGTTCCCCTCTGCCAGATAAACAGCGTGACACTGAAGTATCTCCCCAAGAATAAATTCTGGAGGAAGGATGAATCATCCATTGTTGGCAAGTTCTGTGTAGCCCCACTGCCTCTCGATAGCAAGTAAGTCACAGGAATATCTTACAGGGATCCACTGAGCCTCTGGATGCAGCCTGTAGCTTGCAACAATGCATTCTCTCACCTGTTTAGATAAATATATAAAGAGGTGTCTCCCATCACCTCTGTGTCCCTACGTAAATTATTTTCTACCTGTGAAAGAGAAACACTACCAAGGTAGTTTTCTAGGAGTTTTCTACAATTCTTCCCCCAGGATAAAAGTGCTGTGCCACGGAAGGAAAACAATTGCAACTTACGTCACCTTGAAGATGCTCAAGTCACAAACCATGGCAAAAGCTTCTACTAAGTAGAATTTATTCCTTTTGTCCTTGCTTGCTCTCTCCATCTTCCCCCTGTCTACAGCAGGCTCCCATCTGAAACATGATAGACGAACATTTTTCAGGATGAGATAACAGAAGACCAGTAATATATTTCTGCTTCTTATACCACACAGGTTTATAAAGCACTAAGGCTAAAGACAAGCACTTTGGCATTTTCTAGGCCAGGCATTGTGTAGTATATGCCTTCAGCCATAATTACCTTACCCAGAGCAGAAGCAGCCAAGTTCTGCTCATCCTGAGAGAGATGATGGTCTTCTCCATAATACAATATTCTTGCCAGGAGTTTTGCAGATCCGAAGTTCTTGCAGGCAGGACAAAATATCTGTGTCTATACTGACACATTAAACTGTCCACATTGCTTCTGAGTTTACTCTTATGCTAGCTCCAGGCTGAAGCAATCTAGTGGGTACTCCAAAGCAGGGAAAACCAGAAGCAGAAGGCAAACTGGGCTCACTTTTAAAGTCTGTTCTGCTGGGCAGTAAAGAGACTCAAGCACAAGGCAGTAAAAGTATATCCAGTAGGCCCAGATAGGGGGGGAAAAAAAAGAGGCATTCCTATGTAAATACCAGGTGCTCCCTTGAGCAAAAGGACTATTCCTTACTATCGTGCCTTGCAGAGCAAAGCACTCCAAAGTTGGGATGGATGTGCCAATACATGGCATTTTACCACTTATGAATGGGACAGCATGGCACATTGCCTTAAAGGTGTGCTAACCTGCACCCCTGGAAGTACAGGACTTGGCTGCAATACAGGCAGAAAGCTGTATTGTTGCACAGATTCACAGCTATGCTCTTACACTAAACTGGGAGCACTCAGAGCAACAATGGTACTGCTAGGATGGGGTAGTGGAAAGATGAAGGATGCAACCCCATACACACCCCTCCAGGCAATTCATCCCAGCCAGGGCACAGCACCCTGTTCATCATACCCTTGCAAAGCAGCACAAGGTCCATCAGCAGCTTGTTTGCCTCTGTTAAGGATAGCAACCTCCACCTGCTTATGCCCAGCCTGACTTCCCTGTGCTCTTCCTGCAGCCGGACAATGTCATGCCTGCCCTGGAACCTCACCCTCCCCGGCAACAGAGATATCTCCTATGAGCTGCCCACTGTTTGTGCCTAGCACTGCCTTCGGAACTTGCAGGCACACCCAAAACCAAAAAGGACCCCTAAACCTATTGCTGCTCTCTGCTCACAGATGATACTTTCACCATAAAAACTGGATGGGTTATATACTTCCTGCATTAGGGAGAGGATGTCAAGGAAAAGAAGTGTGTGGCAGATCGGCAGGTACAAGGTTAACAGGTTACAGCAAGACCTCTCAGTCAAAAGACTGGATTGGGACTTTTATATCACGGGTTCTGTACCCAGCTCTGAAAGTGACATGCACGAGTCATTTAATCTTGAGGTTTGGATCTGTATGAAAGAAGGAGGAGATAGTATCACTCTTCCTACAACGGGAGTATTGGGATGATTCATTTGTGGTTTATATTAAAGTGTCCCAAGATCTTCATATTAAAGGTGAGAGGTATTATTTTTCCTCAGCAAGGGGAAACAGTGTGGTTCAGGGTTGGCACAGGAAGGAGTCATTCTTAGCCAAACTCCAGTGGGAAACTCAGTAGTCCCATCCACAAGACCCTCTCAGAGTGAGACCCTATTGATTTCATGTTAGCGCTCCTGCTAAGTAATTAGAATAGATCTCTTTCCCTGACCAGCCTGGAGTAGCTCTTCTGGCTGTTGGCTTGTTCTCTTTGAAGCCCACATGGAGTGAAACAGACACAAGGAGCGGGGCAGTGCTCTTTTATCTGATTTTGCACTGCTTTGACCAACTGCCCAGAATAGAAGGTAATAGGAGGAGGACAGAGCATTGTAGCTACAAGGCTACCTAACACAACTTAGTCCCAGAAACTCAGCACAGCCTTTCAGACCTGGAGAAGTAGCTGAGGTCTGGAAAGAATTGGTGAAAGATTACAATACAGGATGCACATACACAGAAACAGCCCTCACCCGTCCACACCTTTTTCACCACTTTGATGCATATGCAAATTAAAGAGGAGAGAAGTCTTTCATCACTTCTGCCCATGAATCACATCTTCTATAGATCATTTTCTCTGGTTTCCTGGACTGGCTCATCACTGGGTGATGGAAAAGTACACCAGGAACACCATGGTCAGGAGAGAGGAACATGCTAAAGGCATTTTTGCCATGAAGAAGCCTCAGTCATTTGGCATGAGCTGTCACTAGTTCTCCACTAGACAGTGTTACTGCAGAGTTAGCTCCTGCTTTCAACTCACACCCAAGATTTTGGGCCCTGCTGCGTGGCTCTTTGGAAGGCCAGCTAACAAATGCCATCTCCAACATACGCTCAAGAGGGGGTTAGAGCTGGGCTTCAACAACTGGACGAAGATCCAGGTTAGTTGGTGCCATGACTGAAGAGTTTCCAGAGAGCTTCTTGTTGAAGACTGGAATATAACTTCAGCAGGCACCTGTGAAGGGCAGTGTATAATTCAGCCCAGCCTGGTCCACTAATTTGGGCAGGTGTATAAAACACCATGACAGATGGACGCAGTTTCATCATGCATTTTGGTTCCCTCACAGGAAGGACCCCAGCAGCTCTTGTGTTAATTTGCTGGAGATATTTCCTACTTATGAAGGGCAATGGGGTCAGGCTGAAGCAAGAATGCCGCAACAGAACACGGTTTCAACCATTAGCAGGATGATCCCCAGGCCTGGGGCAGCCCCATTCTCCTGCCCTGGGGTGACAGCAAAGGCAAGCAGTGTGAGGAACTGTGTACACCATGGATCCCACATACTCACCACTTCAGAGGCCTCTCCAGAACTCAGCAACGGTGCCAGATCCCAAGGGCATAGATCTCACCCACCTGAGACTTGAAAGTCATGCCAAAATGCGTGAGCAGCACAAGGCAGGTAGGGCTGCCTCCACCAGCCCAGAGCTGACACAAAGCCAGCCCCACAGGCAGAACAGTTGTGCCCCTGTATGTCTGTGCCGAGAGGCATTGAAGAATGCCCTGGCCTGCACGTGCTGATAGAGGGACTGATGCTCACTCTTTCCCTGGATATCTGCCCTGGAGAGGCTCCAACCACCCAGCTTGGTTGCAGCAGGTTCTGTGGGACAGAGGATTCCTCCACCAGTCCTACCCTCTCCAGTTCCCTGACAGAGGAAATGGCTGGGGAAGCTTGTCAGCCAAAGCTTGTTGCAGCTGAACTTGGAAGAGGCCTTCTACCTCCACACTGTTTTCATATAAGATATTGCACTTCTTCCTTCCAGTGGCTGCTCTCCCCAGTTTTGTATTCACTCATTTCTTCACTCAGTGTGTGCACCCTGAGGTCATCCCCCGCTAAGCACAAAAGAAAAAATGGGGGGAGGGGGTGGCTCTCATTTCCCATACCTGCGCCCAGTCCCAATTCCTCCTCTTTCTTATTCCAAAAGAATCAACTCAAACAACTGACCTTTCACCAGAAGTTGGTAACTTCTTTGAGAAGTAGTGGTTGACATAAATGAGAAATCCTAGCCCCTGGAAAAGTAATTTCTCATCTTACTAGAGTGGATGCCCAGTGAAAAGCATGATATCAAATCTCAGTATCATGCTTTCCATTGCAAGCCCATTGCCAAAGCTGTCAGGCAGCCCATTTTCCTCTGTCCTTTCCCCTCCATGCCTTCAGATCACCTCAAGCCTTTCAAACCCTCTCCAAATCCTCAAACAAAAGTAGTTTCATCTCTGACTTTAATAGGAATCATTAAATCAAAGGGAACACAGATCGGCGAGCAGGCTGGTATCGCTTGCAGTGATATTAGTGTACCTTGGTATCAGAGCTGCCAATACACCTCAGAGAGGCAGGACTAGAAAACAAACCATGGAAGCACACTGAGGCAGGCAGCTCTGGTGAACAACCATGGAGTGGGAGGTGCTGGAGTGTCACACTGCAGTCTCACGCATGTGCTTCACGTGCTCCTGAGTGTACGTGTCTGCAGGCAGACGTCTCAGTGCGTGCTAAAGTGTCTCTCTGGTCAGAAACCTGTGTGAGCGTACATTCCCTTGGAGGGGCTTCGGGATCAAAACAGCCTGTTGTTCCCTACAGTTCAGGGGTCTGAGTAGGAGCCAGAGGGGCTCGTCCTTTGCAGAGAGGGTGGGGAGAACTCCGGAGAAGGTTTCCAGAGGCTGCAGAAGGAAAGCAGAGGAGGAAGGAGGAAAATGGTGGGGGGAGAGGGGGACAAGGGGGAGAGAAAGAGAGCACCATTATTTTCAGAGGAATAAATCTTGCTTTCAAACTTTTCCAAGACACAAACCTCATGGAGCCCACCATTACCTGTCCTTCTCCCTCCCCTCCTAAGTTAGCAAGCAAAACTATGTAATTCTTCAACTTGTGATAAACCAGAAAATGGGGTTATGCAGCCATCCTGAGACAGCAAAACCAAACCTCTCCAAAGCACCTTCTGTGATATTGGTGAAACGGACCCCACAGCTCCTTTGATTTTGCTCTCAAAGCAGGTGTAAAACAACTCCTACTAACTTAGATACCAAACTACAGACCATCAAGCATCCATCCATCCATCCATCTCACCCACCAAATAGAAAGCCAGCCCCAAGATGTAACTGTACAAAACTAGGCAGCAACAGCTCCACATTTTGCAAGCACTTGACAGCAACAAACTAGAAAAAATGCGATATGAAAAGGGGAAAAAGCAGGTGGCTTTTAGTTGTTTGAATTTTCATGCAAGGAATAAAGTTTGGTTTGCCATGGAGCGCTGAGCTATACAGCAGTACACTGTTAAAGCAAGTTTTGAACAGAACCTTTGAATCTGCCTCTTTTAAACAGGCAGGATCTAAGTTATAGAAATATCTCTCCTCCTCAGAGAAAGAACGTGCTCATCAGTGGGATATCACAATCTGTCTTGCTCATGAGCAGATTATTGTCTCTAGACTGACAAGGAAGATTCTCCTCCTCTCCCACCCCAAATACTGGCCTCTAAAACATTTGGGCTTTTATCGCAGGTCTCTACTGCAAGTATCAGCATACCTTGATACTGCTTCAGTCACAAGATCTAGAAAGACAAAAGCTTCCAGCTTCCAACATTTTTAAAAAGGATTGTGTGAAAGAAAGAATAGCTTTGTGCTCTGTTGCACAAGCTTTCCCCAACACACACGTATACACACACCTCTCGTGTGTATGTTTCACAATATTGACTCATTACCAAAAATGGGTGGAAAAGACTCAAAAAAGCTATGGTGTTACTTGCCTCCTTCCTTTTTAAATTGCATTTGAAATTCTGATTTTATTGAACTTGATCAACTAGGAGAATTCTGCCAATGACCTGAGAATGGATATCCTTCTGCTGAGAAGACAAAATACAAGCAAAGCATAGATAAAGTGACTTCACCACATTTATAATACTATCTGCGTTCATTCAGACATGCCTGACTGTTAGGAGGATGGCTGTCTCATAAGTGATTCAGTGTTCCTGCCTCTCCAAGTAAGGAGTGAAAAAGCTGCAGATTCCTATCTTCAGCAGTCTACCAGCAAAATGAAAGGACTTCACATTCCTAGGACTTATAAGCTAGAAAACAAATGAGGATTTTTTTCTTTTTCTCTCTGTGCCTCCTTTTTAAAACAAAAACACACCCACCCACCCACCCACAAAAAACTAAGCAAAACTCTTGCTGACTTTTTATCTAATGCAAGCAAAATCAAATACACTTGTTCCTTCCCTGGCCAGTTTCTTCATATCCCAGATTTTAAATTTGGAGGCATGGAAGCAGTACAGGAAAAGGTACATGACTCAACTCAGAGCAGAACTGTACAAAACAAGAAAATCTTCCAGTTCCACTGTTTTCAAAAACTAAGAACAGCACCCAGATGAATCAGCAAAAAAGGCCTCTTCAACCAGAGGCGTACTGCAAATAGCAAGTGCTGTCTGACCTAGGACAGCCTTCCCGTGTAGAGCACCAAGGAGGGACAGTCCCCTTGCTGTCACGGCAGCGAGGCTTGTGCACAAGCACTGCAGGGTAGGGAAGATTATTGCAGACTTGTCAGGGCTCATGGCAGGAGTAAGTGTGTCCTGCTTCATGCTCCCTGCCAGCGAGTCCGCAGCCCAAGCATTTGCAGCCCAGAAGTAGACCTAAGTGGGCGCTGGGAAGACCAGGATGCGACGGTACACTGTGTTCAAGGATGCCTGCTGGAAGACGGTCTCCCCAGCTGCAGCCCAGCCCTGCAGCTTCCTCCCTGCCATGCAGACCCAACTGGGACACATGCAGTGGTCCCTTCTAGAACAGAAATCCCAGTCCCAGGCTTGGTGTCTGGCAGCTGGATACCAGAAAGCGGCTATTATGGGGCAGCAGCAGGAATGCACATTTTGGGGTCTGCAGCTGGTGTGCAGCAGCTGGCATGCAGTGGCTAGCTAAAAGTAGCTTAGTGTGGAATTTCTCTCTTAGCCACTTGGATTTGAATTTCAAGCACAAGCCACCCTTCTGTCTATTTCTGTTTGTGTGCATTGCTCCTCTACCCCAACATCCACCAGGCCTGGGAATTTTTCCCTTGCAGAGTAAGGAGTTGGCATTTGGGAAGAGAGCATCTCATTCCCACTCACCGGAAAGCAAGAGTTTGGGGCATGTTAAAACAATGTTTAGCCTGCCTCCAATCACCCTAGGTGGACTGACAAGAGCTATACCACACAGGGCAGACTTTTCAATACCTTACTGATCTGGCTGAGATGAAACTCAGCAGAAACAAGAATGGAGCAAATGCTGGGATGAGCTGTGGTGGGCAGGGGAAGGAAGGACTCTTGAGCTTTCTCCCCCTGCCCAGACTGAGCACTGGCAGGGTGTAGAGCAACTCCTTGCTATCAATCCACTGTAAACCCTGGAGCCGTTTCTACCCCTGTCAGCATCTCCTGGGTTGTCTGGTCTCTCACCTGCAGACCTCTTTCTCAGCTCAATACTGGAGTATCTCCAGGCACAGCTCTACCTCGTGGTGAGCCAGGTCGAGCCCTGTGGGGTCTCTGCGGGCACTCACGTACCACCCACCAGCTCAGACACCATTTCACTTTCTGCATCTCCCACGGGATAGAGAGAAGACAGGGCAGGGAAGAACTTCCTATACCCAGGTTACTGGCCCTTCCACCCCACAGCGTGAGTGGTGCCTGGAGTCAAGCTTCTACCCTGCTGCTTCTCCTTAAGAAAATCATACAGCTCAAGCCCACC
>JANZLQ010000031.1:3564587-3607488 GCA_026212715.1 Elanus axillaris | reverse complement strand
AAAATCATACAGCTCAAGCCCACCTCCCAGGATTCCTTGGGGCAGCAGGCAAAAAAAAGCTGTGGAGGAGCAAACCAACAACAAATGAGCGCAAGAGGCTGGGGGCCGCTGCTCTACCCAGGCAGTTGCATCACGGGAAGGACTTCCTTCCACACGCGGGTACTTACGCAGCGGTCCCACACAGGGTGAGGCGTGCCCGTGCCAGGAGTGCCCTCACTTCATATACTCCCCTTCGCTCACATAGTCCATAAAAGACCCCGGCAACTCAGCAAAATCTTCCAAGACAAGACTGGTGGAGTCCTCACCCAGCAGGTCACTGTCAGGCCGGGATGCCCGGGGTCGTGGAGCCAGTGGTGGTGGTGGTGGTGGCTGTGGAGGAGGCTCAGAGGCACCAGCCTGGTCAGAGGCAGACGGCGGCTCCTCACAGTCCTCTGACTCCCCCTCAGAGGAGGCTGGCCCAAGGACGTGGTAGAGGCTGGGCAAGCGGATGTCGAAGCGAAGGCCGAACTTGGCGAAGAGCTTCTCGTTGAGGGCGTAGAGCTTCTCCGAGATGTCGTAGCCCAGGTGGGAGGAGAAGAGCCGGGCAATGTAGCGGTCCTTCCTCAGCAGGAGATACAGCTTCTTCCTTGGCCAGGTGATGAAGCTGCAGTCGGTCTCGGCTGTCAGTGTGACCTGTGTAGGAAGGCAGCGGACTAAGCCCCACCACCTGGGCAGGGGTCACCCACCTTGGGGCTGCATGCTTCTCTCCAGTGAAGGCCCCCAGCCCCTTTGATGCCTGCTCTCCTTGGAAGACAGCGGGACTGGAGAACCAGATTGTCCAAGCTGAATGATTGGATAAATCCTTACCCACCTTATTCTTCCTCTCCCCAAGAAGCTGGAGACAAGGTTTTCCTATGCAATTAGTGGCATGCCCTTGCTTAACCTAACCACACAGCTGGCTATATTTCACCCTCTTGCTTTCAGATGCTGCTGCCTGTTGACCCCGGAGCAATGCAGCTGAAATGAGCAGGGCAGCACAGACATCCTTATCCCTCTACAGAAACGTTAGAGAGAGGGGCACTTCTGCATGCCCAGTCAGTCCAAGTCATCAGTGGGCAGCCCTGCGGCAGGCTGCTGGCCTGTCCTGCTACTGGGTTGCACAACCCCTGCTCCGAGAAAGCCCTGGGTGTGGGAAGGGCCACCTGGAAGACTTGCCTGGTCACCCTGCACTAGAGGGACATCCTCGCTTGCCAGCTCTGCTGGGCCCTGTAGGGCTCAACAGCCTTGAAGGACATGCAGCACAGCTCAGACAGGAAGGAAGTAAAAGGGGTTTACTGTGTTTGTGTGTAGGTAGGGAACTCACTTGAGGTTTTATTGGGTTGATTTTAGAGAACATTTTGGTTTGCTTTGGGTTTTGCCAATGCAAACAGAGGCATTTCCCCCCCTAGCTGTAAGACCAGACTATTAATAATAAAAAACATTATACAACTCATAAGTGTATATTGTAATATATAAATTCAATAATAATTAAAAAAGATAAGAAACACAGGAAGGGTCAAGCTGCCTTGGGCCAAAGAAGAACATCCGAGTGTAATGGAGACACTGGCATGTGAACAAGTGCCAGAGCCAAAATATCCTGGGGTCTCCCTTTCACTCTATATCCAGGGGTCTCCTTGGCCAGCCACCATGGCAGAGGGCCACTGGGAAGCTGAACACAGCTTGGCTGTGTGTGTGTGTCCTTGGGTTTGATATTTAATGCCACTGCCATGCAAGCAGCTGCCTTATGAAAGAAATATGGGAGATAAAACCTGAGAACTTTCCCAGACCAAGGCAAGCAAGAGGAAGGGTCACATGGAAATTGAAATTACCTGAATCTCATTTTCCTAACCAACTTCTGGCACAGCGATTGAAAGCCTCTGCTTCTCATGAGGGATTGAGATTTAATAAGAAAACTTGCCTCCTAACCAGGACAGATTTCACTCATGAATCCCTCTGACACAAATGTTCCCGCATTGGCAGAGCCCATAATTCAGGCAGCCATCATTCTCTCTGCTGGACTTTTAGGCAGATATGGTCCAGGATTGAAGCCCTGTGCAAAACACAAGATACCCCCACCCTTAGCACGTCTATGCTGCTGTTGCCCTCTCTACCCCATTATCTTGGCCCAACATGCCTATTTCTGCTCACGAGCTGTAGCCCTGTGCCAGTCACACAGTCCACCAACTCCTGCAACTGTTCCTCTTATGAGACCGCAACCATTGGCGGTGGCATAGCTTTCAGGAGCAACTGCTATGACCCTTTCACACATGGGCCAAATTCAGACCTGAGGAAAGCAGATTCAGAGAGCTGCCCTGATTTAACCAAGTCTGAACATGGCTGCCTTCATGAGAAAGCATCATCATTCCCTCATGACTGTCCCATTCTCCCAAGGGATTAGCAAAATCCCTCCTCATATGCCCTAACTGACATATTCTAGGTTGACATCCTGACAGGGATCAGCCTGTCCTGGGATGTGAGCTAAAGGCAGAGAGATGTGGGCTTAAGTAATCTCCTCCAGAAGCAAAGCCAAACAAATACTGTGGGGTGTTGACAGCAAGAGCAAAATCCTTTCTGTTGCTGCAAATAAGAATTAGTCTGGCCTCTCAGCAAGGGATTCTTCTGCTCAGAAAGAACCATATTCGGGTGTGAATCATCCTTTCTGTTTCTCCACCCCAAACACATCACCATCAGAAGCTTCTGTGAGGAACAGGATATTTACGGATCTACATCACTGCTGCATATTGCTGTGACTGCCATCCTGATGCTGGAATGATGCACCCTGCTAGCAGCGTGCAGGGCAAATGCACCAACACAGGTACTAGGGAATGCTGTAATGGAAGAAAGCCAGCAATCTGATACCTCATCTCCCTGCTAAACTGGAAGGAGCTCCATGCTCTATCCTCCCTGCTGTCAGCTGATAGTAGGAGCACACACTGAGGTCTTCAGAGGAAGGTAGAAAAAACGTAACACAGCTGATTGCACCATCCTGTGCTGGCTAAACCAGGAAGGGGAGGAAAGTATTCCGGTTAGCTTTGAATAGCATAATGAGCACCCTCCGTCCCCTTCTCAGACATGCAACAAAGCATCAAGGAATGAAGCTGGGCTGCTGCGGGGGTTGTGTGGGGTTACCTGGAAAGTTCCTTCCTCGGAGGGTCGCAGTGACTCCCATTCTGGAGAGTCCAGGAACTGGTATGGAAAGACATAGTGAAGGAACTGTCCGTCCTGGCTCACTCGGACCCTGCAGAGAGGACAGACAAGGCACACAGGCTTAGGCCACAAAATAGATGTCACACAAACCTGATCAGCTCAAACAATGTGCAGGCAGCTGCTCCAACCATGGACGAAAGGACTTCTCCTCATCTTACACACGTGTCTCATACACTCTCCAGGACAGCTGCAGATTCTCCAGTCTATGGGGCCATCCCTCCTTTCTCTGTGGGAAACAAGATTCCCAAATTCCATCTGTTTTGTTTCCTGCTATAAAACAAGCCCTAACAGGTGCAGCGCTTGGTCCTGAACCAGGACTTCTCAGCCCTCAAGACTGCTACTGCTTTTCAGGTACTTCTAAGCCAGCCTGTGGCTCTTTGTACTTGCACCTTCCTCCTGTCCCTAGGGTTGCACAAGGGCATTCCCTGCCTCAATGTTGGGAAGCTGTTACACCCAGAAGCCCCCAAAATTGCATTGGCCATCGTTCCTGACACATCATGCTGTGACCTCATTGTTTGCTGCACATTAACATTCAATCTCTCTTGGCTTCCCAGTTGTCCCTTTCCCCTACTTGTCCTACAATTGCCTACCGATGTCAAGGTCGAACTTGCACCCAGCTCTGCTATGGGAGCCGAGAAAGAGAGCTGCACAGGCCTGGGGCAATGGCAGGGCACTCGGGAGCTCTATTTGTAGCTCTGCACCACCAGATTTGGGGCCTCTTGCCTCCCTGTCACCATGTTCCCCTGTTGTAAGATGTACAAAGGCAATTCTTGCTTTCAGGAGTTACAAGGCTCAGTTCACTGTTGGCTTCCAGTCAGCTGGGAATGCTGCCTAGAAGGGTCAGGGATCGCAAGACAGGTTTCCTGATCCAGGCACATTCTGCATTTCTAAGCTTCCCTTGCCTTGCTATTGTTCCGTTTAAGAGGGGACACCATAACAGTAGCAACGCTCTGTTGGCTCAGCAAGGACCTCACAAGGCAATAGAATGGGTACCAGGAAATGCAAATCCAATCCCATCTCCACAGAGCAACCTCAACCAGCCAAGATGCATACTTGCCACTGCAAAAGAGAGCAGAACAACTACCCCACCAGCACTGTCTTACTGTCTGTTGCAGCACTTTCATGCCCACAGAGCAGCAGCAGATTATCCAGTGCAGGGCAAGACAGCACAGACTCTTTCCCACTAACATTTTTTGCAGATACTGTAAACTTCAGAGCAAGCTGCTCAGCACAGACATTTGGTAAGGGGAGACGCCAATAGAAACACATGTACCCAGTTTCCTCCCACTGCATTGCCATTCAGCACTGGTCACTGGTCCCAGGATGCTCTTAACACATCCTAGAAAAGGGACAAACACCCCAAAAAAAGGAAGCCTTCCTTCTTTACAGCCCCCCCCCCCTGCCACTTTCACCAGAGAGGATGGACCACAGCAGTAAAACACGAGCCCCAGGTGATGCTGGGTTTGTCTTCCCAAAGGAAAATCCCTGCAAGATACACCTCTTACAGCTCAGCACTGCTCCCGTTTGCAGATCTCCTTCCTTTCCCATTCTCACTTGACATTAGTGCCAAGTGCACGGCAGCAGCTGTGAAGCCAGTATCATTACTACTTTGCATTTAGATTTTGCAAATCGTTAAAAGATACGTTCATAGAGACATGCCACAGGATCTCAGGTGAACAAATACCAGTACTTCATCAGCACAGTTTGCTCAATAATCAAATCTCCAGTAAATGAACAGCAAATGTGCATGGCTTGCCAGGGAATCAGCTGTGACTATATAGAGATCCCCAAGGTCCTCCTTGATGGTCCAGAGGAGGGAACATCATGAATACATGACAGCACAAGGAAAGAAAGAGACCTGATGAGGCAGGACCCACCATGGGAGAGCACTCTCTCTTTTGATGAAATGACCCTCAAAGTGAAAAATTTCGGAGCCCTGAGGGTATAGGTGTTGGGAACAGGGGTGGAATGAATCCCACTGCTGGCCTGGGGGAGCAGGTGAACTGAGGACTCTGCATAGTCAGTGCACATCCACTCACAGGACAGAGGTGTGTCTGGTACCCCCAGAGACCACAGGTCCAGACACACCGCCTTCCTGCCTTGAGAAACACTCTCTCACAGCCAGTCTGCTCCCATCAGAAATAATATCACTTTAAAATGAAAGAGAAAGAGGTAAGGACTCCCCAACAGTATCACAGGCAAGGCTGAGCTCGGCTGGCTGCTTCACCACACATAGCTTGATTCTGCAAACTCTTCCCCAAAATAGTCTAGTTCACAAAACCAAAAGAAAACAAAAACAACCCCCAAAAGCAATTTACCTCCCCCTCCCCAACAGATGCATATCTCAAAGCCCTTTCAGAGGAAGGAAATAATCCTCACCCCAGTTTCTACAGGGGGTGAAAAACACAACAAGCCACAGTGCTTTGCTGTCAGACATTGTTCAGAAACAGGAGAGCCTTTACCTGCCAGACAGCAGCAACGAGAGGCGGTCAATGGGTGTCTTTCCCTCCACCGCATAATTCTGGTCTCTGACTAGTGACTGGACTTGCTCTTCGCAGCACTTCACGATTTCTTTGTAGACTTCCAGGGGCACCTGCAAGGGCAGGTACATGGTCTTGTAGAGGAGGTCAAACTCTTCTGGGATGGTGTCTCTGCGGAGCCGATATGCCAGGTGAGCCAGCTGAAGCAAGCAGGCGAAGACGAGCAGCATGTTCCAGACGAAGATATCCAGTCCACAGGCACTCAGCCAGCCCCACAGAGCATAGCAGAAGTAGCCTGGGGCCAGGAGGCCAAAGATGTAGAGGGACCCAAAGATGCCACTTCCCCCCATGTAACCCAGGAGGACGATGCAGCTGGCCAGCTGGTAGGCTGCTCCCTCCATAATCTCCTTCCAGGCATCACACACTGGAGGCTGGAGAACAGCCTGGTCCCAAGAGAGGCTGCTTGCGCTCATCCTTCCCCACTCCCCACCCTCCTGCGACCAAAATGAATTGTCATACACAAAGGGTGCTGCAGGGGTCTGAAATCAGAGCTGCTGGGTAGCTGTTCCTCCTCCTCCTCTTGAGCACCGGCGGGTCCCACAGCAGCACGCTTCAGAGCGACATGTTAAAGTGCCGCTGAATGTTTTTGCACCTGAAAAATCCCAAAAGGGCTCGTTTCTCCTCTTTGTGGCTCACAAACCATCAGCTGACCCCTTCGTTAGCCACACCAGTGAGAAAAGGAGCTGGCAAACATAAGGCCAAAAGAGCTCAGTCAAAGAAAGAGTAGAGGCCATTAGCTGGAAAACTTGCAGACAGGACAGAGATCTTGTTGCACTGCCTCTCTCGCCTGCCCTCCAGCAAATGGAAATAGCGACCGCGAGAGAGCAGTGGAGGGAGCTGGTGTTGAGTGTGGAATGTGTATCACTTGGCAGTGGAAACGAGAGAGACCCCAAATGGATAACCATGTTTGGAATTGAAATCCAAGGAGCAAAAGCAGCGAGGAGAACAGAGAGCAAGCACGCACCCGCTACTTAACATAACTCAGGCGCCCAGATAAGCACAGCGCAGGATGAGGAGGGGAAAGGAGAGGGGAAAACAACCAGCTTATCGCGGCAAGCTCCAGCCACACGTGGGGCTCCGCACCACCCTGTGCTTCTGCAAGAGAGTGACTTTCACCCAGCACAAAAAAGGAAAAAGGTCACCCCCTTCTCCCGCTGTGGCTCATAGCAGCAGCAGGGACTTACCAAGAGAGGCTGGTTTTGGAGAATGCTTTCCAGGCACTGCAGCACAGCCTCCTTGCTCCAGGAAGCTCCATCTCGTGGGGCGTTTTAGACCAAGGAGCATGAGGTAAAGCTCTGCATGGGCAGACAATTGTGACTGCAAGGGATAAAGCTAGAGTAAATGAGGTGTTGGGACACAGTTTCATCTACCATAAAGAGGAGACTATGCTGCTTAAAACTTCGGGAGCGTAACACTTGGAAGCATATTTCATGGGGAAACCCTAGTTGAGGGAGGATTCTCCCATCCCACAGAGAACAGGCGCTGTTGGGAAGCATCCTTGGGAAACATCATGTCACCATTTCTTTATAGCTATTTGGAACCCCCCAGACCTTTGCTTAGCACGAAGAGGAAAGCAAACACTTTCCACTCAGGTAACCCGGGACACAGGCACAAGAGGGGCCCTTGAAGTTCAATCCTCCATGGTCAGCTACAGAAAAAAATGCATAAATGCAATTTCTCCCCTGCTTCGAGTAAGGTGTTATCAGTCATATAGGCAGAATCTACCCCACTGCCAGGAAGCAGTTACATTTCAGGCATTGACGCAACCCACACAGACAGTCAACAGTATGAAGTCAGTCTGCATGGGTCAGTGGAGTAGAGATAGGGTTTCAAGGGTGGTCGTGTTTCAGGCTGAGCTTGCAGCTGCCCTGCCTAACATGCCATTCCTGTTGGCACCATTCACTTAAAGACACACAAATGGCCTCTTCTACTAATAGTGCTTTGGAATAACACTGTCTACTGGGCGAGGCTGAAGCAATGCTTTATGGGAACCTTAAAATTCATCATGGTCTTGGACAGCACAAGCTATCTCTACAACGATTAGTCCACGTGCAACACGGAGCGGTACGACTCCCAAGAGCAGCAAAGGCTCTGCCATCTTGACAGGTTGCCATGCGGGAAGAAAACACGACAAATTAAGCTTTGAACAAGAGGATGAGTACAATCCACTCAGAAAGATGCTTTCTGTTAAGGGTGAAGTGAAACCGGGAACCTTGTTTCCAGTGGTCCTTTATTTAAATGAAGAAATATATCCTACTGACTGAAGCAGAACAAGGCTTAGCTGCAAGAGGTATGGGGAAATGAAGAACTTCATTCTCTTGACATTCTCTGCAAAGAGGGAA
This sequence comes from Elanus axillaris, assembly GCA_026212715.1. NCBI lineage: Eukaryota > Metazoa > Chordata > Aves > Accipitriformes > Accipitridae > Elanus > Elanus axillaris. The sequence goes on along the minus strand of JANZLQ010000031.1, from coordinate 3,599,381 downwards.
GGATGACCTTACAGCCAATAAAAAATCTTGGGAGCCAAGTTCTGTTTTTCATACCACTGCCATGTACTTGCTAGATGATCCCAACTACAACTTGTCTACCTTTAGGCCTCTGCAAAAAAACAGTATTATAAAGGGCCCTCCTTCCAAGATGGGCTAACATTTGATGGTAGTGGGGAGCTGAGATATCAGGACTGGGAACACTTACGAGAAAGATACTTTACGTAAGATCTGTCAGACAAAACTGAACTGCTATGAATAGCAATGTAGAACTACACTAGAGGAAGCATTCTGAGAAGCAACGTTGCAATTCCTCCCACCTTTCGGTACTACCAAAAAACTTGCGGGGCAACATCAAAGAAAGAAACCAAAAAAAAAAAAATTTAATTTCACTCCTCAGGTAAATTCCTGAGCTAGAAAATACTCTGGAACACAATGTTAACTACTCCTTACAACAAAGAAGGTAATTCTGGTGTCTTTCAGAACATGGACAGGGGTGTTGCAGTAAGCCCAGAGGCATGCTCGGGGTCGCAGAGCTGCCGGGGCCAGCGCCGCAGGCGAGGACGGCCTGTTGTGACCTCCCTGTGGAAGGCAGACAGGAAGCTTTAAACCCACAGCATAAAACTCTCATTAGAAACTATACAGCTTTTCTGCTGTGGCTGAATGTGATGTTGTAGAGCGAATGATACAGCCTTTTAAAAGGTAGATTTCTGAGCACACTCTAGAGATTAATTTAGGTGTTTTCAGGCCCCATTTTTTAAAAGGAAGATTTGTCAAGTGTTTGAACCACCAAGGCTCAAATCTTCCTTTCTCCCATGAAAGTACCATGGCCATACAGACCATCTTCACAGCACTTCCAGTTTCATACCCAGCAAGAGTTCAAATAGAATTCGTATAGAATTTTCCAAAGAGAAATTCTATTTTCATGCCTTGCCTTGAATTAGAATACATGCCTTCCATCCAGGGATGCTAGGGTTCATCCGAGATCAGTGTTCTAAAGCCAATACAGATTCAAGGGGAAAGCCACACAAGTATTAAAAAGGAGATACCAAAGCCCAAACCAATTTGGAATCAAGAGAGCAAGTGCATAGAAAACACCTGAGCAGCACTAAGACTCTTGCCAGAAGAGGGCACATAGGCATTACAACAAAATGAGTCTGTGAAGAAGAAAACTAAGACATGTCAAGCTTTTCAGCACTGAAACTGGCAGTGTGTTAACAGGTACTCTCCTAATTTCCCCACTTAAAATGAATTCAACCAGTAGCACTTAATATTTAGCCCATGTGATGATGCAATCCAGGTGCAGCCTGTGCTATGTTTGGCAAATAAATCCTCTGTCCTCGAGAGCAGCACCGCACCCAGAGATTACCAGTCCCAAATCTCACAGCAGCTAAATGATGGGCTATTTTGCTCATCCTCAGGAAGTCTACAGGTTCTCTACTGATCCCATAAGCTGAAAACTAGTCCAGTCACCTGTGATGAGGACACTAAGACCTTGGTGGCTTAAAGTCAGAGCGGGCATAATCAGACACCACCTTTTTGATTTATTCTATAGTGCAACACTGGCATTAATCTGCAAAACTTACTTACATGCAAATAAACCCCGTAACTCCAAAATACCCACCTAGTGTTTCAAGTCACATTCAACTTACAACTGTTGGGGAAGGTCTAAAGCCTGCTCCTGACAAGCTCATGGTGAATCACAAAGCAACAAAGACAGCACGTACTGTCGTACTACTGTAAAGTTTAGTCGAGTTTCCTGCTGCTGCAACGTTTCGTGCCCTTGCAAGTACACCAAGCACCCTGTGCAGGGCAGGGTCTGTCACCAGGTCCATCGGTAAGTAGTAACACAGTCCCACTCCCACTCCTTGAATCAAGCCTTGAATCCACTCCACAGGAATCCTGTAGTAACAAATGGAAGACACTCAGCAAGAAACATGATTTGACTACAAGGTTTTTCCATACTTGAGTTTTCCAGTATCCTTTCCATACCTATTGCACACAGGTATCACAGCATCCCACTCATCATCTTCCTTCCAGAAACTTTCTAAAGTATCTATCATGCTTTCACCTTCATGCAGACCCAGATGTCCCATTTCTTAAGTTTACAGAAATTGTGTGAAGTTGTATGGGGACCCATTTTTTCTTTTCTTGGACTGATTTAAATAGTACTCCATTCTCACTTGACCACTGCCAACCCCTGCCCTGCTCTTCACTCTGTGGCACCATTTCCACAGTTTTCCCAGACTGGACATGCTACTGCAAAGCTGGTACTCGTCCACCTTTTAACGTCCTCTTAGGTTCAAGCTCTGACATGTGTTGATTCAACAATAAATGATCTTATTCAAGTTTCTACCTCAAGACAATGATAAAGACCAAGAGGAACACCAGGTCCTGCTCCACAGCCAGCTACAGTTCCACAAGCAGCTTTGAACACTTTTTGCCAGAGCTACACCTGTCCCTTCTCTTAGGCTGGAAGCCAACATGGGCACAACTCTTACCTCAGGACAGGAGAGTAGACGACCAGTGCAGAGCTAACTCTAGCAGCCCGGCTTGTCCCCTGCAAGCATTTTAGAGTGCCTTTCCTCAGACTCCAGGACATTCGTGAAACACTCCAGAAGGCGAGTCTAAATTCTCCTCACACAACCTGTGTCACATACTAAACATTCACAGCCTGTTCATTGCTAGTTCAGAATATGCAGGGCCCAGCAGGCAGCAAAATGGTCATGACTACAACCATCCCTCCAACAGGTTCAAAACCAAGAGAAGAATCAAGACAAAGCACAGATTTTGTGTCTTCAATTTCTGAAAAGAAAACTCAGCAGGAGGAAAGGAAGTAATCAGCGATGCCATCTTAAGCAAAGTCAACTTACCAAACCAAGAAAAACGTTAGGGTTGCACAGCGACATAGCATGAAACCAAAGAAGTCCCACGTGTAACAAACTACCAACTGCACTTTTTTTGCTCTAGATTGTAAGAAGGAATCAAAGGCCACAACCACCTTCCCACTGTCATGTCACACAGGGGAGAAAAAAGCCAGAACATGAATGCCCATGCACGTCTAGCACAAGACCAACCCAACAAAAACTGGGCAGGAAAAAAAGCGCTTTTCTTTCAGGCAAGTGACCTGTACATACATCTGCAGTCCTCTGCTCCCTTTCCCTTGAAGAACGACTGGCTCAAGAATTTGAGTTTGATATGGAAAGTACTTAATTCTTCATTATAAAGAATGAAGCTTGAATTCTACGGTAAAGCTATTAAAAAAAATTGGAAGAATTCTAACAGGAAAGCAAATCCAGTTTTGACTCTAAGAAAGGTTCATTTCAAGAGGCTGTGGTCATCTTTGTACAAATACAGTTACACCTACCGTCACAAATGGCATGATAAGCTTCAGCATGCCTTTGCTGAAAGCTGTAACAAGGCTGCGTCACTAGCACGATTTCTCAATTTGCATCAGTGGGAAAACCTACCGAAGGCCCACCTGTTCAACCACAACACTGGAGTAATCAATGTTCTCGTGTCAATGACTAAGCAATGACTCATTCTCGCACGCTGTTTTCAATGAGGAGGGTACTGTCATTTCTTTACATGAAAAGAAACAGAAGCCAGGAACACTGGTCATTTTCAGATTTTTATTAACAGGAAAAAAATATATTTTCTATAGTAGCAGTCAAGAGCTAGCAGTGGGAAAGCCACAGACATGATGCACAGTCTATCATTAGAGACTCTTTATAAATAGATTCATTTGTTCTTTGAAGTAACTTGCAGAAATAATTCATTTTGCAGCTTTCCAGAACACAGTCACACCACAGACATCATCTAGAAGAGAGAGGAAAGACAGCTTCACCAAACATGGATTTCCAATGGATATTGAGGGACAGCTCAACAATCAACAAAAAAAGCCCCCAGCAACAAACCCACAAAACCAACCCCCATACTGCCCTAGCATTAGAAATCTAAGTTCAAGTTCGGATCTATTAGAAGACAACATGAGGCAGAGCCATACTCTACTGCTGAAGAGCTACTCACAAAGGCTGTACACTGCCAGAAAGCTTCACGACCCTCAAAAGGACAGCAGTGCTTACTCTAGTGTCAATGAGGATTATTTTGCCTTCCCTCTCATAGGGATACCTTTGCCATCATGAGCAGTACTCTGGGCCTTCCAGTGGCACCAGCTGAGATGCCAGGACACTGAAGGTTATACTCACCACATTCACAGTCCTGCTCATCTCATATCTTGAAGCCCAAAGCTCTCATACACTCTTTGTGAGCTTCAATTAGGTGCCCACAATTTTCTTCCCCCTTCTCAATGATGCTGCAGAACAAAAAGATTTCCAAGGTTCAACAACAAAATGTTTTCTTATTATTAGTCAAAGAACTGACAAGCTGTTGGGGACAATAAAAAATCCCTATTAGGCTCCAGAGTTCTTTTTGCCTATCCTGTCCAGGGTAGCACTGTTTTGGAAAGTATAATACTATCTCAGAAAGATGACCAGTTCCAGAGCTGTGCACTTAGAACTTTGATGAAATGCATAACAGAATTTCCTATTAACAGGCCGGTGTCTATTCCAGGCAAGTCTAGACAGGAATTTGTTATACAACACAAGGCTGTTGCATCACTTCATCAAGTATGCTGATCTCATCAGCCAGCAGTTTCAAGTCATTCAGTAAGGAAGCAACAAAATTTCTCCAGTAAGAGACCAATACAGAATAGGTTGACCAGTAAACGACGTTTTAGTCCAGCATCAGTTGGTATTTAGGGAACCTGAAGCAAAAAATATCTGACCAGCTACTCTTAAAAAAATGATTTAACATATATGGTAACTTTTGGTGTTACTCATCCATCCAAGTGTCTAATATACATTCAAATAGTGGTAAGAGCCTAACATCATCAGTACATGGTGTATACCGCAAAAGCAGTTCAGACTTGCTCTTTGATTTGACTGGCAGAGCATTTCCTGTCCCCAGAGGCAGGGATTCAACCGCTCTGCACAGCGCTGGTCACAGGTCTGATCAACCCTCACCCATGTTATGCTACTCTTGCTGCCCAAGAAAGAAAACTCCTAAATTGTGAATAACTAAAATATCTTATTTTCTTAATCATTTAAGTTTTATTACAGTAAGTATGGACAGGTCTGCTGGCCACCCAGGGCAACCCCATCTGACTCCAGACTTGCATCCTACCACCCTTTCCTTAGGGGCCCCTGGACTCACCTTCACTCTACCACTTAACTAAACACGCACCCCTAGCTTTAGCAAAAAATACAGCTTCCAGTATTATGTCACCTACTGAATAACCTACTGAATAATCTGTACCACCTGTCAAAAAAAAAAAAGACAATTTGGTCACCAGATTAAAGGTTTTTTAAGATTTACTGTCATAGACAAAGGAACTCTATTTTCAGGGTGCATTTCATGCTGTTTGATAGGTCCTATGATTGTGACTAAGCCTATAATTATAAATGCAGCTATATACATCACTCTCAAGTTTTGCACTTGTGAGAAATGTCATCCTGAGACCTAAAAACCAAAGTTGTTGGGTTTTTTTTAATTTAAAAGAGTACAGTGTTTATAATCAATTAAACAATAAAAACGCTACTACCTGCTGGTAGCTGCTTCAGTCAGTCAACAGTAGTAAAGATTTTTAAGTGGCATTAAAAGCTAATCTCTATAACCTGTTTTAAACTAGGGCTGTAGGACATTAATCTCTTCATTTCCAATTTATCCTTTTAAGACAGCTTCTCCTCCCCGCTCTCCCTCTCCCACCCCTCTTGGATGCTCCAACACCCTCCACGTCCGGTGGGGAAGGTTCCCAGAATCCCCCTGGCAGGGGGGATTGGCAGGGACAGAAACTCCTAGAAGGGTAGGAATGGGCAGGACCGGGAGGGAAATCCAGCGGGTCAAGGCTGCACCAGGGCGGCGGTCTGACTAAAAAGCCCCAACAAGTCGACAATGGGCCCAGCCTGCAAAGAGGAAATACCCCCGCAGGACCTGCCACCCGCCCCAGGGAGTTCGTGTCCACCAGAAGCTCCCCCCTCCATCTTCCGGCCCTGAGGCAGGACGGTTGGGGCCCTCACCAGGCGTCCCGCGCTTTCTTGGTCTCGGGGCAGGCGCAGCAAGGCTTTAGCGGCTTCTTCTCTTCCCGCGTCTCCCCCGCGCCCTTCGCGTCGCAGCTGGCGGCAGCGACCGTCGACATGGCGGGCGGCTCCCCGGCCTGTGAGGGGGAGGGGGAAGAACCGCGCAGGGAGCGGCTGTCAGCGGGGTGTCGTCGTGTCTGGCCGCCCCCCGGGCCCGCAAGAGCCAGCCCCGCCGCCGGCGCCCGCCGCTACCTGCCTACCCGGCGCCAGAGCGGAGAGCGGGAAAGAGAGAGGAAAGGCCGCCGCGCTCCTCCACCACAGGGCTCGCTCAACCTTGAGGCTTCCGCCGGTTCCGGGTAACCTTCTCCCTGCGGCATGCTGGGAGATGTAGTTCGGGAGCTCCCCTTCGCTCCCCTTCCCTCCCCTGGGGGTGCTGAACGTTATCCCAGCGCGGGGGGCGGGGTTAACACAAACGGGTCTCCGTGCTATAACAATCAGTCAGCGTGTGGAAAGAGATTCTGCAGGAACACTCGGCACTTAAGGAGCCAGAAAGATAAGGGAAGAAGGGAGTGGGCAGGAGGGTGAGAAATGGCGTCAGCTCCTGAGAGGACCTGCCACTCGCCACAGTCTTAGAGCAGCAACTGACAGCATTTCAGTTCTGCCAGAGCCAGGCCCCCTGATCGGAAAGTTGTAGCCAGCTACCTAAACCTCTTTTCTCCTACTCGAGCAGTGGGGAAAACAGGGGCTCAGTTCTTTATCGCAGTTGTGCATAGAAAACTGGAGTTGCGTGGGAGTAAAGAACACCTGCAGGTACTGCACATGACGAGCACAGCCACCATCATTGGCATGGGAAATGTTGCTGTTTCATGGCTGAGGGCCAGCCTGGCCGGTCCCTGCCACAGGCAATACAGGAAAAAATACAGAGGTGCTTTTCCTTTCTCGTCTGCCCCAAACCAGGCATCAGCAGCCACTCTTGCCTTCCAGGTCTCTGCCATATACTAAACAGCTTGGCTATTTTGCCACGGTCTGTCAGCTCCCCAAGGCAACTGTGTGCCACGTTTGTGCCTGCCACCAGCCCTGATGATGACAGGGTTATACCTGCACATGTATAGACTGGCAGGCATGTTTGCAGAGCAAAGGGATGCCCCACACAGGTAAGGTGGGAAGGGCTGCACATCAGCAGATGTGACACTGCTGAGAAGCTGGAAGGGGAAAAGAAGAATATGCCCAGTGGGATGCAGCTGCTGTACCTTTTTAACAGGGTGTAGCAAGAGTCAAAGAACTGGCAGCTTGGATCAGGCACTAAGGGGATCCAAAATTGTAGGAACAGACAAGAACAACTGGAGGGGCAGAAAGCCTGTATTTTAGGTATTTAATTCATTTCTGACTTTTAGGATGAGTTTTTTTACACTTGGGGCAGATTATCCCATACTTGTCAATTACAGAGGTATTTATTTTAGTCTGTGATGAAGAGTAAATAGCAGTAGCTCCTATAAAACAGGTTACATGCTCTCAGTCTCAGCAAAACTTAGGAGCTCAAAATATCTGCTAGGGATCTGAATACTCCAGTCAGGTAAAAGATTGAAAAGTGTCCTGCCCTACAGAAGTCATGAAGTATCGAGCAGCCCATTGTTTTCAAGAGCCCTGGGCAAGACAGAGAGAATGATTTCATTATTTTCAGTATATACCTTTCCAATAAGCCCGGTCAGAAGTGAGGTCATTGTCTGTTGAAAGATTTTGCTTTTCTGTTCCTCTGGATCACCACGGTGAATGCCAACACCACCAACTGTGCTACCTGAATGAGTAAATGATAGGAGAGGATTCTTTTTTGATCCCCTCATTCTTGCAAAGAGAGAAAAGAAGTAGAACTTAGCTCTTTTCCAGAAGTCCAAAGCTCCACATTTTCATAACACGGGTCAATGAAGCTCTCCTGTCTTCACCATCAAAGCACCTCTGTGGCACCCTGACAATGTGACTCCTTGAAAGGCAGGCTTCTGAGGAGACTGCCGATGCACTGCCATCCTGCCTCTGAAATGGTGTCATGTAACACTCACTCACCTCATCAGCCATCTACTTAATTATCCATGAATCTCACGTGCAGAAACCTGTTCCCAGCTATCCCATTTGGCTGGGAAGGTTGTTCAGACTGACCTATGCCCACACAGCCTCCTGGTTCAGTGCACACGCATTGAGATGCCGTGCAGCCAGTTGTGATGAACTGGAAGATGTACAGGTTGTGTATGTTGACCAGAATATGCTTTTCCCAAATCCATGCAAACATGCTGCAAGATGGAGCTGAGACCGAAACGCCTATCAAAAGCACTGATCAGATCTCCAAACCAGTGCTTTGGTATTAGGGTATTTTTAACATATTAAGCATGCTTTCCTTTCAAATTAACTAGCTTTGTCTTTTCTTCCTAAAGCTTTATTTGCTGGCCACTATCCAAAGGCCTAGATAGAGCTGGTGGCAGAAATGCAAACTCTTGAGGGAAAACCTGTGGTAAAAAAACACTCAAACAGGGTTTCCCAGGTCTGCAAGTGAACCGTATCTTTTAAATAAAAGATGTTGTTAAATAAAAGAAGAGCTTGAGATTGATTTGGCCTGTAGAAACCAGGAAAAGACCAAATAAAACACATTTTATACTCTTGCCGGAGTTACAGAATACCAAGGGCTGAGAGACGTTAAAATTTAGTCATCTTGGGAGAAGACTTCAAAAGGGGTCTGCACAAAGGTATGGCATGTGGAGACTAAACATCTCTGCAAGCAGCACTCCATTTTAACTCTAGCAGCTGTCCAAATAGATTAAGGAGGAGCACTGCTATTTTGGCCATACTGCCTGCATGGTAATAGTTTGTAACAGAATCAGCCTGGAAGAAGGAATCACTTCTTGGTAGGATGAAGGAGCAGGGCTCGGAGGGAGGAGAAGGAAGGGAATTGCCATTAAAGCACAGTTAACACATCTTCATACTGATTGCACCAATTTGGAGTACAGTACAGAGGTACGATCACAGCCTTTTCTCTTCTGACATTACATTATGCGTAAAGATTGATTGTTAACTTGGTGCTTTTTGTTTTCCACTTGTCTTCTGCCTGCTGACAGTGGCAGAAGAATTATATTAAAGACTATGTGTCAGTATGAACAGATTTATCTACCAGTCAAACAGGAATAGCTAAGGGCAGGCTACTGAGCTGAGACTGCTGGAAAATTGTCAGATCCAGTACCCAGGAAAGAAGATTCAGTGAAAACCTAAGAGTCTGTGAAAAAGATAATGAAAAGAAAGACCCTCCCTCAATCTACCATGTCACTTGGCAGCCTTGTGCCACATGTGAGAGTACAAGGACTACAGACAGCACTGGACATTGACAGCTCTGGTTTAGAGGAGTAATGGGTGAAATAGGGGGAGACTGCCCAGTTGCCATGGGGTTCCAAATTATTTTCCCTGTTCCCTATTTCCCCTTTATGAGAATGAAAGAACATACAGCAGTGACTTGCGATGTGTAAATATCACAGGAGCACTGCAGTCATTGCTGTTGGCTTCTACCATCTTCAGTTTCAGCCCACTAAAAGAATGGTTGTCCAAAAAAAGAAGTAGTTGTCTGTTAGAGAAACTCAAATGGACAGACTTTTCAAAGAACCTCAAAAATATATTTACATTCATTGTTTCTGTTAGGTAGGTAAGTCCCTATCAATGTCAGTTGAAAGTAGCAGTCCGGGATAGTCCAGGGTTTTCCAGATTTCTCACACTTCTGATATACATGACAGAAAGTAAACTTAACTGTGGAAAACCTGTGTGGTGAAACAGAGGTGAATGTATTTCGATATTTTCCATGTAGTGCCTATTCTGGGAACCAATGACCCTTTACTATCTTGAAAAAAGAAAGCTGTTTAATACTGGTCTAGAGAAATATTTTTGTCTTTGATGTAGTATAAACATGAGACAGCCACTGCTCCAGCAGCCCAGTCAACTATACACTGTGTTTGATTGTCAAAGAAGTTGTCTGTGGTTTTGGTCAACGCTTAGATACACATGGGGAAAAAAACCACTTCAAACCTCTGAGCAAGATGACTTGTCAGGGCCCTGTTGCCTACTATATTAACTGCCCAACTACAGGGTAGAGTTTCTTTTTTTGATCAGAGTTGCAGACCTGCAAGTACCAAATACTATCAGCTCAGCAGTGTGACCTGACAGAGAATGGATGCTGGGATAGAAGGACCTTTGCTCTGATCTAGTACAATGGAAGAGACTCTAAGGTGATTAATTACATCCCCTCTGAGCTTCAAACTCTATCTTTAGGTGAAGGCAAGTGGTTCACTGGGCTACACTCATCTCAAGAAGTGATGTGCCAGTCCATGCCCAGGCTGAAGAGGCAAATCCCCATGCTTCAGGGTTATGGCATGAATTCTGTATGCAGGGACACTGTACCACAGGACTGAAGCATCCCCTCCTGGGAGATCACCACGGAAGGCTGTATGGAGAGAGTCTCCTTCCATACTGACAAGCAAGCCCTTAAAGAAACAAGAGTAAAATCAAGATTACTTTTTTGGCATTTCTATCTCTTTGAGTACCCTACAAGGTAGTACTGCAACAGATCATCTCTTGCCAGAAATTTGGCTAAATTTTCAGAGCGTCAGAGGCTGGAGGTGGAAGGTAGTTTGCAAGATTACAGCCACTTGCCACTTTAGAACCAGAACTGCTGTTCCTGACATTGCAGGACTTGGCCCACAGCATCCCAGAAATTCATATTGGGACCAGGACTCTGCAGCCTAGCCCTCCACAGTAAAGAAGACAGCGACCACCCTACCGCAACAGGCAGAGCAGACTCTTGTCCCAGTCAAAATTTGCAGCAGAACTAATTTCAAGAATTGCCACCACTGCTTACTTTTGCTTAAAACCCAGTGTTTTTATAGTACAGTTGAGACACTGTTTCCAGCGATGAATGACTTTTCCAGTGAAATCTGTATGTTCACACAGCAAAAAAGAGAAAGAAAAAAAGAACATCAGTGCTTGGTTTTGGTATAAACTTAAAGGGATCTTAATGTCTTTCTCACATTTTTTTTCTGCATATCTCTCCTAAGTTTGTGCTAAGATTATGACTATCATCACTTTCATGCTATTTCTCTACTTTTCACTGCCCACTGAAAGCATATCCAAACATATTAGTAAAGATTATGAATTTGCCATGCATGCAACACTGCAAAAGCCAGACCAGCAAATTCAGTACGCAATCACCCTGGTAACATGGCAAAGGAAGCCTGCATTTTGTACTGTGCCACAAAGTAATCTGCCTGTTCCACATGCATTGGAGGCAAGATCAACTGAGCCTTTGGACACCTGGCAGCTTTTCCACAATGCAGATATGCAGCAGCTGATGTTAGATGTGCATTTCAAACCTGGTCAGGCTTACTTCAGTGCTTGCTGGGATAACTGATCAGCTGCTTCCCATCATGGAGGGAACACCCATGAAAATCCGAGCATTCTGGAATAGATCCTGTTGCGCAGACTGGTGGGAAGGAAAGGCCAGGTGTTTGCACTTGAATGTGCTACCAACACAACAAAAGAGCATGGCTGAAGAACACAAGCGTGTATTGTCTGAGAGTCTCTATGCTTAGTAATTCAGAAAATCCTAATCTGTATTTTGAAAATAACATCACTAATCTGCAAAGGTCTGTCCTTCCGCTGCAGTCAGACTCTGTTTTCAGTTAAAAATCACAAAAAAATAGCCCAGGTTTAAATGTGTTTAGGCATGAAGAAGATACACACTAGTCACCCAGGGGGAAGTTTTGCTACCCTCAGACTTTTATCTTTCCTCCACTGCAGAGTTAACCAAGACAGATGCCTATACAGTTCTTTCCAAATAGGAAACACCCTTCATTCTCACTTCTTATGACTTGAAAGAGTTAAGACTTTCAAACTTCTGCATAAGCCCTATATGAGTTGTCAGAACTGATCAGAATGTGACTCCAAGCAATCAGACAGCTGAGCCACTGTTAATAGGTAGCACCACGTGCATGCATGGATGATCTCTGATTAGTCACCCTGCAAAAAATCACAAAAATCAAATGCTGCCTAAGGTCTGTGCTTATGCATTACAGGAAATCTCTTTTGGAACCCAAGTCCACTTGCCTGTGTACTGAAGAAAAATGCCTCACTATAGCTCCATAAAATACTCTCTAATACAAACTTCTAACCTTGATCGGCTCTGCTGCAAACGAGGCAGTGTTTCTGCAACTCCAGTGAATGGTATTAAGCTGTCAATCAATTGAGAGGCAGCAATACAGTACAGTTCTTTTCCACTGCACACATTCCAGTTGTCCTTTTTTTCCTCTAAGTGTTGCTGTTATTAACAATTTTTTTCTGCTTGGTGGTATGCCATTTTGATGTCTGTGTTGGTAGCGCTCCTGGCTTGTCTGAATCTATTCAAGTCTCTCTTGATCATGTTTTATGAAATGTGATGCTCCACTATAGAAAATAGTTTAACATTCACTACAAACTGCAGGAGCTAACTGGAAGCCTGGAAGGAATCGTTAGTATTTACAAATATGAGTCATGCTATTTTTGAGATGCCACTGATTGCAGCTGCATACTTCTATATACTCACATCCCAGCACCTCACTTCTTTAAAATATTGCATCAAGCCATATACTGTACAAGTGCAGCAAGCTGCTTGTAAGGAGCCTGCAACACTACGTATCTTCTGAATCCATTTACAATCCCCACAGCTGTTACTTGCAAAGCTACAAAATAATGTAGAAAACTCAGTCACTCTTAAGCCATTCCTTTCACATGAGTGGTCAAGCTAGGTTGCAACTCTGAACACCTAATTAATTTGCACTTGTTTTCTTCTGCTTTTCTTCTCATTGATCCAGGAGAATTTCTAAGTCTAACGAGCATTACTGGCACTTTCTCAAGATCTTTAGAATCCTTATTCCCACTAAAAATCAATTGGACTTGGCTATCAAGTGCTTAAGGGTCAGATTTTGAGAAGCATTAGGGCATCTCTACATGCAGGTAGGGGGATTCTCAAGAGAGCCTATTTACACTGACATCTTCCTAAATACATTATGTCACTGGAGTACAATTATTTTTTAAAAAGTGACATGATAACACAAGTCATGTTCATGGCAGAAAATTTAATCTAAACCTTCAGCTCAAGCCCATATCCTGGCTATTTTGCCCTGGTTTTCAAGATGCTGTAGGGTATCCTGTGCAATGTTTCTCCAAGTACTGAGTGTCTTGGGTTGGTATTTACTCTGTGTAACAAACACTAGATTTTACTCAACACATCCTGTCTGGACTGACATATCATTAACTTCAACTACTGCAGTCCCTTATTTAAAACCTAGAATGGATTCTTCCAGGTCTGATTCTCCTAGGGGTCCATCCAAAGACTTACTCAGGATCAAAGAGGGGACGTTTCCAGATCAACACGCTAGATGCTGAGTTCCTGTCATGCTCTCACAGCCAATATGTCAAGACACCAGTGATGTGCTCTAGATCCTGTACTGTGTTCTGTTCAGTCTCCACCATTTGAGACTGGGATGTGACGTGGGAAGGGCTATGTGCATGCAGACAAAGACAGAGGGGAAATATAGAGGAACTTTCAAGACTGAAGAGAGCACAGGCTTTGTTTTCTTACTTGAGGGAAGTGATACTTACACATCCTTCCCCAATCCTTGAAAGGGGTCTGTTCAGCCCCCATCCAATTCTAGCTTTTTCCTTCCTGTGACCTGAGTGTCCTGTCACTGCTGTCTCACACTTTTATTTCTGGTAGGCCTCCCCCAGGCCCCTGGATGTGTGCTAGCCCTCAGCTGACTTCCATCCAGTAGATTGCAATTAAAGAATGGTAAGTAAATTTTTTTTGAAAGTAATAGACAGAATTAAGATCATGTCGCACTAATTGTTTAAGAGGCAATAAGAGTGTAGTATATGGAAGAGTTATACTGTATTCTAACAACAAGCTGAAATGAGTCTCCATAACACTTCTGTTCAGCTATTTAATTTCCATGAAAAGAATGGTTAAAATGGTCACAGAAAAATCAAGAGTCCCTGATGCTCCTTCAGATCAGGCAAGCACAAACATTCACTCCTTAGTAAAGTTTTTCAACTAACTGGAAGCCAGATTTGACCAGGCACCTTGGCAAACAATAGGAGAAACAGCAAGGAGAGCAGAAATGCTGCAGAGGTCAGCAAGGTATTCCATTTCATAGTTTTTGACACATCAGATAAATACATACTATGTGTCTCCCTGTCTGCTGAACTGTTAAGCTATCCTGTGCTGCTGCAGGCTTTAGTACAAACCATCCATCAAGCAGTCACTAAAAATCTAGCTACTGAACTCCTGAGCTTCTGGGTAAAGAGATCTCCTTGGCTCAAGGAGACAACCTTCTCTCTATAGCCCCTGACATTCTTAGGGAGTCACCACCCTTTTAGTCATGCCAGCCCCCTGCCTAGTCTGGGGGAGAGCAGAGTCAGGAAGCATGATCCATCGGCCCGGCCAGGATGGTCGCTGCTGGTGACAGCACCCTCCCTGCACCCCTGCAGGCTGCACAGGCACCACCAATCAAGTGATAGGGAACTCGGTACTTCAGCAGGGCCTCTCCTCAGGCTTGGCTGAGTAAAACAGGGCAATTCACATCTTCCCACCCAGCCTATTAACAGGCTCCAAATGGTTTTTAGGATTGCCCTTTTAAAGAAAGAACTGTCCTCTCTCAGCTTAGTATGGAGCTGACAGAAATGGATAACACCAGAACTCAGTGGTGGCTGGAACCCCTTCCACTCCCTGAAACATCTCCCATCCCTCCTCAAGCTCCTTCTACTTAGAGCTGCCTCTTGCCTGCCTTCCCTCTCTCCCTCCCTCCCTACACTTGGACTCCCTTTTCCCAGTCAGTGGGTTTTCTCTTCTTCCTCCAACTCAACAGGCAGCTACCAGCAAATACAGTTTCTAATTTATTTACTTTTAAAATAGACAAACAGATTATAAGGCTGGAGCCAACCCTCCTGAAAAAGCAAATATGGAATCCCATAACAACCCAGCTATAAATACATTTCTCATCCAGGTCTCCAGAAGCAAAAGCAGTTGGATTGCTTTGAAGATATAAGCTCATCACAACTTCTAAGCCTACGGGATGAAATCCTGTCTGTTAATGTAATATTCCCCTTGCATCAAATTATTCCTCTGGTTGTTCTCTTACCTCTTGTGCTCTGACTAGGATGTAGCATCCTCTCTGCTGATTCAACCACTGATTGGTGCAGCAAGGAACAGAAGGAATCTAAGGTTTAATTTTGAAAAGAAATGTCTTAACACACTGGAACTTGAAAGCTGCAAGCTAACATGTTGGCACTGCCATTTATTCTTCTGAGTATTGCATGGGAGGAGTGAGAACACTAGGAATTCACTAGCCCCCTAAGCAGTTTGATCTAAGATCCTTTCCCTACTGAGGCGAGACAACAACATTCCTGACTTCAGTCCAGCAAATCGTTCCAATGTCATCTCTGTTCATTAAGAATCTCATCCAAAGCCTATTCAATCCAAGTGAAATTAAGTATATGAATGTCCTTCAGAGGACGCCTGAAGTATTGATAAACTCAGGGGTTTGTCACAAATTGTCACACAATTTTGTGTGTCACACAAAAAAATGTCTGAACCATGGGCTGAAAATGTTCTTCATTCAACCTTCCTTTTTTATTTTTTTCCCTAAGTGTTAATCAAAACCATTACAGAAGTCTGTCAACACACTTTGAAGTGAATCCTTTAACTGTCATCACAAAGTACTAGTACTTAATTTTGTTTGAACTTTGACTTTTTAGGCTATCCTCATCAGTAGATTGCTTTTAGTACAAGAAGTGTGCCAACAGTCATACTAAGAAAAAAAAAGCAGGAGAGAACAGGTATCCTATAAAGACACTCATGGTTTTTTTTCAGTTTCAGTAGTTGTATCGCAAGATGTCTCTCTCAGCAGAGCTCTTAGTAAAAACAGCACAAAGAAACCAAAGATGTCACCTTGGCAAAGCTCTATTTACCACAGTCAGTACTCCAAAGCCATTTTTACAAAAGATATCACAAGTGAGGTACTCCACAATGGATATAATGCCTTACTAACCCAAAAGCCAGCACAGAGACAAGGCCTCAATCCGCAAAATATTAGATTTCACAGCATCTGTCTCCTCACATCTTTTTTATGTGCTCCTTGCCAGGAATAGTGACCACATCTTCCTCCTCCTCCTCTTTGCCTCACTCTCTTTCACAGTTTCTTCTGATGAGCTGGGAGGAAGGCACCCTTCTTCTGGATTAAAAAGCTAGCAACCACACTGACTGCAGCCTTGTGCTGCTGCTTTCCTGCTCTTGATTCACAGATCTGGAAAGAGGTGTTCATTATACCGTTAGTAAACTATGTGGAGATTGGACAGGGAATGGAAATTAGAGCTTACTTTGGATGGGTCCAAGGGCCAAATTCATTTTATATCATTCCACATTTAACAGAAGTGCTGAACTGGTGCCGCCCAGGTTAGAGACTGTGATGGACCACACATGGAGAAATTGTGACATCCTGTGGCAAGAATGGGAAACGGCACGCTAACGGTTACCAGTTTTAAATAGATGACAATTTTAGCATTTCCTGCAATCAAAGCCTCAACAGTGCTTTTATTGCTGTAACTTTGTTGCCTGTAACTTCGATTTTTTTTAATAACTAGAAAAAAGCTGCCACAAACCATCACATGCACCCACCACCACAACAATGCTGTCATTTGACAACTGCTAATGAACAGAGAGCAGAAGAGGACCATATACATAATTAAGCTTAAAGCCAGATGGATGACATCTTGCCAGGGGCTTCACGGATCCTCGTGAATTTCAGGGGAAAAGTCACATTCAGGAAACCCAGTTCTCTCCCAGGCTTTGGAGAACAGAAGGAAGACAGAGTTAGAGAGACTTATCATCTGTTTAGCTCAACTTCTATGCTTTCTCCCCCCTTGTCCTGCCTTTCCACACCCTTACCCACTTTTTCAGGTCCTCATCTAGGTCTTCCATTTTCTTGCCCAGACCACTTCGGTTCTGCTCTACTGGCTGCTCATGCTCTCTCTCCCTCCTCCCCCTGCACACAGGTTCTCTACCACCACACTCTCCTACTAATTTTTCTTCTCTCAGCCAGCCAAATTTCTCCTCCAAAACCACACTTTCACACCCGATCCATCTTCTCTTTGTCCAGCTACTATTCTGCTCTCAACTAATGTCTAATCCTACCCTCTTTGTCTAAATTTTCCACTTCTCTTTGTCTGATTTTACAGTTCAAATGCATCAGCAAGTCATCACAGCCTAAGTCCATCAACAGAGTAGTCGTTCATCTTGCAGCAAATTACACCATCTTATCTCAAGGTTAACGTGAGATAAAATGCATTTGTCTGAGGCTCTTTCACGGGCAGCTAAACTAGTGCACTTTACTGCAATTTTGCAACATGCTAAGCACTGGCACAGAGTTAGTCCACTCAGTCACTGCACAGTAACTCACAAAGGTGTGGACAGTTTACTCATACATCTGAGCAGCTGGTGTCCCCTCAGAGCCAAGTGGCTATAAAGAAAATAATCGGATAGACAGCACCCCAGCTCAGCTACAGTCTTGCTCTGGAAAAGCTATTACTGAAAAAAGCCCAAACAACCAACCCAAAATAACATGCTACAGCCCACAGCTCTGGGGAGAAAGCCCACCAGTCAAGTTCTTTGAAAACTGTAGCTAAGAAACAGGAATCTTTTTTGATTGCTTAGTTTAGTTGCCCTCAGCTCACTTTCACCAGAGACAGGTTGTGTCCTTGATGCAGACAGACTGACCTGCCAGATAAGCTTTGAGTCCCTTTTCCAAAGCACTGGTTGCTGAGTTTACTGCCTGGAAATGAACATTTTCTCAGAGCTTTTCATGTTTTGGGATCTTTTTCTTTGGAAATGGCTGATCCGCATTTAAAAAAAAAAAAAAAAAAAAAGACTGATTCAGACCAAAACTCACTGCTTCACCACTGCAGTGTATTCCACAGCACACACCAGCATGCCAGGGGCCCTGGCCAGGTTGCACTCCAGCTGCAGAACCACAGGAATATGAAGACTTCAGGCAAAGAACATTCAAGATAATAATAATCAACACATCTTTGAACAACTGTAAGGCTGTTCACTGTCAACATCTGTAATTCAGAGATTTCTCTGAAATGTTAGTTAAAAAATAAGCCAGTACTTCACTGATCCCCCCCCAATCTAATCAAAGCAAGCTTCATGAACCTGAACCTTGAGCTTTTTAGTTCAGCTACATATACCTGTCACCTTCTGTGAGCGAGTACTAGTCTTCAAGCAGCTATGCAGTGACCTGAAAACTTTTATTTTCTGACAGGTTAGCTTTCAGCCACATTAGTCTCCCAAGATGGTTCCCCACATAGTATTTCAGCTGCCAGCACCAAGAGATCAGAGGCAGTGGGGCCAGGCAGCTCATGGTGAACAAAGAAGAAGGTGACAACATCTTACATTTAGTCCAATTTAATGCAGTTAAAGTTAATAGTGGGACTACCCCTTTTGATCTTCCACAACTCCAGAGAGTACTCACTTGTTAAGCTATGCCCTGGCATTTTGCTGTACTCTGTCAAGAACTCATGTAATTGTTCCATTGTTTCTTCTCTACCTGGTTTCCATCTGGTTCCTTTCCTCATCAGAAAAACAGAACTCCAGGCCACCTGTATCCAGTCATCTCTGAAAACCTTAAAGTGGAAATACTTGAGAGGCTGGAGCTGGCAAAGAATAATTTTTTTGGCCAAAATACAGTTTACACACCTCATTGCCTCAAGGCAGATGTCCAGTGTGGAAAAAATTCAGCATGGAAATTACAGCGTTCCAATGAAATGAGATACAAAAAAGGAAAACTGAACCTAATCATGAGAAATGCTCAGCAATTCTATTAAAAAGTGACTTTCACTGCCCCTATCAATAATTAAAATAAGAGATCACATTGTAAAGCTCTCTAGTAAAATGAGGGCCTTTACAGCTTGCTGGATATATTCAGGGCATGGATGAATCCATTGCATAAAGTAGTATCCTACACACATCAGTCAGCAACAAACCTGTGACAGAATTTCTTAGTTCAGACCCACATTTGAGTCTTCAAATAACCCATTTTGATCAACTACCCTAAGAAAGAAGTTGTTGCTTCAAGAAAGTGATGGGCCTTTAAGAAAGTAAACAAGCATTTGAAGTTGAATTAAATGTCTAAGCATAAATTGGCAGAGCCAAGGAATTTGGAACCACCATCCTAACATTGCTCTCTTGTGAGGATGCACTGAGGGGCCAAAATTTTAAGTCAGACACAGCAAGCTGTGAATAATTATTTGGTATACATAGTTTTAGATACAAAATAACTAACATACGGGACCTGCTTCAAGATTATAGGCAGAGGAAAGGGCCCATTTGCAGTTCTGCTGCTTTTTACGTCCTATTCCAAAAGCCTCAGAACCATTGCCTCCATATCTCCTTAGGCTGACAAAAGCATTAGCCCTTCCTGTTTAACAGCATGAAGAAGCTTCCAACTTTGTTCCTCATAGACAGTGATGGCCTCCTCCTTGCAAAAAACCAGCAAAGTTTTGCAAAGCGTAATGTTTATTTCTAACGCTTTGTGTGAGTCTCTTCAGATGCTTTACACATGCAAAAATACCTCTGTTGTCAACATTTTATGGCTGCAGAAGTCCTAAGCAGTAACAAGCAAAGCCAGGAATAATATCCAGGCTTGAATCCAGTCCCCAACTGTAATTCCTAAAGCAGTTTTCTAAGCACTGAGGGTCCAGAGGAACTGGAGCACATCACATGAAACAACTTCAGCAAGAGTTGATAGAAAGCAAAAAAACCTAAGCCCTGGCCTCAGCGACCCCCCCCAGTTCATCATTATCGAGGTGGCGGTGGGGAACGAAGAAGGACCCGCGTCCCCACCTTCCACACCGGAGCAGGAGAGGGTTGCCCCCCCCCCGCAGGCTCCCTCCGCCCCGCCTGCGGCGGCACAAAATGGAGGCGGGCGGTCCTCGCCGCCTCACAGAGCTCTCCGGAAGGCTGGGCCCGCGGCGGAGAGCCAGTCCCTTACCACCGGAGGTTTGGAGGAAGCAGCGGCAGCATGCGGGAAGCGGCGGAGGAAAACCCGAGAGCTGGGCTTGTCCACGGGGAAAGGCCCGAGAAACCGCCACAGCCCCCGAGGAAAGGGGAACCCCCTCCCTCATTAACGTCCCTCCGTAGGGGGCGCGGCATTCCCCGGCCCCGCCCCCCGGCGGTCGCCTTGGGAACGGCGGCCTGAGGCGCCGTGAGTTTTGCGGTGGCGGGCGCGGTGCGGGCCCCGCTCCTCGGGGACGGCTGTCTAATGGCTCCCGGCCGGACCTTCGACTGCCCCTACGGTACCGGGCCCGGCCTGGGGGGACAGCGTCCTCCCTGCGCCCCGCGGGGCGGGGCGGGGCGGGGGGAACCGGTACGACCAGGCCCGACTCCCTCCGCGGGGAGGGAGGTCGCGTCCAGCGGGGCCGGCCGGACCCGGGGCGGGGACGTTCGGTGCTGGCAGGGGACGGGACGGGACGGTGTGCGGGTCGTGAAGCGGTTGGCTGCCCGAGCAGGCCTCCCGCCTCTCCCCGGGCCTCCCCGACCGGCCGCCGTGCAAGACGAGGTGCACGGCCGGAGCGGGCCGACGGGCTGTCACTGAGCGGCCGGCAACTAGCCAGCCAGAGAGGGAAAGCAGGTCTGGAGCCGGGAAGATGGGTGCAGCCCCAGGAGCGGGGCAGAGCCCCGCAGGGGTAAAGCGTTAGGGTTGGCAGCGATAAGGAAGTTACCAGGAGCGAGGAGAGGCTTGGGACTGTGAAACATTTGCGTGCTGGAGGAAAGTCAGTACTAGCTCCATATCCCGGAGGGACGCATCACATAGAGTGTGGTATTTCCACAGATTACCATTGCACCATGCTTTCTTTTTTCTGTTTCACGTCTTCATATTCTGTTTTAAGTTGGCAGTACTTCCAAAGAAAGTAGATTTTTCTTCAGTCATGTGCATGTTCCACAGAACAGTAGTAGTTCAGCTCTGAGGCTCATTTGAGTGATGGTAGAATTTCTTTGATATGGAGACATGTTTTTCAGTTTTTTTCTTTCCTAGTGTGTTTTATACTCTCTTATGGACAGACAACGGACCTTGACGATTCACGCTGATTCCTCAAATATGTAACTAGTTCCATTTGTTCACTTGCCTTTCAGACCCTCTGTAGACACTATCAAGTGAGAAGGACCATTCAAAGTCAAATTGCCATGTTCAGCTTGTTGGTGATAAAGTGGTAGGTGTTGGCCAAAGATAGCTCACATGTGCATCTTATGTTTCTGTGTGTATGCATACACATGGGTAGAAACTCTGTCTCAGTTCTGAGCTGCTCCCTTAAAACAGCAAAATACAAAGCAAAGGAAGCAGTTTTATCTAAAACAAGACTTAATACAGGGAGTAACCATGATTGCAGGCTTAGGGTGACTCTGAAGCAGAAATGCCCAGTTTCATGTCCTGAACAATTTCCTAAATTGTGTGTCAGTACTTTTAACAGACTATCTCCAAATGCTGTTAACAATAGCTTGTATGTTATTAAGATCTACTAAAAGAACTGGACAGTTCTTGGGCTGCTCTTCAAGCAGAACTGTTAAAACATGTTATTTCACATGGTCCCTTCTCATTTATCTTGAGCACTTACACTACAGCTCAATGTGGCGTAATTAGTTTAAAATGAACTAGGTAGCAACAGCTAAGCACCCTGTAAAGGTTGCAGACCTGTCCTGATTCTTCATAATTTAACTTCCTAGCTAAGTCCTCAGCTAGTTACTCCATGCTTAGCTCCCTACTGCATTTGCTCCCCTGCTATCAGTATTCACCCTAGGTAGTTTAAAACCAGCTAGGGGCATGTCTGTGGGACTTGCAGTCACACCTTCAGAGAGCAGTGATTGATGGCTGGACAGGCTGCATATAGGTAGAATGCCAAAGGAAAACAGACGTGGCACAACTGCACAATGAATTGGATTTTAAACAGAGTCCCCTGAAGCTATGCACTTGACTGAGCCTACAAGGCAGATATTCTGAACTCTGAAACACCATTGCTGTACAGCAAGGAGAAAAGCCCTGATCAGATTTCCAGCAACAGAATCAAGAAACATTTTTTTGAAGAATGTTTCTGGATGTCTCTTACCCCATTATCTCAGACTCTTTCTTATATCTACGTGGAAAAAATGTGTGTTTGTCTGCCTCTCTGTAGAGAGACATACACATGGAGCTGGAAACATTGCCTGTCATCATAGAGATCCTTGCAAAAGTATGGCTGTGTTAACAGTTCAGGCCAGACAAAGTATTCAAGAGTATTGTCACTAATGTCACATCATAGGTCTAATTTTGCAGATGGGTATGGTGATGGACTCTGACTGGCATAAAACTTGTTTTAAGCATATGAATCAGCAAGTGCATAATGTGCAATTCAAAACAATACACCTTTGAATTCTTACTCTATCACAAAACTGGGTTGATGGGGGTTGTGATAATATTAGTACATAGGGTTTTCCAAAGTCTTGAAAGTTGAATTCCCTTTGGAGAGAAATGAAACAAAAATGCAGTCTCATGCAGAGCAAGCAGCTACTCATAGCAGGGTACCTAGATCTTCATCATCTGACACCGTCTTACACTCTGGTGAGTTAGTGTGCTTGAAATGTCACCACTACCCTATATGCATCTGAGTTAGCACCTGCTGAAATGAAAGGGACGATTCATAATTCAAAACTGATTTCAGGCTTTACAGAAGCTCAAGCCAATATAGCTACATCATTTATACTTGAGTCACAATTGCAAAGATTTACTGGCAACCATAAATTTAGAGATCCAAGGTATATCTACCCAGGGAAATTAGTGCTTAGAAGGAAGGGTGTGGATTTTTAATGTGATCATTTTTGTGTGCTAACTCCTATCCAGATATTTTTAACTTATGCTAAAACTGTTACAGTATAAAATAATGTAACTTTGTAAGTGGAATATGTTACTTCATTTCTAAAGCACACAAAACAGAAGGGAGTTACATGGGGTAATGTGCTAGAAGTTCATATTACTGCACATTCACAGTTACTGCACGCTAACTTCTTTATGTAACGAACTGTTAGATCCTTCGATTTTAAGCGTAAGTTTAGACACTGGAAAACAGCCAGAAGACATAACTGTGCATCTGCTGCTAGTCTGGTATGCTCCACATCTTGAGAAGTACCATCTAACCAGCTGACATCATTAGCATACGTATGTCTTCTTTCCCCATCCCAAATGTGCAGTCCTGTAAGTCACAGCAAGCTGAAATTCTGATCTGTAATGCTGTTTGAAATCACTAAATCACTGCCTCTCTTCTTTGTATCCACACAAACATTAGGTAAAGGCACCAATGCTCGGAAGTATGTTTAGTAGCTTGATTCATTTCCCGGGCAACAGTTTGTGCTTGGAGGGCAAAGATCCAGTGCCTCCATTTATTGACCGAAGATGGAGAGGGAGGGCTCAGCAGCGCCTGGAGGCTCTTCAGAAGCTTGCTGCGTAAGTGTTCTATGGTTGGATAATTTAAAACAAACATGCAAACAAAACTGACAAAAACCCATGCACACTGAAGTGGAGATGACAGCAATTTGCTCCTACTTATATTTCCCTTGAAATTAAGAGATTGCAGCTGTTGTGGAGTATGGTTGCCCATCTGTTTCTTACAGGGTGGATGTTGCACATTCCTTCATCCCTGTGCTATCTGCTTTGCAGTGGTTATTGGGAAAGAGTTATTTCAATCTCTTATCAGATAAGTTATGAAGACTTCAGTGACTCATGTGTGTTACTTCAGCAGGAGCTGTTTCCTTTTAGTCCCATGCAGTTGCAGCTGCTTAGATTGCTTTTGCTGCTCATGCAAGGGTGTTTGGGACCTGAACCAGGGCACCACATTTTTAGTGCAGGAGTTTCTTAGTTGAACTTTCTCCTGGCATCACAATTTGGGCTTCTGATTCAGCAAATATTTGAAAAAAAACCTGTTTATGTTTTTTGCCACACCATGTGGGTTTTTTTGACTCCTCTTGTAGCTCTGTTCAAGACTACAGGCATTGATCAGCCTAGGTAGTGGTTTTCAGAAGTTTTTGCTGCATTATCAAGCTAACTTTAGACCATGGGCTTTTCAGATTATGTGTGCTCTGGGCTTGTTGGTGAGTTATACCACATGCCAGACAGTAATCGAAGATGTTTAAGAGTGATACAGTGGATTTCACACCTGGTTTTGTTCAGTTTCAAAAGCATATTCTTCTCATTTCCATAATAAAATAAGAATTTTTTTTTCTTGTTTTCAGCATTTCATACTGTCCCTAGCACATGGAAATCTCAGTGGCTTCTTATACTTTCCCTGTTATTCTGTAACAAGAACTTATTTGACCCCTGCGCCGCTTTAAAATTAATTTGCATTTCAACAACATGTATTTGCAAAATGCCTTGAAATTAACAAAACACGAGAAACACATCCCCTCTGTTTCAACCTGCACTGATTGACAGTGTTGCTGATATAGAAGATAGAATATTTCCCAGCTGTCTTCTCAGTAGTTGCATTGCATCTGCAAGGTTACAGGAATAAATGCTCATTTATTTCAGCAAAGTCAGCAAATGTAAGTCAAGGACATGCAAGAGGCAGGATCTGTGGAATAAAAGGGGCTATTTCACTGGGTTCCCATTGTGCCTATAACTATACCATAATAGGATGAACAGCTTATGCTAATAAAGTTAGATCATAAGAATAAGTGCCCACCTGTGCTGAATGAAACACAAATCCATCTGGATGGAGCAACAGTCTGATATGTAAAGACTCAGCTAGTGCAACTAGCTGTCAGCTCAATTAACTCATTTGAATTACAAACACAACTTCACAATAATAGGTTGATTAGTGCTGAGCAAGTATTCTCAGGTTACAGCACTGCATCTCGAAAGATTCCCCTCTCTTTTGTTCTGTGATATGACATAAAGCACTGGGAAGAAATTACTTTAGACTTACCTTGGCAGTAAATTGTATGTCACGGGAGGTTAATGAAGCATCCCTCTATAGGCTTTGCTGTAGTGGGTAACCATACTGTGGCTCCCCGAGTTCCACAGCACAGTTTGCAGGGCTTAGATGAGGTCTTTGAAGACAACTGATCTCAGCATAAAATCCGCTGTTTTGATCCCAACTGGTGAGCAATATTATATATTGTTAATTGTGTCTCTGTAAATATAACTCTGTATTTAAAATTAGGCAGCAGCAACCAACTCCAGCACCCACACTCCTGTACATCTGAGGCCAGGATTCTTACAAATTGCCAAAAATGGTCTTATGAAAAACATGACCTTCAGGACTTGCCATATATATAGCTTAAGGAAATGACTCACCTTAATGGCATGGTATGGGCTTTTTTTTTTAAAAAAAAGAACTTCTGTTTCTTGGTTTTAACTACCTTGCAGGTTGAGAAGAGTAAGACTGGAGTATAAAGTTGTTGTGAAATCAAATAGCAATCCTCAAGCATAGCTTTCCAAGGACTCAATTCTACGCGTTCTCTCACTGACTGCCTTAATGAGGTCTACCTCATGGTCTTCCAAAGCTTTAAAATAAAGAAGACCCTCCAAGGTGTTATAGTGGAAATTGTAAACAGTCTGCCTACTTCAAAATGGGGGAAAAAAATGAAGAAAGTCTGTTCTTGCAAAAGATATGCTTGTTCCAGCACAGGTTTTGAAACGTTCACATGATCATCCTAATTTTTCTCCTTTATTGGAGAATTCAAATTGAAATCACTGATTCTAAAATTTTCCACATTTGCTCAAAATCTCTTTAGCTACTTTTGAAAAGAAGAAAGTGGTAGTCTTCCCCTTTGTCCATTCTACTCCTTTACACGTATTTTCTGTTATGGAAAGTTTTTCCCTCTTAAGGAAATGAGCTTGCTCCTCCCCCACTCCCAACAAAAGTAGTTTGCTTTACAAGGTCAAGGATTTACAAATGGCCAATCCTTTTCATGACAAGCACATAAAAAATTTTTATTAAGGGCAGAAAATGACAACTTCTTGCCCTTACATAGTGGGAAATATACATAAAGTGTCAAACTGTTTTGCTACATAAATATAATTGCTTGTGTAAGTGTGGGGATTTTGTGGAATTTGTAGTGTGCATGTTTGATTGTGCAACCAGGGAAGTAGAGAGGGAGATTAAAAAAAGCATAAGAAAAAAGATCAGAACTGCTCTGAATATACTTCTTAAATGATATCCTGTATTTTGGCTTTTAGAGCTCAGTCTTCTCTTCAGATACCTCAAATTGTGTATGAAGATCCTGAAGTTAGTGGAAGGAATCGCTACAAATACTTTGCACAGTAAGGAATGAACTGATTTGAAACAGAGTTCAGAAGCTTGCTTTTGTGCAGTTTAAAGAGCACCTGAATAAATGCCAGAGCCTTATTTTTTCTGTCTTTTCTGTCAGTTCTTTGATCTCTGCCATGGAAAATCTAAATAGTAACCAAATCTTAAATCACAAGGTCTTTTTAAAATCACACTATGCCAGAATTTTCAGGTAATGAGTTACCATTTAAGTAAATGTACCAGACATTCTGCACTTGATTATTTGTAGAAAGCCTTGGGCTGTAGATCCTCCTACGCAAAGGAGGAAGATGCTTACAAAACCATTGTGGTTCTCCAGACTCCTGGAAAGTTGCCTTCTTAAGAATGAACCTTTTAATTCCCAGTTTCTGCCAGGAGCAGAAAGGAAACAAACGGAATCCTTAATTAACTTTTCATCAATGTCCTCTACTGCAGGACTGCTCTGCTCCTTACAGAATGACACTGCAGGTCAGCAATGGACTCAAGATCTAAACCAACAGCTACCGTACAAACATTCTCAACTTAGTCACATATACTTTGAATTACATTCACTATAATAGTCAACAGCTATTGGCCAATATGTCCACTTTAAATATAAAAAAACTGCCACGTTTAATAAACTGAAGTTATTTATGGCCCCTTTAACAACAACAACAACAACAACAAAAAAGGACAATGATGATGTTATCTTCTGCAATTTGAAATTAAGCTTTAAAGTCTCTCAAACACTAAGGGAAATTGATAGTGAACTGCAATATGCAAACTATAAGAGTGCCTAAAAAGGAATTATTAATATGTTGTTGAGGCCATATCACTTTCAAGGTACTTCATAAAATACTACCAAAAAGGAAACAATCAAATTAGATAAGCCCAAAACAGCTTACCTTACCAGCTAATTGTAGGAATTAATTTCAGGATTTCAAGATTTTATTAAGAAAATACTCTCAAAAGCTCCAAGTGAAGAAAGTAAACTAATTAGTGAAACATATACAAAATGTTGTGAGCACACTCAAAACTAACTTCTTTTAATTATTGTCTTGTTTTGCAATTCCACTTGCTGCTTTGACAGAAGAATAACACTCAGTCCTGCTAGTGAAACTTTCTCTGTTACTCCTTAACTATGAAAGAATTATTTAACATTCAGGCACAATTCTTAAACTTGCAACTACAGAACCTGAGTTGTGGAAAATCAGTGCAACTCCACTGAAATTAGTGGACTGCAGTTTTTCTAAACTGTAATGATCTTTTATGCTCATGTTTGTTGTCTTACATCTTCATTCTCTTTTCAGACCTCTCATCCCTTCTAATAAGCTGCTTCCACTGAATGTTGCTTATGCAATGGCAAAGTAAGTAGTGAGTTCTGGAACATTACTGTGTAATGGGTCACATCTCACTGGAAGAAGACTGGGAAACTATTTAGCTGGTGACCAATATTTTTCATCATGAACCAGCAGGAAAAATTTATTAAGAGGAAAGGGTTTGTTCACGATTAAGAACTCCTGAAGAAACAGGTGACTGACTGTTTCAGAATTTGCTTGCAGTATATAAGTACTAATTTATGGGTGAAGGACATGTGCCTCAAGTATGTTGTGATTATGGGGCCTGAAAGAGAAAGCCAAGTGTCTCTGAATCCTAGAAGAGATACCAATGCAAAGAAGATTCTCCAATACAGCAATATTGTTGGAAAAATCTTCTCATTTTCTTATAAAATGTAATTTTATTACAATCTCTGTGATATTTGCAGTGCTGTTCAGTGGTGCAGAACATCCATGGAGTAGTCTAATGTGGTTTCCAGTGGGGATCAAATTTTGAGGGGACATAAGAAGGTTCTTTTCCTAGTGGAGTCAATGGAAGTTGCATGCTTGCTCGCAAGAATTGAATTTTTGTTCTGGAATTGTTGGAAAGACAAACATGTAAGCTAAATTGAAGCAGTCCAGCTTCATTTTACACTCAACCATGAGTTACTTTTTGTGCCCATTAAAAGCAGTGCTTTAGAATGGATACATAGGGAAGATCTGCATGTAATAACTTGAGAGAGCTGAAACCAGAAGATTTCTGGATTGTTTACCTAAGGAGGGAGGTTTCAGAGGATTCAGTGTAGCCTCAGTCTGCTTTTACTAAAGATAATGGAGTTAACATCAATGGGAGCAATGTTAAGATAAACCACATTTGGGTATCCTACCTTTGACTTAGTGTTGTGTTTATTTTGTTTTGTTTTGATGAATGTGACAAACGTTTTTGCATCTTGCATCTCTTCTTAGGACAGAGCCCTGTGTCCATTCAGCTACAAGAGACAGCAAGGTCTTCAGTCCCAAGTTGCGAACTTTGGGCACACAGACAGATTACAGGGATGGTGAAGCCCAGACGGATCCCTATTCCCCTGAATATGTAGTTCCCAGTGGCTCAGTCCCTGAACTTCTGACACTTGCTACACTCGCTTGGGGTGAGCTGTGAAATTAAGATAAATGATAATAATCACGTTGCCTCTTTGTCAGGAGGTTCTTTTTTTTCAAGGTCAGGTTTCAAGTCTATTGCCAGCTTTGGCAGCCCTTTGTTGTCTTCCTTTGGGACATGTTATTTTATCTATTTCTAAAACAGGTATGATATTTTCCTACTTAATAGTGCTGTTCTGAGGCATTTCATAATTCATTTTGAGATCATTCAATATAAAAAGGTCATATGTTTTACAGATACAAACTAGGAGCATTTTTTCTGTTTACCTACTGTTCTTCAGCTGTTCTGAGTTAGACTTCAGTAAAAAATCAGCACAAACACTGCTGCCTCAGAATATACCTGTGATCCTCATCTTTCAGCATCACACCCACAATCGTGATGTTCACTGAACATGCCAAAGAAAGTGCTCATTCTCAGAAAGTGTCATCTTGGAAAAGTTTTTCCTCCTTTGCAGCGTGCAGTAGAGGAATGAAGTGCTAGTGTTAACATCAACTAAGCTATAGCAATTGCAGGTCCTACCTTTCCTCATACTGTAGAATTTTACTGGCCCTAGAAGTATTTACTTATGGCTATTGACAGCTCTGCTTGTGTTTAACATATAGGCTTGTGCCCAGCCAGCCCTCTAATACTTTATTGGTGGTGGTTATTTGGTGGATTCACCATTCTTCTAAAGAGCTGCTTCTTCTCCTCCCTGTAAGGTCGAGGGCTACCAGCAGGACTAGCCGAGGTGGAGATGATTGAACGTGCCCGGGAAAAACGTGCATGGGAAGCAACTCTTCCAACAATGGATAATGCCTTACAAATCACGAAGAGGAAGAAAATGATGGATGATATGGAGAGGAAGGAGTGGGCCTTTAGAGAACAGGAAATAGAAAAGTAGGAGTTCAATTATATTCTTAATTTCTTTCAATTATTGGCTGGATAGAGAAGGAACAGGAAGGTTATGGGGATTGGGTGAAGGGTACAAGCCTTTTATTTCTGTGAAAATCCCCTGAGTTTGGGAAGGGATGTAGAAGACTGCTATCACAATACTTTTCACCAGTCGTAAACTCACTTTTAAAAAAGAAAGGTTAAATTCAAGATATGCAATATGAACTATGTGTAAAGTAGTCAGTTGGTATGTAGGATTTGATGATGACAGCACTGCACAGAACACTGCAGAGTACAGTAGGTCATACCTGGCCTTTTCTTTTTGCAGGTTGCAGGAGGTTCAACTGGAAGTCTTAAAGAAGCTGCTGCAGAGGCGAAAGGAGAATCAGAATGAGCTGGATGCCAAGCGCTTGGATGACCACTGGCAACATCATCAGAAGGCTAGAGAAGAGAAAATAAAAAAGATTCAGCATGACTGTGCACTGAGTAAGTTTGAAAACCAGTGAGAGAGTAGAATGAGACTTAAGTTTTCAGACAAGCCATTTTTATTTTCACAAGGTTGCAGTCTTTATTCAAGATGAAACAGGTTGCATACACAATATAAGTATGCATGGCCAGCATTTGTTCTGGTCCAAAAGCTCATGTTTTATATTAACCAGCAAAAGCTTTTGTGAATTTCCGTAGATGGAGCTTTTGTTAGAACTATTTATATGAAGAACCTTCTCACATTTGTATTTCCTTTTCAGTGCTCAGGAAACTGATAGCTAAGAGGAAGAATGTGATGGGGAAGCTGGAGAGACGAGACATCATCAAAGAATATACGGACTTTGCATCACAAACATACGCTCCTTTGTCTAGAATTGGTTATTTCCCAGACAACCATTCTGAATGCTATGTGGTAAAAAACTTCTATCTTAACACCTTTTCAGGTAAGGCATTTGGAAGACTTAGTTTGTATGAGATACTTACAATATTAACAAAACTCAAATTCTCTCCCCACCACTCCATTACTTAATCACTGTTTGTACTTCTTAGGACTGTGTGAACTGGAAGCATCTCTCCCAGATTCTTTCACCCAGGTCAAGATTAAAGCTCCAAAACCTAAGTACACTACCACTAAGACTGGATTTATTAAAAGATCAGCAAGGCTAGAGGTGGAGCTGGCACAGGTTCACAAGGTATAGAGCTGCATCCAGCAGCACATCAGTTCCTCTTAGATTTTAACTGCTCAGAAATACTATCTGGAAGACACATGTGTAAGCTTTCATCCCAATTTACTGTGCTAAATTAGTATTTTCTGTAAGACAACTTCAAGGATAGAATGGATCGAACATTCAGAATGTTGTAGGTATGACCAGTACTGCTCTGGAACTCAGTCTGTCAGTACTCTCTCCTCCTAATATCTATAATTCTGCTCCAACTCCATAGAAAACAAGCATAGCTGCTTCTGTCTTCCTACAGATCAAGTTTTTGGATTGAAACATATTATGTCGGTTAGAAATTCTCTCCTGCCATTTACTCATTCTCATTTCTCCCTTGGTTTTATAATGCACAAGTGGCAAGCCTACTGGTTACACTTTCAAACTACTAATAATTAAACAAACCAAATCCAGATTCATATTCTAAAAATTCTTTAGATTTTTTAAAATGTACATTTTAAGGACATATTGTAAAACCACCTGCAGCAAAGCATGATTAAAATGCCTCCACTCATAAAATCAGATCAGAATGGTGGATGCACATCACTGTTGTTCCCTAACAACAGCATCTGATTTGCAAACATGGTAATAGTGTTTTGCATATCTTAATTTATCACAACTGTTCATGCAGATGAGGTGTCCATATATGCAATTAACCACTGAGGAAAGAAGTGCCTCATTTGCATCTACAATCACAGTATTTGTAAATTACATGTACTTTTAAGTACGCTTCTTGTGATGCTGTTGAGTGTTACCTTTTTTTAAAATCAAGCATATTTTTGGCTGGCTGCTGTATCTCTGAAAAATATTGAATTTCATTTGTAAAGCTTGGCAACTTTCACTTATGCTTTATTTAGTGAAGAAGTATTTCATAATTAGAAATTACGTGTATAGCTTTCTTGGTTTAGTATAATTTAATAATACCCTCAATGCAGACAGTAACTTCCTACTAATGAATTTTAAATTGAAATCTTGTTCTGAAAAAATCAGTCATATTATCTCAAATTTAAATTTCATTAGATCTTGTAAAAGGTGAAACATTGCATCTGATTATTATTATTCAGAAGGAAAATTTTTGAAGAAAATCTTGAGTGCTCCTGGAATTGTCCAAGAACTAAGGACATTAATTCACTACAGTTTTAGAAAAGACAACACAGCAGTATTGAAGGGGTTTGAGTTTGAGTGCTTTTTGCATAAAATTCAAGTAGTGACTATGTATAATCTGGATCACAATATGGTTCTTATAAGCAGCAGAACGTTAGCCCAAAATTTCAGAGCTGAATTCCAATTACAGCAATTGTATTCTTTTTGTTCAAAATACTTCTCATGGTTTGAAAGGTTACAGTGGAGTGTCTAAACTGTAGTCATGGAACAGTATGCCCTGATGCTGGCAGCTCATACAATAATGTCTCTTCAAAGAAAAATTGGTGGCCAAAGGGAGATGGAATGCAGAATAAAAGCAGGCAATTCTGCATATTTTCTTTCTTAAATCAATGTAGATCACTTGGTCTACTGTTTATACCAATGGAGGGGCTAACATAGCTAATACTCTTTTCCCCACCACAAGAAAGCAAAACATACGTTCTTTTAAAATCACAAAGTATTTCCTTTGCAGGCAAAGATGATAAATCCACTATGCAAAATTTAACTGCTGCTTTTAGCTATACAGAAGTAGCCACCAGTCTGGTTAGTCCAGACAAGCAGAAAGTACTGACTCTGTGAAACACCCGGCCTACCTCATCCACCGTTAGATTTAAACAAACTTTGCTCTGTTCAGAGCAACAAGAAATTACAGCCTTAATTAGCACTTGAGCTCTGTGGTGCTGTTTACTGGTCACTTCTCCCATCAGAGGCTTTTGCTTCTTAAGTTCGGTGGCTACAGCATGTTCTGGCTTAGCAGGACCTCTCTAACAGGTCCACCTTATAAGCTACTGAAGCTGTCAAGAAGAGGGCAGTAAAGGGTGCAGAGTACTTGAGTTAACAGAATTTAGCACTTGAGAGAACAGCTGTCTGACCACTTGGCACAAGCAGTCTCAGTCCTGCCAACAACCTCCATCACACGCAGTATGAAAGAAGTTTAAAGCAGGCAATTAGGGATCATCTCAGAAAGGCACTGTGTTGCTCTGCGTTATTTCTATAGCTGAGCAGCTAGACAAGTTTTCAAAAGCCTCTTCTTAGTGTTGTCCTAGCACACTTAATCTACACATTTTCTCCCATAATCTTAGAAATAAAGCAGAACTCTAGAAAATTCAGAGTACACAGTGGTCTAGCTCTAGAATGAGTTTCTTTCATTTTCCCTGGATAATCTGTGGAAGAAGGTGGCAAACAGAGGAGGAATGCTAGATTTTGGCCTCAGAAGTAATTAATTTTAATAAAGGAAGTTTCCAAGGCTTGCTTCTCTGGCCAAACAAGTGGCAAGATAGACTAGTCCTCCTCATTATGTTCCTCTTGGTTTGCCATAGAGGGTTTTCTTAAGCTTAAAGCTTGTAAAAAGGGACAAGCAATTATCCAAGGAACTACAAAAAGGATCTGTGTCCTCTTGAGAATAAGAACAGCTTCTTCCAGACTTGAAACTAAGCCAAAAAGAAGTGATTTTAGAAGCAGACTTTTTTGAGGAGCATCCTGAAACCTTTTGCAGGAATATTACGTACACTCAGTATTCTTCGACTAATTCTCTAAAACAAGAGAACATGGCAGAAACAGGTGTCACTCAGCATTTACAGTAAAAACAATGATCTTAAGTCAGGTATGTAAAAGGATGAGGAAAGCTAGTTCCTAGCCAGTGCAGATGACAGTGCTTTAAGGAATGCAATTCAGCCATTATATAGACAGCCTTGTGTGAAAATCCAAGGCATTAAGGAGATAGCATACTGATATAGGTAATTACTATAGGAAAAAACTTAACTAGGCAACTGAATACACCAAGGAATGGAGGAGCTGCTAGAAGAAATCTCAGTGCAGAACAATGCATGACTTTAGGCTGACCCTCTATGCTCTGGTGACTCAAGAGGGGTGAAGTGTCAGGTAGTTTCAAAGTGCTGGATCAAGATGGTGTCAGAACAAGGAACCTCTCACCTTAGCATTAAGTGCAACTCTCATCACACCTGCTTTCCTTTATCCAGTTGCTAGAAGGAAGTGGAGAAGTAGCGGGGCCAAGAATGTCTCTGGAGAAAAATCCCTGCCAACTTCAAAACATAGGAAATCCTGTTTAAGCAGTTATTTCATCAAGAACAGATACCCAAAACAGTGTTAGCTGGCTCATGCTCAGAGAAGCTCTAAGAGCTCTTGTGTCAATCTTGATCAGCCAAGTTGCAGCAGCCATGCTGTATTGCAAAGTAGGTAGTCAGTCTGTCATCAATGATCTCATGTTCTTCATTCATGGGCAAGAAGGAGGAAAGAGAAACATGATTGTATACTCTGTGCTGTACATGAAAATAAAATATACCTAGTGTCTTGTGAAAAGGACAGTATCACAGAGAAGTTAAGGAAGGAATCTAAAGAATGATTTCTTTGAACAGAGAGTTGTTTCTCAAGCTGCTAGCCTGTCAAGAGTTCTGCTTCTAGCAGAAGATAGCAAAGAAGCAAAGGTGTATGGCCAAAGGATGCATGCCATTTGCTGTTCACTGCATTTGCCAGAAAAATGAAAAGATGAATTGGCTGGTCCTTCACTGTCCAATCCAACCAGATTATACTACGACTCTGAACCTACTACCTTGTCATGGTTTAACACCAGTGAGCAACTAACACCACGCAGCCGCTCACCCCTTCCCCCCCAGCGGGATGGGGGAGAAAAT